>LR880966.1:758622210-758651099 GCA_904067115.1 Aegilops sharonensis | reverse complement strand
TCACGCTGATGATGCATTGAGGACCTTCTGTGGGAGCACAGTGTGCACCCGCATCTACAAAATACTTATTCCTCTGTATGAGTGTATCAAAATATTTTTCATTCATATTAAAAAGATCAAAGTATAAGTCACGTAAGGACCGACATAACAAAAACTGAAAAGGTAGTAGAACAACTCTGAGCTTGACACCAATGTCCGTCACCTGCCTCTGACATCACCACAGCAGACATCGAAGAAAAGAATGACGAATCACCTCCTCGCCCGAGCTCGACGCAGCTCCATCGGTGATAAGCAGCTTTGCGGATCTCGAAAGTGGCTCACCAAAATTGAAGCCCTTGTCGTTGAACAAATCAAACAGGGGTAACACCCCGGACACGCCATTGAATTCTAGATCTGGCACGCCACCACGACTAAGACGCCGAAGGAGGAAACTATACCTGCTATCCACGAACCACGGACCCATCGCACGTTTCGTCTTCCATAGGTTGTCGATGCAGACCACAATATGTATCCGCTCTTGGACTACCTCCCAAGCTCCACGCCGAAGCTGGAGCAAACGTCGTCGCAACGGCAGAGCCCGAGAACACAAGTCCACCACGAGGATGCCACCGACGCCACATCATCCTTACTTGAACAGACTGGTTTTCAAATCCATCCCCGGCCATAGAACCGATAGCCTCATCAGGTGAGCATTCAAAGAATTTTTATTCAGCGTCGTCATTGTCGCAGCCGAAGCTAAAACAATGAACAACCTAAAACCTAGACTACGAGGGAGTAAAAACGACCCACATGCGTTCTACGAGGGAGTCGCCGGAGAACGGCGCGGGAAGATTGGCCTCACCGGGCTGTGGCTAGAATTCCAGCCGCCAAGGACACGAGGAAAATGATCTACCGACTGTATTAAAATATAACAGTGTCAAAAAAAACAACTTATATTTTGACACAAATGGAGTACGCGGTAGGATACGAGTATCAAAACTGGGGTTGACTGGAATGGAATACAGCACCGGTCTCAAAAGCAGAGCAAAAGCAAAAGCAATGGCGAATGTTGGATTGTGTGCCGCCTCGTGCCCACCGTGCATGGTGGAAAATTCTCCCTCCATCCATCCATCCAAGAAGATGAGGAAGAGGAAGAAGGAGAGAGGAAGGAGCAGAGCAAATAGAAAAATGGCGGACAGTTCAAGCCAGCAACCACGGGCCCTCGCTGGCTGGCTGTCTGCCTACTAGACGTCGCACGACGGCACCACCCGTGACCCGCCCCGACACAAGCCGCCGCTTGCGCCGGCACAGCCCAGCCATGCCCTCCCGCCACCTCCAGGCCGAGCCACCACCCACCCCACCTCCCCCTCCCCCACCCCTCCACGCCGCCACCAACCACCGCCACCTCCTCCTCGCGGCCACCGCCGCGGCCGCCACGGCAGTGCTGCTGCTCCTCCTCTTACTCACCGTCCTCCTCGCGCTCCACCTCCGCCGCCGGCGCCGGCGCCCCACGCTGCCCTTCTCCCCGCCCGCGCGCCCGCTGCGCCGCTACTCCCGCCGCGCGCTGCGCCGGGCCACCGGCGGCTTCCACCCGTCCCGCCTCCTCGGCCGCGGCGCCGCCTCGCCGGTCTACCTCGCCACCTTCCCCGACGCCTCCCTCGCGGCCGTCAAGACCTGCTCCTCGCCGCACGAGCTCCACGTGCTCGCCTCGCTCCCGGCCGACTCCCCGCGCCTCGTCTCCCTCCTCGGCTACGCCGGCTCCGGCGCCGACGGCCGGCCCCTGCTGCTCGTCTTCGAGTACCTGCCGCAGGGCTCCCTCCAGGCCGCGCTCTTCGGGGACGGGCGCTGCCTCGACTGGGCGCAGCGGCGAGGAGTCGTCCGCGACGTGGCGCGCGCGCTCGCCTTCCTCCACGCCGAGTGCCAGCCGCCGGTCGTGCACGGGGACCTCAAGCCCAGCAACGTGCTTCTCGACGCCGACTTCCGCGCCAAGGTCGCGGACTTTGGCCTTGCGCGCTTCAAGACTCCCGATGCCGTCGTTGACGCTGGACCCGTCGCCGGCGGGGACGACTTCATGAGCCAAGAACTCGGCGAGGCATGCGACCTCGACCTCTCCACCGCTGCCTCCGCCAAGGATGACCCCGCTCCGGCGGCTAGAGCGTCGGGAAATGAGTGGTGGATGAAGGTGAAGCAGGACGACAGCGGCGAGCTCGACCCACGGGACTACGTGGCCGAGTGGATCGGCAGCCAAATCTGCCCGGAGAGGAACCCGGATTGGGCCGACGACGGCGACCTCAAGAACTCACCCTCCGTCGCCGACGAGGACAATAAGAACGCGGGCAATGCCGACAGCAGCGCCAGCAAAGGAGCCGCAGGCGACAAGAAGGAGGCGACCCAGATGCGGGAGTGGTGGAAGGAAGAGTTCTTTGAGGAGATGAGCAAGAAAGCCGGCGGCACCGTCGACAAGCAGCGCCGGGGCGGCGCCGGCAAGCCGTGGCTGCGGTCGAGCAGCGTGAACACCAGCAATGTCAACGGGGACGGCAACGCCAAACGGAGCGCCCTGGAGGACATGAGCTTCCGGAGGAGCCGGAAGAGGAGCCGGCGGCGCGGCCAGTCCGCCGGCAGCGGCGACGTGCACCACAGCGGCGACCTGTTCAGCCGGGATCTGAGCACGACGACGAGCATGCGCGGCACGGTGTGCTACGTGGCGCCGGAGGGCGACCCGCTCGAGAAGGCGGACGTGTACAGCTTCGGCGTGCTGGTGCTGGTGATCCTGTCGGGCCGGCGGCCGCTCCACATCCTGTCGTCGCCGATGAAGCTGGAGAAGGCCAACCTGGTGAGCTGGTGCCGGCAGCTCGCGCGCGCCGGCAACGTGCTCGAGCTCATGGACGAACGGCTGGAGGGCGGCTACGACAGGGGCCAGGCCACGCTCTGCGCGCAGCTCGCGCTCATGTGCCTGCAGCGCCAGCCGGAGCACCGGCCGGACAGCACGGACATTGTCAAGATCCTCGCCGGCGAGATGGAGCTGCCGCCGGCGCCCGTGGAGTTCTCGCCGTCGCCCCAACTCCGGCGGCCCTTCCCGCGGTCGTCGCACCGGGCGCAGCAGGACGCCACTGGCTGACGATGGTAACTAATTTACTCCCTACGAGAGCACTAATTATGCAAGGAGATTTGGGGTGTTTTGATTGTTCTTGCACATAATTAGAGGCAATTCATTCCTGGCTTAATTCTTTGTAGAAATTTGATCTTGCTTCTTGCAAGATGCAAGAACACATTTGACAATAGTTCTAAAAGATTGGTAGTAGGAGTACATTGGATTGGATGTCTTCTCTTGATTTAGTATGGACCTCTTTGCCTCCAATTATTATTCCAATGCACTGTATCTGTATCTGACTAACCTTGGTTAGAGTTATCCCTAATCTCTGTCAAAGGGGAGTTGTTTTCTGTAAAAAAACGAATCAATAACAATACTTTAGTGTTTGAATTGAAGTCTGGTCTCTATCAATCAATCACTTAGGAGAAGGAGAAAGAAACCAGCCGAGCAATCAAGTCGATTAGATATTTTATCAAGGTGTTTAGCCAACAATACGTGGGCATCATCATCATCATCGGTGCTGCATCATGTCTACTCTCTTGTCCTAAAAATACCAAACAAATGGCCAACTATGATTAGTCCCTATGTCTCTTGAGCAGAAAATGACTTCTATACAGGCAGTCAGCTGTAAACATTGGATCAAAGAAGAAGATTGGATTGGATTTGTTTCTCTTGATTTGGACCGAGTTTTTTTTTCTCAGTTCAGACCTGGTGCTGTCAATTTAATTAGAGCAACGAGGCGACCCAAACGGACGGCGATTTCGTCCACTTTTTCTTTATTTGGGTTGGCCGCCCGCCCGGCGTCCGCCCTATTTTTGATATGGGTCGGCAGCGCGCCTAACGCGCCGATCCATATGTGCCGGTGTGGCCGGCTGACCGCCGAATTTTACATTGATGATTTGCGCATTCAAACATATTGTCAAATAAACCGAATAAAATACTATGGTTTTACAAGCCGAATACAATAAAAATGTTTCACATAGTTTTGTTGGTTTTACAAGCCGAATACAATAAAAATGTTTCACATAGTTTTGCTGACGAATAAAAGAAGATACAACTATTGGTTGCCAACATGAGCCCACATATGCTCAACCAAATCATTTTGCAGTTGCACGTGAGTTTCCCAATCACGCATGTCTTCATGAAATTGGGTGAACTGTTCAAATGTTGCCGCTACTCCATGCTCAGGCACAACATTCTCACCCTGAAACTGAAAGTCTTGATCGTACAGACGTTCCGGGCGTTCGTCTTCTACGATCATATTGTGCATGATCACACAAGCAGTCATCACCTCCCATAGTTTCTGCGTGCTCCAGGTATTAGCAGGATACCGAGCGATGCCCCATCGAAATTGCAAAACACCAAAGGCACGCTCGACATCCTTCCTAGCACTCTCTTGCTCTTGGGCAAAACTTTCCCTTTTCTCTCCATCGAAATTGCAAAACACCAAAGGCACGCTCGACATCCTTCCTAGCACTCTCTTGCTCTTGGGCAAAACTTTCCCTTTTCTCTCCGACAGGGTTGGATATTGTCTTGACAATAGTGGTCCACTGAGGATAGATACCGTCACCCAGGTAGTATCCTTTGTCGTAGTTGTGATCGTTGACAGTAAAGTTCACCGGTGGGCTGTTGCCTTCGGCAAGGCTAGCAAACACGGCGAGCGCTGAAGCACGTTGATATCATTGTGTGATCCAGCCATGCTAAAGAAAGAGTGCCAGATCCAGAGATCTTGAGACGCCACGACCTCTAGTATGAATGTGCAAACCCTGACATGGCCCTTATACTGCCCTTGCCAAGCAGAAGGACAGTTCTTTCACTCCCAGTGCCTGCAGTCTATGCTGCCAAGCATCCCTGGGAAGCCCCTTCTGGCATTCATCGCCAACAAACGGGTTGTATCTTCATCTGTCGGCTCTCTCAAGTACTCGGGGCCAAACATAGCAATAACAACCTTCCAGAACTTATACAGGGACTCTAGGCATGTAGACTCGCTCATACGGACGTACTCGTCAACGAGATCACCGGGCACTCCGTATGCAAGCATTCGGATGGCGGCCGTGCATTTCTGATAAGAGGATAAACCAATCTTGACGACGGCATCCTCTTTGCACTCGAAATAGTCATAATAGCCAACCACTCCCTCTCTAATACGGTTGAAAACATGCCTACTCATACGGAAACGGCGGCGGAATTTTTGATGTTTGAACAACGGGTTTGTTGTATCAAACTAGTCCTTCCAGAGAAGGAAATGCCCAATCTCTCGATTGCGATTCAACGCCGGAAGGTGGCCCGGAATGGAGCCACGGAACAACGGCCGCTGGCTGTTGAGGTGGTGATGGACCAACACGGCAGCCAATATCTCCTCCTCGTCGCCGGACAACGAATCGTCAGAGTCGCAAAGGAAATTGTGGAAAAAGAACTCGTCGGCGGAGTCCATTTCGTACCTTGGCAAACTGTCGAATAGCTTGCGGGCGTCGAAGAAGGAGATGGCCGGTGAGGGGAGTCGCGGCACGCATGGACCTTGGCAAACTGTCGAACAGCTTGCGGGCGTCGAAGAAGGAAATGGCCGGCGAGGGGAGTTGCGGGCGTCGAAGAAGGAGGCGGCTTCTTGGTCGCGGGCGGCGGTGCGGGGCGGGGGGGGGGCCCCCCGCCCCCCCCCGCGCCGCGAGGCCCGGGGGGGGGGGGCGCCGTGGCGGGGCGGGGGGGGGGCCCCCCGCCCCCCCCCGCGCCGCGAGGCCCGGGGGGGGGGGGCGCCGTGGCGGGGCGGGGGGGGGGCCCCCCGCCCCCCCCCGCGCCGCGAGGCCCGGGGGGGGGGGGCGCCGTGGCGGGGCGGGGGGGGGGAGTGTGCTCCCCGGCGGCAAAAGGGCGGGGGGGGCCGGCGGGGGGGGGGGCGGCGGGCCGCCGCCGGCGCGCCGGGGGGGCCGGCCCCGGCCCCGGGGGCGCCCCGCCCGCGGCGGTGGGAAGCAGTTTGCTCCCCGGCGGCAAAACGGCGGTGGAGGCCAACGGGAGGAGTGGGCGGCGTTGCTGGGCGGATGTGGAGGCGGCAGCAGCTAGTGGAGTCGCCGGCAAAAATGGGTGGCGGCGTCGGCGACAAAGGAGGCGGGCGAGGGTTGCTGTTGGCTGGGGGGTGAGAGGGGAGGCCAATGTGCGACCGACCAGCAGGCCCGGGAAGAGGAGAAGGCGAGCGCGCGCGCGTCCGTCGCATGTCCGCGACGACGCAAATCCGGCTCAAAAATGGGTCGGGAATGGGTCGCCCGCGGACGAAAAGTGGGCGCGCGTCTGTTTGCGTCGGCGTGTTGGGGCCGCCTTTTGTGTCTGTGCCAACCCAAACGGACGGCGGCGGACGTAACGGGTCGTCCCATTGGAGTTTGCTCTTAGAGTTCATACTTGAAGTTTCAGTTTCAAAACTGTGTTCTCATGCAAGCGAGAAGTTTCAGCATGATCATACTGGCCGGCACACATCTTCTTTTTTCTACTTGGCGGGAGTGACCGGCACATCTCGCTGCTATGTTGGTGACATAGTTGCTTGGTGTTTCCCTCTTTGATCTTTCCTTTTGGTAAAGTTTATGCTTAATTTTCTCGGAACCTTGAAAAGTCATCACAACTAGGTTGTGTGAAGTCAAAAGAATGTTCTTCTCGGTACCAACTCTGACCCCATCCGCCCTTCTTCCACTGAAAATTAAAAGCAAAATATTCCTTTTTGTTACTCAATTTTTTTTGCGGGATTACTCAAAAATAAAACCAAAACTAATTAATTCCTTCCTCTATCCATAGTCATACATATTTGCTCAAGAACAAATACCGGGTTCTTTCCGTTTATTAATTCAATCCTTTTTTTTCGTGAATACGCAAAGCTTGTGTATCATTTCATTGATAGAAGGAGAAGAATGAGGACATGCGGTACAACACATGACACGAACGCAGACATGTGTGAACATGGTGCCCGGAGCAGAGAGACAAGGGATGCTCGGCCCAAACAGAGGAGACACCACAGCTAAACCTACCAAACCTGAGCCAAAACCGATGATGCCAAACCAACGAGAACTCCAACACCATGCAAGCCCAAAATCGAGGGCACCACGAGCGAGCAAGATAGTGCCTTCAAGAAGGAAGACGACGCCGAGACTCCGTCACTATCCGGTCCGGGTGACCCGGACCTAGGGTTTCCCCTGAGCTCGAAGAGGGGCGCAGCTAAAAGCCTTGGCAGCGCCTCCAAGAAGGAAAACGACACCCGCGGGCGCCATCGCTGCCAACACCGGCGAGCCGAGCGGGGATCTCTCCCTGGCCTGAAGCTGAGCAATCCCATAGCCGCCGAATCAGGGATCGCAGGTGGGGAGGCCAAAGCTGGTCGGAACTGCCAAGTCGGGGGGGGGGGGGGGGGGGGGGGGGACGGGGGGGGGGGGGGGGGGGGGGGGGACGGGGGGGGGGGGGGGGGGGGGGGGGACGGGGGGGGGGGGGGGGGGGGGGGGGACGGGGGGGGGGGGGGGGGGGGGGGGGACGGGGGGGGGGGGGGGGGGGGGGGGGACGGGGGGGGGGGGGGGGGGGGGGGGGACGGGGGGGGGGGGGGGGGGGGGGGGGACGGGGGGGGGGGGGGGGGGGGGGGGGACGGGGGGGGGGGGGGGGGGGGGGGGGACGGGGGGGGGGGGGGGGGGGGGGGGGACGGGGGGGGGGGGGGGGGGGGGGGGGACGGGGGGGGGGGGGGGGGGGGGGGGGACGGGGGGGGGGGGGGGGGGGGGGGGGACGGGGGGGGGGGGGGGGGGGGGGGGGACGGGGGGGGGGGGGGGGGGGGGGGGGACGGGGGGGGGGGGGGGGGGGGGGGGGACGGGGGGGGGGGGGGGGGGGGGGGGGACGGGGGGGGGGGGGGGGGGGGGGGGGCGGGGCTGCACCCGCCGCCGGAGGTGGCACCGCCTCCGAACCATGGGCTTGGATCTGGCAAAAGAGGGGGCTTTGAGGCGTATAGGGTAGGGCGGGCGACGAGGCGAACCACATGGGGGTCTTGGCGCAACGGTGTCCAGCAACGCCGGCAAGCAAGGACTGCAGAGATGCAAATCCGAGTTGTCGTGGCCATAACCGCCGGGACGTCAACGAGCCAGGGAAGCCGGAAGGGGCGCAGCTACCTGGTCGTCGGGGCCGGAGCTGCCCGATGGAGGACGCCGACAGCGAAGGACACCGGAGAGACGCGGGCCTGCAGCCGCCGGGGCCGGAGCAGTGCCAGCAAGGACCCGCCGCGAGGGGCTCCGAGCCAGCCACAACCACAGAGGCATCACCGCCTCCGCGTAGGATCCGTCATCGAGTGTCGGTGTCAAAACCGACCGATCTCGGGTAGGGTGTCCCGAACTGTGCGTCTGAGGATCGAAGGTAACATGAGACGGGGGACACGATGTTTACCCAGGTACGGGCCCTCTTAATGGAGGTAATACCCTACTTCCTGCTTGATTGGCTTTGATGAGTATAGGGGCTACAAGAGTTGATCTACCTCGAGATCGTAATGGCTAAACCCTAGATGTCTAGCCTGTATGATTTGTGATAGCCTCTACAGACTAAACCCTCCGATTTATATAGACACCGGAGGGACCTAGGGTTGTAAAGTGTCGGTTTACAGAGAAAGGAAACTACACATCCGGACGCCAAGCTTGCCATCCACGCAAAGGAGAGTCCCATCCGGACATGAGGGAAGGCCTTCTACCTTGTATCTTCACGGCCCATCAGTCCGGCCCATATCGCATAGCCCGGACACCCGAGGACCCCATAATCCAGGACTCCCTCAATAGCCTCCGAACTTGCCTTCAATGACGACGTAGTATCCGGCTTATGTCTTCAGCTTTGCAAGGCGGGTTCTTTATTATTAACCGGCAGCACTGACATTGTCAAGATCCTCGCCGGCGAGATGGAACTGCCACCGACGCCCGTGGAGTTCTCGCCGTCGCCCCAACTCCGGCGGCCCTTCCGGCGGTCGTCGCACCGGTGCAGCCGGACGCCACTGGGTGACGATGGTAACTTTACTCCCTACGAGATCACTAATTATGCAAGGAGATTTGGGGTGTTTTGATTGTTCTTGCACATAATTTAGGGGCGATTCGTTTGCAAGAAAATTCTTTGTAGCAATTTAATGTTGCTTCTTGCAAGATGCAAGAACACATTTGACAATAGTTCTAAAAGATTGGTAGTAGGAGTACATTGGATTGGATATCTTCTCTTGATTTTTTATGGACCTCTTTGCCTACAATTATTTTTCCAATGTACTCCCTTCCTAAAGAAAAATGTAAGAGCGTTTAGACCACTACTTTTATAATCTGAACGCTCTTGTATTTCTTTTTCTTTATAGAGGGAGTATCTGACGTGGATAGAGTTATCCCTGATCTCTATCAAAGAGGAGTTGTTTTCTGTCAAAAAAATGAATAACGATACTTTAGTATTTGAATTGAAGTCTGGTCTCTATCAATCACTTACGAGAAAGAGATATAAACCAGCTGAACAATCAAGTGGATTAGATATTTAATGGAGGTATTTAGCCAATAAACGTGGGCATCATCATCAGTGCTCCTGCATCATCCAGACCCACCAGATGGCATAGAAAAGGAAGCGCATTGCCTACTCTCTTGTGCTAAAAATACCAAACAAATGGCCAACTATGATTCCTCTCTATCTCTCCTCAGCAGAAAATGACTTCTTTTTTTGACCCAGAAACCATAGAGCAATTGTTATACGGTGTTCAGAAAATGACTTCTAGCTTGGCGCACAACTCTAAACATTAGACAAGAAAAGAATATTGGATTGGTTTCTCTTTATGTGGACCGCATAACAGTGCCGTCAGTTTAGAATTGAACCAAAATGAAAGGGGACTTCACATTTGAAGTTTCAGTTTCAAAACTGTGTGCTCGTGCATGCGAGAAGTTTCAGCATGCTCATACTGACGGGAGTGACCGGCACATATATCGTTGCTATCTTGGTGATATGGTTGGTGTTTCCCTCCTCGATCTTTGCTTTTGGTAAAGTTCATGCTTAATTTTCTCAGAACCTCGTAAAATCATCGCAACTAGGTTGCGTGAAGTCAAAAGAATCTTCTTCTCGTACCAACTCTGACCCCTTCCGCCCTTCTTTCACTGAAAATTAAAAGCAAAAATCATTTTTGTTCCTCAAAATTAAAATCAAAACTAATTATTTGCTTCCTCTATCTATGTTCATACACAGTTGCGAATACCCAGTTCTTTCCGTTTATTAACTGAATTCCTATAACGAGTGGCAAGCGTTATATTCCAAGATCAAGTTATTATAGAAAAAGGGAAAATAAATTATATTATAAAGGGCGAGGTTAACTCAGAACCGCCTTTTCTTATTCTAGCATACTGAATTCATCTTTATATGTCAAGATGTATCTTTTTTTCAATAAAGGACTTTTCATTGAATAGATATATCGAGGTGATACAATCGTATTGAAAGAAAACCCGGTCTCTACATAGCTAGATGCATACAGCCAAAAAGTCCAGAGCACCTTAAAAATAAAATAATTTGATACAATGCCAAGCGATAAAACATGTCCAGCCTAAGAAACGGTAGATCCTATCCGTAAATCACACCGCCATCCATGTGGGTAGAAAACCTTCCTGGCCGTACACTCCAGCCGTGTAGACGTCATCATAAAAATGTCTCTGTCCTCCGGCTTCTGCAGGATAGACCACGTACGGAGCCATCGTGTATAAACATGGATAACCTGCATAGGAGATGAGACACATTTATTGTTAAAAACCACATCATTTCTGGTAAGCCACATTGTCCAGCATAAGGCCGCCGCTCCCACAAGAATATGTGCAGAAAATTGTTTATCAATACCCCGCAACCAGTTGCCGAACATATTTCGTGCACTACATGGTGGGTATAAATTCGAAGCTACTTGGACCATTGCCCAAACTGCCCGAGTGAACTTGCACTCAAAAAATAAGTGTTTGATAGTCTCGTCATGTTGGCAAAAGACACATGTCTTGGACTCTTCACTCTTAGAGGGATTTTTAGCTTCCACAATTTTCTATTATCAACGGGAACATCACAATCGACCATTGCATCATACATGGATTTGACCGAAAATCTTCCATTCTGATGCAAATTCCATCGAAAAGTGTCTGGCTCATCTGACAGTTGAATGTCCTCCAGGCGAGTGAGTAATTTATTCCATGCTGTCAGACGAGTGCCCAAAAGATCCCTACGAAAAGAAATATCGGGGTTTTCTTGTCCTAAGACTTGTTTGATCGTGACTAATTTATGTCTAACAATCTGGTACAAGCTCGGATATTACACCATTAGTAAGCTGTTCCCTAGCCAGGTATCTTCCCGGAAACGAACCTGAGAGCCGTCCCTAATCGAGAAGGTCCCAAATTGAAAGAAGAATTCCTTGGCCTTCATGACACCACTCCAAAAATATGAATCCCCAGGTTTCCAATGTAGTTGAGAAATGGCATTGGATCTCACATACTTGTTGCGAATGATTTCCTGCCATACTCCATTCTCCGTGAGTAGTTTATAAACCCAATTGCTGAGAAGAGCGATATTTTCAATCTCAAGGTCTTGGATTCCCAGGCCCCCCTGACTTTTAGGTCTGCATAATACGCTCCACCTAGCAAGTCAATATTTCTTGATTTCGTTATCACACTGCCAAAAAATCTGGATCTAAAGTAATCTAGCCGTTGTAGAACCCCTTTCGGCAGGTGGAAGAATGACAACATATATAAAACAATGTTGCTTAGGACGGAATTGATCAAGATCAGTCGGCCCCCATAAGACAAGAGTTTGGCCTTCCAACTGGCTAATCGTTTCTCAAGTCTCTCTTCCACATACCTCCACTCGGCGATAGTTAACTGCCGATAGTGTATGGGAATACCCAAATACCGAATCGGGAACTGCCCAAGCTGGCATCCAAAAATCTCGGCATATTCGGATGCTGCTTCTGCAGCATTACCAAAGCAAAAAGGTTCGCTTTTATGAAAATTAATTTTGAGGCCTGAAAGTTCCTCAAAAGCACATAAGAGTAGCTTTAAATTTCTTGCCTTATTTAAATCATGATCCAAGAATAGTATCGTGTCATCCGCATATTGTAGAATGGATAGACCATCTTCTACCAAGTGTGGAATGACTCACTAATTTGACCATCCAGCTTAGCCCGCTCAACAAGGGTAGCTAGCATGTCAGCGACTATGTTAAACAGAATGGGAGATGCGGGGTCGCCTTGACGAAGCCCCTTACGTGTCTGAAAATAGTTGCCAATGTCGTCGTGAAATTTTATGGCCACATTGCCTCCAGAGACAAAGCTCTCTACCTAGCGACACCATTTTTGTGAAAACCCCTTCATGCGCAAGGTTTGCAACATTTAAATAGACCAACTCGTTTTAGTATAACATGCGCGCCAACCCTTTTGAAAGGAGCTTATTACGCAACAGACACAATTGATTTTGCTGCAAAATTAATGTCTTGTGTCATAGATATTTTTTACTTCATAGATGCGAGAGAATAGGAGAACAATAACCTCACAAGCAGTCCATTTAGTCTGGTTCAGGTCCCCAATCAGATAGAACCCTCTCTTTTTGAATAAGAATTATTTTCGTAGATGTTCGATGGAAAGATCATACGTCATATTCCTTTGATATTATTGTTTTCAAACGGTTTCTTTCATATTATGAATAAACACTTACATCATAGATTATTTTTTAAAGGCTGCAAAATTAATGTCGTACGTCATAGATTATTTTTTTCACTTCATAGATGCGAGAGAATAGGAGAACAGCGCCTCACCGGCAGTTGATTCGGTCTGATTCAGACCGCTAATCAGATAGAAATAGAACCCTCTCTTGCTGAATAAAAAAAATGTGTTTTTTCCCACATGTTTAGTGGAAAGAAAAAACGTCATATTCCTTTCATATTATTTTTCTGAAACGGATTCTTTTGTATTATGAACTAAATGGTGCTGGTATGGACAAAATTCATTAATATGCATAGCAGCACACAGAGTTTAGACGGCCTTTTTGCAGTTGACACTCCAGGCTTCAACTCATAGACTCCAAAAGTGCAAAACTTAGCCTCCAAAACCTTTAACATAGCCTTTAATCTCCAACATTCGGTAGTTTATTGTTGGCAGGTGGTGTCGGGCGATTAGTATGATGACTTGTGAACTCAAAGTGCTTCCATGTGTACATCGCAAAAAAGAAGTGCTTCCATGTGTAGTGTGGTGTGATGCGGCGTGGCACCACTCTACCATTTCGTGGCTGTCATCAACAATGTCAGCCTAATTAAGTCCGTTATGACCGCGTGAGAGTGATAACAGCGCACGTCGGCAGATCGTTTTGGTGGCAACAGTGGTCGTTTAGTGGTGCATGGATCTTGGTGTAATTTTTATTATGATTTGGTGATATCATATTTCTGATGAACTTTTAGGATACATCTGAGCCTTTTCCCAAAAAAGGAAGAATAAAAGCTCCTTTTCAAGATTAAGTTGTTACGTAAAAGGGGAAAAAATCGTTATGCTACAAAGGATGAGATAAATTCACAACCACCTTTTCTTACTCTAGCAGACGAAATTCATCTGTATGTTGTTCAATAGAGTAGCTCGTGTAACATTGGGCCAATGCATTTTAAACGAGTTGATTGCTCGGTTATCATAGTAGGTCTTATTGCAAACCAATGTCCTAGTTCATATATTCGAGAGAACAGAAAAACTGTAGCATGACAGACAGCCGATTCAGGTGCCTAATCAAATAAAATAGAACACTCGCTTGATGAATTTTCCCTCGCATGTTTAGCAGAAAGATCACACGTAACATTCCTTGCATATTCTGAACCGAACATCGTTGGTGTGAACAAAATCCAACAATAATGTCCTGTATTGCAGGGGAAAAAATGCAAAACCTGGCCCCAAAAACCTTTAGTCTGAAGCATCGTTAGATTATTGTTGGCAAATGGTGTGGGTGATTAGTGTGGTGACTTGTGCACTCAAAGTGCTTCTATCCATGTGTAAGTGTGGTGCGGCAGTGGTGGCACTTGCCCTACCATTTCCCTGCCAGCGCCAGCCCACATGACTTTTCCAGCCCGTAGTGCTGCCCATCTCCATTATTTTATGGCCTCCATTTGGTCGGATTAGGCTGTGAAATGTCCTGCACCGCACTAGACAAATCTCTCGGTTTGGTGAGCCAACAATCCTATATTATTGTCTGCCAATTATTCTACCGGTTGCTTGTTCTGTCTGCAAGATATCAAAGATATCATCAGCTCATCGAGATGATGTCCGTCTCCCGTATTTCCAGCTCCTCGCTCGGACCGTGGTCAGCGGGGCGTACACGACGGTGGGCCAAAATGCATGTTGCAGCGGGAGAAGGAACATCGTAGAGATTCAGGGCGCGCACGCTATCTCCCCCCTTCAATACACTTGAGATCTGCGCCCACAACGGGCCATTTGCAATGAGAAATCACCGCAATCATCTCTCCGCTGCAGGACAAATGCACTGTGCTTGCGGGACCCACCAGCGGTCACGTGCACAAAGTTCTTCCTCCAGTACATGTGATTTTAGTTTGAGCATCTTGACGCAGACCTTTAGAACATCCTGAGCCTGAGATGTCCTGACCTGACCTAGTTTGTCATCCAACTTGGTACATGATGAAAAAAAGAGTTGGTACTCTACACGTCCACGGATGCGTCCGCGTGTCTGTTTTTCCGTAAACCGGACACAAACCAGAGGGAGGTTTGTGGTCATCAGGACCGTTGCCACGTACGCATCCGACACCTAGGTCCCACCCAAAAACATCTCCCGTGCAAGTGCTTCGCCCGCGTGACCGCACCTCTGCTCCACACACCGCATTCATGCCAGTTTAGAGAGTACACGACTGGTCACTAGAGCCGGCACTGAACGGCGTCATCTGCATCGCTTAGTAGTCTCCATGTCTGTTTAATGTCGGAGATACGAGAAAGCTAGGTCGTGCATTTGTATCCTCTTTTTAACCATAAGACCCATGCGGTGTTATCTATAAATTAGATTGAAACTAACATTTTTTTGAGTGGAGACTGAAATTAACATTGAAATCAAGTAGTAGAATAATTAACAATCAAGCTTATATATTTAAGATAACAGAGTAGGCGACATTACTATTTGAAGAAGCAAATATTATTATAGAGCAACAAGTTTTTCTTTATTTTACACTTGACAATCCCAAAAAGTGAGGAAAACAAGTAGTCACTCCAATCCATATTAATTGATGCTGCTTTAGTACTTTAGTACATATATCGACGGATCATCGCCAAAAGTGAGGCAGATCATCCATCCAAAGCATCATTTAGATAAATACATGTTGATAAATGATTCTTCAAATAACTCCTCAATTGACTCTTCATGGTTAGGAAGAAGGTCATCTTTGCAAGGAGTGTAAATGAATGATTCTTGTATGGTTGCCACTCCAGAACTACTACATCTTGTTGGAGACATTATTGATCCCAAGTACCGCAGCTGACAGGTACCCAAATAGTAAGCAAATCCATCACAATTGTTGATTCCCAGAAAGGCAATATCTTTGAATGGATGGTACCCCAACAACTCTATGTGTGTATTGGCATAATAATATCTTTGACGTTCCCTTGCTTTACCTTCTTGCTCTTCTGAATCATGGACGCTGCCACCAATAAATTCCCATTCGCAATCTCCTCTGATGCATGACTGGTTGGGCTTTTCTCCTTCATAGTAGTGTCTACGGTAGTGTCGTTCAGTACAAGGCACAAGGCGGGAGTAATGCTTTAACACCCACTCGGGCATTTGACATGATGCTTCGAGCAGTACCCATACTTGAAGTTGACACTGATAGATAGCGCTGTAGTAGACTCCCTCTTCCGATTTCCCGAGATATACTCTAGGCTTTCTATCCATGGAGTACCCATAACTAGTAGGCATCATCGTTATTTTTGGGGTTTTGATGACTAGATTGTTGGAATTGATCTACGGTTATAATACAAGTGTTGGGACACTCATACCATAAGACGAGGGGGAGTAAGATCACTACCTTGTGGAGATAGAATATTTTGGCGAGCCAAGTAATTTCTATCTTCTATTTGTAACATGAAGGATCTTGGTGATGCCTCATACTTTGCTTGTATTGAGTTTCGCCAAGATATAGGTTCAAAAGGAGTATAAGTTTTATTATGATGACATCGTTGATAGAGTACGGAAGAAAATATTACATGGTAGTACTCTATCACACCTGCTACTGAATTCAAGGGCAATAAAGGTGGACAGTTTAGTGTCCAAGGAACCATTATGAACTGATCAGGTAATGTTAGTTCCTTATGCTTCAGCTGTCAGAAGCAATGCAAGTATTCAAATATCAACTTGCCCTATTTATGACCGGGATAATTGGCAAATATACAAGTCCAGAAATGGACAATCGGAGAAGCCGTGAAAAGTCTTGTAGATATGCAAGGCAATAAAAGTTTACATGCTCACTACTAACAAGTCTGATAACCTCGATATCCTCGGTTATTCAGACATTGTTTCTGCGAGGTGTGTGGATATTAAAGTTTCCACGTTATGTTACATCCTCACTCTCGCATATGGAGCTATATCGTGGAAAAGCTCCATAATGACATTGATGGCATTAGAAATAATGCAATTTACGATGTGGCATGTTAAGAGGCTATTGGGCGGGTTGTATGTCAAAGAAGTTCTATTCCCGAAATTAAGGTGGTAGACAACATTTACAAAAACCACCTACTGCATTATGAACACGCAGTTTTTTATGCGAGTAACAACAAGTCAAATGGTGTTGCCAAAACCATTGACAATATGCATCATGTTGTGAAAGATAGAATCCAGGATCAAGATAATGATGTTAAGCATATAAAAATGTTTTGTATGTATTACGGATCCGTTTACCAAAGAGGCTCACCACCCATACTTATGATTATGTTGCCGGCATGGGTTAGGAAAGCTTTTTGATCCTGGAAATTAGGACCATCTTATAAACCAACTCCCAAAAAGTATTATGTTTTCCATTTCGAGATAGAGTGATGTACTATAGGTAAAGAGGTTCAGTGGCATCTCATTGGTCATTGCAACACTTTATTTTGGTGTGTTATTTCTATCGAGTGTGGGCTTATGATGTTTATTAACCATACGATCAAGGGGGAGAATGTTGGAATTGATCTACGGTTATAATAAACTGAGAGAAAGAAGGGGAGGATTTGCATCCCCAGTACATGCCCTGATCGGGGGCATTGACCCAACTTTTGGTTTTGGTCCCTGTCCCCTTCGCACCACTTACAAAATGAGGAGGTCGTACCCCTTGGGGGTAACACACGTTCGGGTTAGCACCCGGTTACTCCTAACAGCCGATCCTGAAAGGGTGCTTAAGGGGATCAGAAGACCACCACCACCGCCGGCCACCTCCAGGTCCGTGTCGGCGGCGTCCTTCGTGTCTGCTACATCGCCTGCTGCTGCCCTTCCTCCCGACGATCTCCTCACTGCTGGAGATGCTAAGGTGGAGCCAGGGGCTATCCTGTTAATGGATCAAGACAATCACGGTTAGTAACCACTACTCTGCTTGAGGGGTGTTCTAATCAAGAGATCCAGATCCTAATTATCTTGACTCTAAAGTATTATCTTTAACATAGATAAGTCTTCTTGTCCAATGAAAACCTAAGCATATTATGGAAAATTGTTTGTAAACAATGTGTACGGAGGGATAAAAATAGACATGAACCAATTGTGCTACTGATCGATTCACCTTATGAGAAGACCGCCGCAACAATGAAGGTAGAGTGCTCCACGCCAGTACACGGCGCCACGGCGCTTCGGATCTCCTAGTTGACCCGACACCATGGTGGTCGCAGTAGCATCTCCTTCCCGGATAAAAGGCCACTCCTCCCATTGGTCAGTTTTCGACGAGTACACCGGTATCATGTATGCAGATGGTGGGGTGTTACCCTTGCCCGTATTTCGGAAGATGAACACGTCGTAGTGCAGAGACACGACCGGATCGAAGACGAGGTACGCCGCGCTCGGCCAACGAAAGGGCATCGGAGGTAGCTCCGCCCACCGGCGTGTCGCCGGGTTGCACACGTACATCTTCAGGCCGTTCATGTAGAGCAGGAGGCCGTTGCGGTGGTCGAGGATGGTCTCCCTTGGGTAGCCGCGGCACAGGCGGTGCATGAAGTCGAGCGCGCAGGCGTCGAGGGCGATGCCGGGGCTCACCGTCGGCCCGCGGGAGAAGAGGTGGGGGCGGTCGTGGCGGATGCCGGAGAAGTTACGAAGATGCCACGCATGGGACGCGGCACGAGGGGCGCCACGGCCAGCAGCAAACCTGCAGCGTCAACGGCACCGCGCCACCCCTTGCAGACGGCCTGGCACGCCGCGATGCCCCGCGGCGGGAGGCGGTGGAGGATGTGGGCGAGCAGCTCCTCCGGGAGTTGATCCATGACCCGATTTTGAGTTGGCTTCCGCTAGGTTTGCCAGCGGGCGGCGGCGTAAGAGTTGCACACGAGTCAAAACTCCTTCTGGTTTGCCTGGCTAAGGCTTCCAAAACCCATAATCAATCAGGCCCGGTCCATGGCTGCCAAGCTTTTTCTTTTTTTAGATACGAGGCCTACGTCCAAAAAAGAATTTGTTCTGTATTGCATCGTGCGAGGTACAAACCTTGTACTTGTCCGTTTCTAAATATAAGTCTTTATTTATAGAGATCTCAAAGTTTTAATATGTATTATATACAAATGTACTTAGATATATTTTAAAGTATAGATTCACTCATTTTGCTCCGCATGTATTTCATGTTGGAATCTCTAAATGGTTTATGTACATAATAGCATTTATTACTCGGGAAACAAGATGAACAACGTATTTTTGTGATGCATTCAACAACTCTATGACTAGCTGGGCAGCTACATTGACCATTTTTTCCTCATGGGAGGCAAACAAAAGAATTGAACATTAGCTTCCCCAGGCCCTAGTTGAAGAGTTCGAACCATCTTGAGGGTCCTCGACCAGTGATGCGATACTCAGTGTGATGACCTGTCTGGAGGCTTAGCTGCTGTGACATGACGCCGATCGACTCCTTGGTCACCGTCGTATTCTTCCCTGAAAAGCAGAAGAAAATGCATGTGGTCAGAGATCTAGCTAGTAGTGTATGGCTTATTCATCATATATGTTTGAAGAACAACATTCTGAATGCTATAAAAAGGACAGTTCCAAGGCGGTGCAAAAGTTTCACCCACCTTTGTTTACCTACTACTATACTTTGTTGCATTTTGAAGAATTGACTAAACTATTTTATTCTGAATATCGATCTACTATTTGATGTCAACACAAACACTATCTTTTTGTTGTGCATGCTGAATAATACAGGAAGTATCGTGCAACAAACTTGTTGGGTTCCAAGGGCATG
Source organism: Aegilops sharonensis (assembly GCA_904067115.1). NCBI lineage: Eukaryota > Viridiplantae > Streptophyta > Magnoliopsida > Poales > Poaceae > Aegilops > Aegilops sharonensis. The sequence continues at coordinate 758,631,634 of LR880966.1, read as the reverse complement.
TTCAGAGGAAGGAACTCCTTAACCCTGATGGTTGGGTAACTAAGGTTTGACATGTAGATTAAACATTCAAGTGATGACAATGCTAATTGGAGTATAAGCAATGGTAGTCTCGTAGCTGAGTCAGGAATCACAAGTTAGCCCAATACTTGGAGCAGATGGTGTCGTGGTGGAGGGCAGATTCCACCACAACCTGGATCGATGACCTATTCACGAAATCATCCACATAGATGTTGTGCGCGTGACTGACTGACGCTGCCACCCCCGCCCATGGTTTGGACCAACCCATGGGAAGAGAAGAACATTCGTGAAATACTCCTTCCGTCCCAAAATTCTTGTCTTAGAATCGTCTAGATACGGGTGTATCTAATATTAAAACATGACTTGATACATCCATATTTAAATAAATGTAAGACAGGAATTTTGGGACGGAGGGAGTAGATACTACTGCAACGATGCATAGTTCACCGTGGTGCACATTCTCCGGTACGATGGTGCTTCCAGGCAGGAGGAGTTTGCACTAGCTGCTGTTATACGGTTATACCCACACATATGATAACTTCCACTGACTGTTAATTAGTTAGACAGGACTTGTGATGCTTGTCCAAGCCTTTTTACACATACTATAGAAATCCTATCTAGAGAGGGGACACGGCGACCTCTGGTCTTGACAATCTCACCATCCATTTCTCCGGAGTCAGAAACGGGCAAATATATTGGAAAACATTGCCTAGGGTATCAGATCGCGGGCCATGTCATTTAGTCCTCTGTAGCTAGCTAAATTTCTTTGCAGCATTAACCATGGCGTGTGGCGGGTGATACTTGGTAGCTGGGACGTACTGAACATTTTTGTAATATATATCGACCATTTTTTAGTATGCACTGAACCTTTTTCAACTATGCAATGAACTTTTCTTAATATGCGGTGAACAAATTTTTAGTATACACCAAACTTTTTAAAAGCTTATATTGAACATTTTTTAAATATATTATATATTTTAATAGCGTTTTAAATATTAGCTCCATAAAAAGACTGGGTTTTTACAGGAAAAAAAGACCAAAAGAAGCGAAAGAACACAAAAGACCAGTCACGCCAGAGTGGCCGGCGCATTTACCTTTTTCCCTTCCAGGCGTTGCCTCGATGGTTGACAACCAGAGCTATTTTTCGCCTACTGCGAGAGCTACGGTAACATCGCCTCCGGTGTGAGTCTAGTGGCCTGGCCGAGTATTTGTAGCTGCCTCTGGCCTCAGTTTTTTTTTTCTATGTGATTTTGCTTATCGGTTTTCACTGTTTTCATTGGTTTTCATCAGTCTTTCTTTTTCCATTTTCCCTTTTTCTTCTGTTTTCTATGGTTTTCTTTGATTTTATTTTTATTACTATTTTTCTTAAGTTTTTTTGTTTCTTTCTTTGGTTTTCACAAGTTTTCTTTGGGGTTTTTGACACATTTCTATCTTTTTCAATACACAACATACATTGTTTTATACACGCGTAACATTTTTTGACACACGTTGAACAATTTACAAATACATGACGTAAATAACATGAAATACATATTTTTGAATATAATTTACAAATACATTTTAAACATTATTTTTCAAATACACGTTAAACAATTTTTAAAACTACAACTTCATTTTCTATGTTGTATAATTTTTTTAAAATGTATAAACAGACTTTTGAAATGTGCAAACATTTCTAAGTGTCACACTTAGTTTTTGAATTGTGAGAAACACTTGTTTTTTAATTATGTGTTTTTTTAAATTGTATATTTTTTCAAATGTCATGATCATTTTTTTGGAAAGCAAGAACAGTTTTAATTTGTCAGATGCATGAATCAAAATATCATAATTTTTGCGTTGGATCATCAGATGAAGTGGACGCATACATGTACCTCAAGTGGCACTTTCCTTGTGGTGTAATGTGTTCCCACTTGGTATATGTAGGTTCAGAACCTTTTTCTAAATGTTATATTCATATTTTTGAATTACATGAACATTTTTTTGACATAGTATTAAAAAATCTGCATATTGTTGCATCACTATGAGAAAAGCCACTATGGCAGCGACTTATTACTACGTGCGGCAACGATGACGACATCCACAGAGGAGGACAACAGTGACCTCTACGCGACACAACTCATGCAACTTGTGGATCTTGACAATGTATATAAACTAGATGTACAGCCAAAAGGGATGCATTGATTTAAATGTATGTATACATTTGGGTGTCCAGATGTACCATATAAAAATGGTGTATTTTAAAAAAATCACAAATTGTTATTAGTGACATGCTACGTTTGATGGCATGTGCAAATATCAAATGGTGTATAGGCACCATGGTGCCCGTGTAAAAAAAAAAACATTTTCTACGGCGTGATTTTTCTTTTGTGAAAACTATACATGAACAGTGTGTATGTGCAAAATTTCGTAACAGTATACATTCACACGTAGCATACACAAAAAATTCAAGTACGTATTTCCAAATTTTTGTTGTTGGGCGAGAATTTTTATTTATTTACAGCGTGCAAATCACATTTTTTTCAAAAAAAAAAAATTCACCCGTTCATGCTAAACATATATACGTTTCCATGATCTTTTTTAATTCAATATTCTTTTTGAATTATTATTTTTAAATACCGAGATGAGCTCGTTCACCAAAAATCTGCACTCGCATGGCATGCCAATAGTCGACTAGTGTTATTTTTAATATCAACAAATCTATAATACCTAAATAGTTCATCCCCACTATAGTATTTCTCTTAACATGCAGCCTATGCACATCAACAACACTGCCACATCATTGTTCCATTACTCACTTACAGGTGGGACCCACCACAACAGGTTGATCAGCCTACAGAACAACCACGTCATTAACCCGTTACCAGCAGGGGAAGAGAGACCGACCAGAGCCTGACCAAGATTACAGAACGTCCCAGCTAGGTATCGTACATAGCTAATCCAATCATCCAAGCGCAGCCCCAGGGCTCCACTACATGTAGTTGCTTAATAGATTATTTAGTAGGCACTGCAGCAGCACACGAGAAGTAAAAGGATCTGGGATTAGCCTCTCTTTTGTTTTGCAGGTACTGTGCAGAGAAGTCGCCGGCGGTGCCATCAGCCCGTCAGCGCTCATGTGGAAGGTGGGAGGACCCTCTGTTTATAAGTTGGGCATCCAGATTTGGAGTTTTTACTTTGCCTGTGTGGTTTCAAAATTATGCAAGTGAACCCTTGCATCCTATCCTGATCGGTGACTCTGGCGATTGGTGTCTATTCTGTGCTTGGTAGTAATCACCCAACATCAAATTGGTCGCCACACCCCGACTCACCATTGGACTTTGGTCATCAGGATGCTGGTCCTCTATTGACTATTTTATCTGGATGGATGGATGTTCCGCCCAAGATTTACGATGCTGCCGGTGACTATGAAGTGTTTCCTCACTTCTGTGCTACTTCTATCCGTCACAAGTTACATATTCGAGGTATGCATCGCCGAACCTAGATCAAAGATCCGGTCATCTGTAATCAGAGGGATCTTTTCTCTACACGACTACACTTCTATTTTTGACAAAGGTTTGATATTGATATGAGATTGTCATTTTCCCTGATTTTCTAGAGAGTTGTGGATCTGCTATGTTTTATTTTATCCCATAAAAATGTCTCTTTGCTTTGTGAAATATGAAAATGCATCATCGTTGACCATGTAGTGTACATTTTTTGTCCATCCTTACGATTATGAAATCTCGAGTTAGAATTGGAAGTTGATAATTTGTACGGAAGGGTTCTAATATCGGGACTACAATCATGACAAGATTATTTCTAGAGGACCAAAGAAGGTTGAATATAAATCCTTACGATGGACTTCACGTACTTAATATTGCCTAGCATATGACCTTTATTGTGTTGCTGTTAAAGTATGCACACATATTGGAAGTGGTTCTTCATGTCTTGAAACAAATTACAAAAAAAAAATGCATGAGGAACTGAGGATGTGATTAATCATTTTGCTCCTTTCTAGAGAAAAGTAGATATAGAACATATCATCAACAACACGTGTTATCTATGACATGATGTTATTTTAGGAAAATATGTTTGCTCCAACACAATCATAGAGACGCCTCATTTGCTAATTAGGTAGCATTATGTTTTCTAAGTGTATATTGTAGGGATAAACTTCCGTGCTATATATACCAATTGAAGGATCATAAGGACATTGATAAAGATAGATGGGAAGTTAATACGACCGATCAAATCATGTAATTTCCATGTAGTATCTAATTGCTCGACTTCATGCTATTTGTGTTCAGGATATGCCTATAGTCCAATATCTATAAAAAAGAATCCATCATGTTTGAGATCTTAAACCACAAAATTGTCATTCTTTATTTTAATTTTCTTAATGTATCTTATAAATTGTCACGTGTAATTTATTTTTGTTGCAAATGAATTCCGTCTGTAACATGATAATTTGGACCTTGGTGCCTATCTATGTATAAGTCATCCTATCGCTTTGAGATAAATGTTTGGAACTCGCTCAAAGGAGAGAAAAGGATGGGTATTCTTTTGCTCCAATGATCATAATTGGTTTGGTTCTTATTTTGATATTGGAGCCCCATCACTCAAATATAGCTACTACAATGGCTAATATACGAGTACAATTTTCATTCTTTGTGCAGATCTAATTATGAAGAGTATGTAGATATGAAGTTTGACTTATAACAAGAGTCCCACATAGTGCATGATAAATGCCTCAAAATGGCAATTTGTACATAACTGATCATAGTATTTTCATATCGGAATCCCTACACTTTATTTTTTTATATAATTAAAATATATGTAAATGATATGAGATTACTTATGTCACATGACTATAATTAGTAAAAAAAATAGATTGCATAGTTCACATTTTGCATTTTTTATAAAATATACTCAGTACTGTGTTCATTGTAAAATTTTCATCTTAATATCTTATATCTAATATGCAAGTAAAGTTATTCAATTTATCTATTATCATGTGAATAAGACTAACAATTCCCGCAGCAACGCGCGGGGGTATCATCTAGTAGTTACTACTGATGTGCCAAATTGGAGGCCACGCCACTAGTATCAACATGTGACATTTAAAAAAAATCACCAAATTGCTACTGGTGGCGTATAAATACCACCAATATTTTTATAACTGGCGGCGTGCATAAAATGGGGCACATCACTAGTAAAACCAGGTTACTAGTGGTGGGTGAATGTCACACAACAAATAGACTTTTCAAACTTGATGTGTCACCCACATATCACTAATAAGCTTTTTTGACATGCCACTAATAAGGGATCTCTGCCCCAGTGAGTGGTTTGGACTTTGTAACTCTCTGCCTTGTTTGATCACCAGCGACTCATGCAGGCCTATGTACTCTCTCCGTCCGGAAATACTTATCATTGAAATGAATGTATCTAGATGTATTTTAGTTCTAGATACATCCGTTTTGATGATAAGTAATTTCGGACGGAGGGATTATCTTTTGGGACTGGTTTCCGTGGCAACGTGCTGTTTTTAACTTTCTATGTACTCTTACGATAAGCAACCAAGTTCCTTGGGAGGCAAGCAGCTGGCAGCTGCCTCCCTTTGTTGAACCGAAGAAAAGGCAGTTGAAAAGTTTCATGGGAGGGAGCACGTCGCTCGTTGCCTTCCCTCCAAAGCAATGGAGAAAAGCTCCGTGGGAGACACGCAACCGCATATATGCTCCAAAGTCCAGACCGCGTCACTCACTCAACTCACCTTATTGAACTATAAAGATCGTCCACTCAACCAGCAGCTTATGAGACCGCGGTCCATGGCGAAGACCAAGGGATCACCACGTCGCTCTCGCTGCAACCGCAACCGCCGGCGCAACAAGAGAGCGCGGCGGCCGTCGAGGGAAGCAGAGCCGGCCCCGTCGGGTCCAACGGGCGTGCACCACATCCCCGACCACCTCCTCGAGCTCGTGCTCCTGCGCGTGGCCACGCCCCTCGCCCTCCTCCGCGCCGCGTCCACGTGCAAGCGCTGGCGCCGCCTCGTATTCACGGACGGCGCCGCGTTCCCGGACCACCGGTTCCGCCGCTCCCTCCGCGCGGCCCGCGTCGCCGGCCACTACCACGTCGACGGGAACAACCACGTCTTCGTGCCGGACCCCCTGGCGGCCGACGGCCTCGACAGGCGCCACTTCTCCCTCGACTTCCTCCCGGCCGTCCCTGAGGGCTCGCTGCCCTGGGAGCTCGCCGACAGCCGCGGCGGCCTCCTCCTCTTCTACAGGAGGGACGCTGTCTACTATCGGATGGGTCGAGTGTGGGAAGGGGACCCCGAGTACCTCCACTTCCCTGACATGCTCGTCTGCGACCCGCTGAACCGGAGGTGCCAGGGGATCCTCTACTGGGACGAGATGTGGCCCTATCAGTGCCTTGGTCTGTTCCTGCTCGACGGCGCCGCTGCAGCCGACGAGCCTGCTGCAGGTGGTAGTAGCTCCATCGGCATGTCCAACTTTCGGGTGGTCGCCGTGACCTACGAAAGCGATGTTTTCGAGGATGACCGTGGCGCCCCCCGCGCCTGCGTGTTCTCCTCCGGCTCCGACGGGGGCTGGAGTCTGGTGGAGAGCGCGTCCGGCGGGGACATCCCCGTCCCGGAGTACCGTTCGATCAGCTTCGCAGGGCGAGCGCGTTCGTCCCTCTTCTGGCGGATGGAGCACGAGGGCGCCGTGCTGGCTCTCGACGATGACACCCTCCAGTTCTCGCTCGTCACGTTCCCGTGTACGGTCGTGGGGACGCCGGAGGAATCTTCATCCTTCCGGGTCATCGGCGGCGACGACGGCGCGGCGCGCCTTGTACGCGTGATGGCCAACAATGACCTCACGGTGTTTCGGCAGCTCCACAGCAGCGGCGAGTGGGTGGTGGAGAAGCTCGTGAGGCTGCCGGAGGCGACCTGCGGGATGCCGGGGCGCGAGGAGACGTATTTCCAGCGACCAGCGAAGATTGTCGGGACGACTACGAGGCACGTCCTCGTGACGCCGCAGGAGGAGACCTGGATTTTCTCCGTCGACCTCGAGACGCTGGAGGTGGACCGGGCGCATGAGAGGAACCGGTACGCTGGTGCGGCGTACCCATTCGAGCTGCCATGGCCACCGGCCTTGCGAGCTTACGATCGCCGGCATCGTAGCAGGATGGATTTAACGGTTTAATTGCCAGCGCCAAATAAATCGGAAATCCCACAGACCGGCCATACAACATGGAGAGAGAGACACAGAGAGAGAGAGAGAGAGAGAGAGAGACGATTATGACCAAAGTGACTAGAAGAAAGTGCCTTTAGTTTCTTCTTTAGACCTAACACATCGCTTACATACTCCGTATACAATCAGTCAGCACAATTTTCTGTACTGATATAATCAGGATAAATTGTATGCATTGCCATCATATTAAAATCCCCTTATGGGAAGAAGGAAACAGGAACAATCAAAATGAGTAGTGGTAAATTGATAATCGGTGTGAAATAATAGTTGCCTCGTGTTCTTTCGTCTCCTCAAAGCAGCTATTACTTATGAAAGTAAATTCATGTTTGCGGAAAAACAGAGAAACTTAAACTCAGTACAACATCCTAGGACCACATAGGGCATTTGATAAAGCAGGCAATTTTCGGACAGGGAGTATGTGAGCTAGACCTCACATGGTCTCGGATGAACAGTGAAATGCAAAAATAGTAAAATAATTCAAAAAAATTTGAGTTTGTTTGGCAAGAAACATCGATGTTTTTCCTACATGCGTGCGAGTTTCATGAAGGAATCACATTTGTGGAGGTGTGAAAAAAATCAATGCTCCAAAAAGGGTGTTTTTGGAAGCATTTTGGAACATCAATTTTCTCTCTCATAATATTTTATTTTTTTAATGGTACGAAACATATTATAAGAATGACGTGAACATTTTTTTTAAATATTTACAAGCTTTTTTCTAAGATGTCACACGCATATTCTTCAAACGAGGGAACATTTTTTTAAATGTCAAAAACAGTTTTAAATGCTACAAATATTTTTTACAAATTAGGTGTTTTTAACACTTTATACGTTTTTAAAAAAAATTGATGAACATATTTTGGAACTGTGAACCATTTTTAGAAATGAGAAAAACGTTTTTTAATTATGCAATTTTTAACATTCTATTTTTTGAAAAATTCTTCAATAAATATTTGAAATAGTTGCAGTGTTTAAATGTTATGAACATTATTTTAATACTATCAATATTTATAAAAAGTTACGCAAACATTTGTATCTTAACTGTGGAGAATTGCTACATATTTTACGATTTTTTTGTCACATAGTTGTAATGTATTAAATCATTTAAATTATACTTGTGTCATACTACAATTTAATTGTATCCATAATAAAATTGTTGCTTGCTTTTTTGCATACTTGCATAAACTGAACAGTTGTATGCATTTATGGTAGGGATCTTTATAGTATATGGCCTAACAAATATCGTAATAGCATCTTTTTGTGTATGATTAGGTATGCAGATTTATAGAAACTTCCACATAATTGACATGATTATTTAACTGTTTTTCATGCTCAATTGTGTTTGCAAGTTTCAACAATCACAGTTATGTGTCTGACATGATTATTGGCCTGTTTTCCATGTTTAAATAATAATTTAACAATGTGTGCATGCATTGGGTTCAATATTTAAGTATCATCGCTAATAGTAATCATGTGCAGTGCGATGACTGACTTGATTCCAGAATGAAAATAACAATTAACTTCAAGAACTCACATATAAAATTTGACACTCCAAGAACTCACATATAAAAATTATGTGTGTGAAACAAAAAGCCTTCGTGTAGCAGATGTTGAGCTTGACCGAAGTGTGTGTCTTTGCATGGCCATCTCACTGTCAGTGCAACTTGGCTCAGTTTGTCAAACAGTGGAGGTTGTAGAGATCAAGTGCGGTAGAGCAGAGCAGGCAGTTCATGATGCGCTTGGGTCTGCTCGTTGACGGTGGCGAATTTGCCAAGGAGTTCACCGCCGTGGTCAACGAATACCTGCTAGATCCAAGGAGTTCACCACCGTCCTCACATGGTCTGTGGCCGTGGGTGGGTATACCTGCTAGATCTTGCTGCCGTGGTGGACGGAGCAGAGGAATGCGGCAAGGTGCCCCCGTTAAGATAAGCTTCCATCTGCACAGCAAATCTGTTCGATTAGATTCCTATCATCTCAACACAACACAATAGCGGAGCGCAAAACAAACACCTTGGCAGATTGCAACAAACCTGTTCTTGAGGGATAAATATATGTGTGTATATACCTGTTACTTTTCCGTTCCTTTATGCTCTTGCAAGAAACATCGGGGAAGAAGAAACATAATCAAGTCCTGATGTATTCCGTCGCCGTCGCCTGTTGCCCACTGGCGGAGCTAGGCAACA
>LR880966.1:758598685-758609944 GCA_904067115.1 Aegilops sharonensis | reverse complement strand
ATCTCATGGTCTAAGGAAGAGATACTTGACATTGGAAAAGCTCTAGCAAAACGAACTACACGATCTTGTGCTATGCTTAGGATTGGGTCTTGTCCATCACGTCATTCTCCTAATGACGTGATCCCGTTGTCAATGACATCTGATGTCCATAGTCAGGAAACCATGACTATCTGTTGACCAACGAGCTAGTCAACTAGAGGCTTACTAGGGACGTATTGTAGTCTATGTATCCACACGTGTATTACGATTTCCGGATAATACAGTTATAGCATGAATAAAGACAATTATCATGAACAAGGAAATATAATAATAATGCTTTTATTATTGCCTCTAGGGCATATTTCCAACATACGTCGGCTTGCCGAGGGATACTCCCAGCCCCTGTGCGTTCTCATCTCACACCAGTCTCCTAGATGCACCAATTCTTGTCCAAGCCGGCGGCGCGCGCCACTAAAAAATCCTTGCTCGCTTGCAGGCGGCGCCAATGGCGACAATGTACAGGCAAGCGAGAAGAAGGGGACCCACCCACGGGCTGCCGCGCGTGCCACACTCCTTTCCCGATGTGGCGTCCATGGCTTCCCCAGCCTCCACCCAGCAACAGAGCGTGCGACCTCAGGACGTAGCGTCAATTGTGGAATGTGGATGCCCTGAGATGGCGCAGACGATGTCGGCACAGAGTTTACTACATCGTGATTTACAGCAATCCGCGGTTGTGCTGCATCACCTCCGTGCTCGAGGACTGCCGCTGATGAGCTCCTGTACAACGCTTCCATAACTCACCTCTCCTACCCTGAACACCACGCCTCTATTAATCTCCACCTAAATCCCATGTTATTTGTGTATCAGGCTTCAGGGTACATGTGAATCCACTGGTAGCCTGGGACCAATCATTGGACGAAGTGGAGATGAGGATGTGTTGTTGGGCCATGTTTTGGTTAGGTTGTCATTATTATTATCAAATTAATCTCCACCTAAATCCACGCCTCTATTAATCTCCACCTAAATCCCATGTTATTTGTGTATCAGGCTTCAGGGTACATGTGAATCCACTGGTAGCCTGGGACCAATCATTGGACGAAGTGGAGATGAGGATGTGTTGTTGGGCCATGTTTTGGTTAGGTTGTCATTATTATTATCAAATTATTCGCCATGTATTGCGACTTTACAGTCTTATATAATCACAAAGTTAACAGAAAATTTAGTTCTACTCAATGTCCTCAGGTTGCAAGATAAGGAACTTCTGGTTGAAAGCATTTAGCTTACAAACTGGAGTAACAGATTGACAAATTGATTAAACCAATGAGCAAGAACAACCATGAAGAAATTATGTTGTGCTTGATTGGTAGGAACACACACCCTTCCCCCATGATCAAATAATCATTTCCATTTTAGAGAATATTTATTCATAGGAAATATACAAGAGAAATAACATAAGCACTAAGCAGTCGAGCCATATTGCATAAACTGAAAATTTTATTCAGGAAAGAAAAGGTACTTAGTTGTTATTACAAATAACATATGATAGCTTAATTTGTTAAGACTTCAGAGCAGAGCGTTTTAAGCTACTGTTGTTTTAAAAGCTGATTGCTACTATTTGAAAAAAGAGTTGAAGTGAAGTAAGACATTCAAATAGCACATGGAAGCACCTATAAGAAGGTCTCACTAGGTACAGAATGCAAGATGCTCTTCCATAATTGGTGTCAGCTATATAATAAGTAAAATGGTAGTAGGTTTTGATCAATTTTTGTATCTTGAATTCTTGTGTATTTGGGTACCTGAAATTCAGTTTTTAGATGCAACTGTCAGTCTACAATTTGTGTAAACCAGAAGAAAGTACATGGTGCAAATTTCTCAGATATTTATAACTACACAAATCTTTTCAATATTTCTCTTTCCTACATTAGATGTCAACAAGATTAGCGGGCGCAGCAACGCGCGTCTTGATGATCTAGTAACTTCTAGATTGTGACAAGTGTCGTACATGCAATGCACCATGCGTCACCACCTAGAGGAAATGTCAGTAACCTTGCAAATGGTACCCCTTAAATAGTGATTTTACACTCATTTAGGCTATAAGAGATTACCTTTAAAAGAACATATTGGGCTATTGGAGACTGGTTTTGGAGTCCAGATCAGGCATGTATTCAGCCATGAACATTTGTATGCCCAATCAAACAAACATCTGCACACCATTCTAGCTGGTGCAGTGAGCCGAATTATGAAGCCGTCACGTCAGGCCTGGTGTTCTATGCCGACATGGGTATATCTCGCCTGCAGTGAGATGAACTACTGTCTCGCCTCTGACATAAGGCTAACGGGCCGGCCCAATGTTGCAGCTTCACTTGGTGGGTTTGGAAGCTTCTATGGACCTGTTTGCACCAGGTCTAAAAGCAATCATGTGGCTTTTTATTTCTTTATTTTTATATGTTTTTATCGCTTTTCATAGATTTTTTTTTCCTTTTTTCAAATACAGGTCAACTGGTTTTTAATACACATTGTGCATTTTCACATACACGCGGAACAATTTTTTGATACATGTTGAACATTTTTTCAATATGCGACGAACCTTTTATCCAAATACATATTTCAACATTTTTTTAGACAAGAAATTGTGTTTTCAAATATACGTTGAACTTTTTTTATAGAATAAATTATTTTTAATATACGTTGATTTTTTTGAATGGAATGAAACATTTTCTAAATGATGTGAACATTTGTTTACACTTTATAAATATTTCTTAAAGAAACATATTTTTCAAATGCATGAAAATTTCATTGAAATGTTACAAACCGTTCTTTTAATGGTACAAAACATTTTTTTTAATCTGACAAACATATTTTAGAATGCGTGAATAGTTTTTGAATGGTGCAAAATCTTTACTAAACTATGCATTTTTTACATTGTTTAACATTTTTGAAATGTTACAAACTTCTTTCATAACACGTGAATTCTTTTTAAAATTGCACAAACATTACTTCAATACTATCAACATTTTTAGAAAGTAGTGCGAACATTATTTTTACACTGCATGATTATTTTAAATTATATCTATACAAATAAAACTAAAAAACAAAATAAAGAAATGAAAAGGAATGAACAAACAAAGTGATGTTTCTATTTGTGTTGATCCAAATGATTTAACATGGTTGCAATAGTAGGATGTTTTGGATGTTACAATATAGACTGTGTATACCACAACGCGCCGCGGATGTCAAGCAAGCCGCTAAAACTTGATGTGAATGAAACCGATTTTGATCGATGAGGTATGGCGGCAGCCCAGCTCAGGTCAAATGCAGCCATGTAACTCGGTGTATGCGTGTAATGATCTAAACTCTCTTATATTAGTTTACACGGGAAGTACGATAATTCCAGTTGATATGGATCGATAATTCTTGCACGGATGGCTCTGACGGTGGAGGAAGACCTAGGCCAAGAGCAATGCTATTGCTGACTGACGAGCAGTCAAGCACGCATTTGCCTCCATCATACTTCGAGATTTTTTAATAAGATGATTGCATGCATAGTTTTGATGTAGAGGCCTGGGGCAAGCCTCCATTTTCAAAAAAGAAAAAATCGTAGGCCTCTGCTGCCCTCTGCACATACCACAACGCGCTTCTGCTGTGTACCTATCTGTAGCCGTGACCACCAGCACCACGTTACCGGTACGACGCGCATGGATTGGCTCGTGTTGACGATGGAGGGCTTGACCAATGATCTGTACATGGCCGTGTCACTCTCAGTCCATGCAAAAAAAAAGCAGAGCAGAGCACGCAGTGCATGCATGCATGCATGCACGCGTGCATGTGAGACAGTTATATTCAGAGGTGATATATACAGTAGAAAGTTAGAAACGCCACTCTCTCCCCTCACTGGATTTCCTAGCCTCTATATTTTCGTTGGCTCAAGCCATGCTAAATCATTTGGATGCTCCCCGCAGCAAGATGATACACTTGCAACAAGATTCCCTGCAACAGCGGTGCGCTGACCCAGAAAAAGAGGCGGACGATGGTGCCTAATAAAAAGGAAAAGAACGACGGTGGTGTCTGGCATGGCAATGGCATGATTATTTGTGAATAAACACCATCCATGCACCAACTGCTACACATACTCTCGTCTTGTTCTTGGTCTTTGCTTAAACAATCCTAGCTATGGGTAGGAGATGATCAGCTGCTTAGCTGAAAGGTCTCAATGTGACACTGGTCCAAACAGCATCTCCGCATAATTGCCATCTCCCTTGACTTTGCACACCAAAGTTCAGCATGCCAGGTACTCATGTACTAGTACAAAACATGCACTTTTAGATGCGTCCTGCTAACCAATCGCTTCATCCACCATCGATCAGTATCGTACTTCTGGGCATATGAATGCCACAGTAGCTACTACCTTTGTACCGGAAACAAGTATTTCGGTACAAAGGAAGTAGATAACATGAGTAACTCTATCTGTACTAATTTGTCAAATGAAATACAGCACTTAGGTTCTGACAATGATACTACTATTTCGGTAAGTGACATATATCCATATATTACCGAAAATCCATCTCTGCACCCGAGCTCATCTGCACCCGCTCTGACGAAAAAAATCAAAACAAATATTTGAAAAACTCAAAAAAATTCATTTTTTTGTGTGGTAGACAATTTGTTGCGTGAGACCTTCTCCAAATTTCAAGTCATTTGGATATATGAGCAGCTCTCAGTAAAAAAGACAAATTGGGGGTCTGTAAAAATGTTTACTGTTCATGTACTGTTTTGACCCGATTTGTCTTTTTTGCTGAGAGCTGCTCAGATGTCCAAATGACTTAAAATTTGGAGCGGGTCTCGCGCATCCAATTTTCTACCACAAAAAAAAATTGGAATTTTTTGAATTTGTTTTGAATTTTTTATAAATTTTTTCTAACCGGGTGCAGATGAGCCTGGGCATCGAAACGCCCTACTCGTAATATATGAGTAGCTACAATTTTCTTGAAGAAAAAGCATAAATCCCTGACGTACAGATAACCCAGTCCAAGATCCGCAAGAACAAGTCTAAGATTACACCAAATGAAATCACAATTCACAGAGAACGATAATTCATCTGACCATAAAGGGGATTCTTGGACCCGGTCTGCATGGCCCCAACACTCGCTACTCAAATCACTTCAGCATCTATCGACACGACTTGAGCATTCATATTACAAAAACAGGAATCGACGGTAATAAAGCGAGTCCTTCGGATTATATAAAGAGGAAGGCTACACTTTCCAAAAAAAAGAAGTCTATACCCTTTCTATACCCTGTCTCTCAGTGGAGTGTGATCGTCCCACCCATTATACGTGGCAACTAGCATTTGAAAGCTCTTGAAACCTTTGTTAAGCAATTATATGTGCGGCTTTGCGACCCTGCCTATCTCTCAGTGGGGTGAGATCTTCCCACACATTATCTAGCTCTTGAAACAGTTGTTAATCAACTATATGTGCGGCTTTGCGACCTGGCCATGATGGTGGCTTAGCCCGGTAAACCAGCAACGGTTGAAAAACTTTGGCATTTCTAGCTAGCTTTAGCTTTTGACAGTGACCAGTAACCAGAACGTGCCTGATTTGGACATGTTGTACAGTGGAATGTATACGGCTCTTGTACTGCACTTCTGCTTCTTCTTTTTTTGGAAATGGAGGCGTGCCCCCGGCCTCTGCATCATGACGATGCATGCAGCCATCTTATTAAAAAGTCTCGGATTTCATAGAAACAAAAAAAGTATTACAGCTTGCATGCGGAGCGAAAAATTAAAGGAAAATTAATGCTCAAAATCCCAATCGGTAAGACAATGTCAAGGGCAAGCTCCCTAGATTCCGATCATGTTATGCAACCGTCATCTGAACCGGTTGAATATAGCCCGCTCTACCATCTCCCACTGGTTGCACCCAGTAATCAAAGGCTCCCTGGAGTCCATAGGAGTGAGTAAGGACCACGTACGGATCCATGCGGACGCTCTGAAGATGACCTGCAAGAAAGTTAAAATATGTTGTCTGTTAAAAATCATATTATTCCTGCAATTCCATATAGCCCACATGAGCGCATATATTCCAACCCAAATACGAGCTGCAGTAATCTTATCAACCCAAGCTAACCACGTTCCAAACAACGATTTAATGTCAACTGGAGGACTAATGTTAAAGGCTATATGGATCGTTCTTCAAAGCAGTTTGGCGAGTGGGCACTCTATGAATAAGTGTTGTATTGTTTCATCATGATCACAAAAACAACAACGTGAACTACCTACCCACCGCCTCTTAAGTAAGTTATCTTTGATGATGATCACTTGCTTGTGGACAAACCATATAAAGATCTTAATACGCAAGGGAACCTTCACCTTAAACTGCACTTCTGCTAGCTGATGCTTTTCAAGTAAGACAGTGGGAGTCTCCGTTTGAACATGGGAAAGATTCCAGCTTTTTCGCCCACTTTTTTTGTGTAGCCGGTGCTAATCTGACAGGGCAAGGTAGCAAATGGGATGTTGTTTTCATCATATGTATGCGGGAGCTGTTCAGAGATTCTTGGTTCAGACAAGCAAGAGGAGTTTGGAAAATCTGTCTTGGAGTATTAGTCTGAATGAATCATGTGGTCGAACTAGAAGGGTTAGGACTCTTTCCTCCTCTACATGGTGTGAATTCAAAGATGCTACTAATAAGGGTTTTATATTCTGAATGAACCATGTACTCTTGGACCGATAAACTAATCAGCGGCTCGCCATTTCAAGGCAGAGACAATATGGTCACTGGTCCAAGTTTAACCATGCCAGAGCGCAGTCCAACGGCTGAACCTTGACTTAGGATGAGGTTAATTAACTAAGCTAGTAGTCAAACTATTTAACCGGATTTAGTCAATCTAGCTTAGCCTCCTTGAGTCATGATTGCATCAAGCCTTGCAAGCATCAACCATCTACTTTAGTTTTGAACTAGCTTAGCCCACGCGGCGGCACGCCGCGCCTAATGCTTATCGATACTCGATGTGTCCATTTACAACAAATGTTACTGATTTAAGATAAGAGAACCCTATATGTAGAAAGATAATACACATTGCGACCTCTCCAATAAGACTCATTTATTCTCGCCATGCCGTTCTATAAAACAATGAGCATGCTACAACCATAACTTCCTTCCGTTAGTTTCAGTGTATAAAGGCACCATTAGCCGAGGGAATGTCATATTAGTAGTTAACATGATAGAGTTCATACATGGGGCAAATAATGTGCATGAACCTATGCCTGAATCAGTCATTTATGACCATATAAACTTCAACAATACATCGGGATAATGTTTGTGTATAAACCTGGAAATACCAATGTTTATGTATAGGAAGAAATACCAATAGGTACGACCATCTGTTGTAGTTTTTTTTTGTCTGACTAGTGACTAGCTTGCATTCATGACATAGCAATTGAAAAACATTTTCTCAGCCAGAAGCCAGGCAAAAGTAGACACATTTCACCGATCTTTTAGACTGGTCATTGTCTCATAACATTCAAAGGAAAAACAAATATACAACACAGAGAAACATAGCTAGTGAGATGGGAACACATCACACAAAGAAGAAAAGGTACAGTGATTGTAGTATAAACCAGGAAGAACGCGCATACAAATTTTGATTCATAAAGTAAGTTTTTCCTCTCAGAAATATAAACTGGGAGAGAAAAGTAAGCTTTCAAAATCAAACACTGGGAGAAAAACGTAAGATGTCCATGTAAAGTTGGTGTGCTGCAGAAAAGAATGAAAACTGAAACCGACAACTCACAACAACACCTTGCATTGTCCAGTTGACATGGTAAGCATTTTAACAGCTAGAACATGACAGTACAAACTTTACAGTTTTCATATAATAAAATCTGGACCAACCTAAATCTAAAATAAACAGCGGGTCAAGGAGGGCCGGCCATTAAAATGCATCTTGTTGTTCACCTTCAGTAAGCAACATGAGAAAATAGGTTGTTAATACCTGACATTGCTTGCGTTTTTTCACCCTTAAGGATCTTATTATGTAATTTAATAGTGTGTCTTTCAAATTCATCACAACTTGACGCCTGCATACAGCAAATATGAGAATAGGGTAAAACCATATTTTTAGTATTGATGCCTACATACAACAAATATGAGAATGGGGGTAAACCCATACTGTTTAGTAAGTATAGAGAACTGGTGAAAATTGAGTTACAATATAAATCTTGTAAATAAAAAGTTTTGACTGGAATTGGTTCAGTTATTAATTGTAGTCAAGTGACACATATTTTGTTACAGCATGACAGGCAACAACTAACCAGTGTTATCCTTACAATACTTCAGGAAATTATGTAAATTGTGGGCACATAAACCCACAACTTAATCAATATCCAATTAAATGTAATACAATGTAAGATAAAAAGATTCATGTCTAGGTGCGGCCATCATTGCCGCTTCCACTTGAATCACGGAGAAACAGCACACAGGTTCAGGATGAGTTAACAATGCATCAGTTCAGCTTCAGAAGCTTGTTCTGTTGCCTGGTACTATAATGGCCAAAGCCAATGCGTTTCTTTCCGAGAGCCATTACGCTGAGCTCTAGAGATTTTTTTAAAAAATTCTTCATGTTTGTGTGTCATGGCATACTTAGAAGGATATACAGTAGTACAAAGTATAAGCACATGTAATTTGTAGTTAATATAAGAACCTTTGAGCTCGTATAAGTAAATAAATACTCCTACAAAGATGTACAACCTGCCTGTGCTGCTTTCGGCAAGAGAGGCTTCTACGATTCTACGTTGGCAGCGAGGGGGGGCGAAATCGTCGTCCACAGCGCATACAACTACAGAGCATGGACGCCGGCAACGCAGCAAGCACACGGACGCACACCTGACTTACACACGATTACACGAACTCACGAAGCCAGTAACCCGCACACTGCACACACACACGCGCGCGCCGCACAGCAGGAGCGCACAAGCAGCACACGCAAACAACACAGCACGGACAGCAGGCCGCACGGCGTAGAGAGTGAGGAAGAGACAACCGTTGTGTACTCGCCATCCCACGGTAGGCCGAGGCGCGGCCGGCCGCCGCATTGCGCATAGAGGCACATCAGCGGGCTGTCCCGCAGCGCTAGGTGCCGCTGCCGCTGAGCGTACGCCCACACTTGCGTCTCGGCGCACGGGCCCAAGTCCAGCGGCTGCATCAACTACCGCATGCCCTACCGGAGATACCGCGTATACCTCATCGAGGTCCAGCACGCCCTCCCGGATATAGTAGCTCCCCGGCAGAGTTCACAGCGTCCAGTCTAGGTCGAGGTCGGCGGCTACAGCGACGTCGCAGCCGTAGTACCGGTTGTACTGCACGTTCCCGTCGCGGTTGTCGATGATGAACTCGCAGTCCCGAGCAAAGCGCACACCTCGTTGATGCGGGAGAGCGCCATCCTGTGGTTGGCACGACCGAAGGGTGAAGGAGCAGGGGCGCCTCCTCACAACGGCTTAGGCGAGGTAGCACCTCTACACGGCGACGACACGGGGCAAAGACCTCCCGTGGTGATGGAAGAAAAGGCGCCGGCGGCCTGGGCGAATGTGAGATCGAGATGACAACGACGTGATACCGGATGGTGGGGCGCCGGCAGATTGGAAGGTCGTGAGCTCGAGGTCTCCACGGCCACCGCGGGCAGGCCGACGGAGAGGAGCGAGGGCGGCCCAGAGTCAGCGTAGGGGAGAAGAGGCACTCGATGTTGCCGCCGGCCTCGATCGGCTTGGCCTTCCGTCAAGAACTGAGCTCTGTATTTGTAGAAGCCCAACAACGTCGAAAACAACGATAAACGGCAGACAAACCGACTAAGCGACGTCACGAACGATCGCAGCGCTCCAACTACGAACGCAAACATGACACGGTAGCAAAGTCTAGAAGCAGCAGAAAAAGTGGTTGCATGGGCCATCAATGTTGCCAGCACCGGGCATGCGTAGACAAGGGACCTGCACGAGCTGTACGCCATGTCGGAGAAGTCGGAAGGGCCAGCAGAGAAGAACTCGACAACGATTGCGGCGTCCATTGATGTCTACTACGCAACCTTCTTTTTGTAGACGTTGTTGGGCCTGCAAGTGCACAGGTTTGTAGGACAGTAGCAAATTTCCCTCAAGTGGATGACCTAAGGTTTATCAATCCGTGGGAGGCGTAGGATGAAGATGGTCTCTCTCAAACAACCCTGCAACCAAATAGCAAAGAGTCTCTTGTGTCCCCAACACACCCAATACAATGGTAAATTATATAGGTGCACTAGTTCGGCGAAGAGATGGTGATACAAGTGCAATATGGATAGTAGACATAGGTTTTTGTAATCTAAAATAATAAAAACAGCAAGGTAACAAGTGATAAACGTGAGCGTAAACGGTATTTCAATGATAGGAAACAAGGCCTAGGGTTCATACTTTCACTAGTGCAAGTTCTGTCAACAATAATAACATAGATAGATCATATAACAATCCCTCAACATGCAACAAAGAGTCACTCCAAAGCCACTAATAGCGGAGAACAAACGAAGAGATTATGGTAGGGTACGGAGACACCTCAAAGTTATTCTTTCCAATCAATCCGTTGGGCTATTCCTATAAGTGTTACAAACAGCCCTAGAGTTCGTACAAAAATAACACCTTAAGATACAAATCAACCAAAATCCTAATGTCACCTAGATACTCCATTGTCACCTCAAGTATCTGTGGGCATGATTATACGATATCCATCACACAATCTCAGATTTATCCAACCAACATAAAAGTACTTCAAAGAGTGCCCCAAAGTTTCTACCAGAGAGTCAAGAAAACGTGTGCCAACCCCTATGCATAGGTTCATGGGCGGAACCCGCAAGTTGGTCACCAAAACATACATCATGTGGCACGTGATATCCCATTGTCACGATAAACACGACAAGACATACATCAAGTGTTATCATAAAAGACTCAATCCGATAAGATAACTTCAAAGGGGAAACACGATTCATCACAAGAGAGTAGAGGGGGAGAAACATCATAAGATCCAACTACAATAGCAAAGCTCGGGATACATCAAGATCGTGCCATAAAGAGAACACGAGAGAGAACATGAGAGAGAGAGAGATCAAACACATAGCTATTGGTACATACCCTCAGCCCCGAGGGTGAACTACTCCCTCCTCGTCATGGATAGCGCCGGGATGATGAAGATGGCCACCGGTGATGGGTTCCCCCTCCGGCAGGGTGCCGGAACGGGCTCCCGAAAGGTTTTTGGTGGCTACAGAGGCTTG
>LR880966.1:758574104-758588743 GCA_904067115.1 Aegilops sharonensis | reverse complement strand
AATTGAGTAGAAAATCCATATGTTTAATTTCCGCATGTTATTACCTCCTTATTAAAAAGTTGTTTAAAGAATAGAGCAAACTAAGCTCTAACTTACGTAATATAGTAGTTCTGTATTTGCAGATTAAATTTATAATCCTCAACTTTGTTACGAGAACACTGCATTTTCCTAAGGTAAGCAATGGAAGTTATCTCGCAACATTTTCATGTTCATGACCTGTAGAACCAACTATCTGCTAAAGGAGAAACTTACTGCTAAAAAGACGTTCACTGATGACAAAACTTAAATATTTTAGTTACACATTATTTGTTTTTTGGATCAGCTTATTAAGTCATCAGGCTACAAAAAATACATATTTATGACTATTCATTCAGATAACTGTCTCGCATGTCTATTTCCCTATCCGGTATGTAGGTTAAAAATTTCATAACTTCTCTATCAGTTTAGATGTTGCTTCACTTACAGTTTATTAATTCCTATTCAAGTAGAATATAACTTTTTTAACTACACATTTTTAAAAAGCATAAATATGTTTGAGCAAAACTAAGTTCTCAATGTGATGCACCAAAGTTTATGTTCTAAAAAATTGCAAGACGTGTGCAGACTAAATCATCAATCATGTCCTAATTTGTTTTGTGACACTTAATCAAGATTATCTTTAGAGATTTTCATCATAAATGCTTAAAATATAATGTGATTTTTACAAATCTGATTCATATTGTATGCACCAACGAGCTAATGTCCATGCCATTTAGGTCATAGTCTGTCATACATAAGAATATTTCTTTGAACTACACCTATTCTATTTTCCGTTTAATTTATATAGCATAATTAATTAAAATATAACAGATGCATGGTTATGCAACTATATTTTATACGAAACTTTTATAATTCTTAGGAACTTATGTTCATCATAGTGTACTGTTAACAAATATATTTTTTTTAACTTAGCTATCGAGAATTGCTACATATTTTACAATGTTTTTTGTAACTTAGTTGAAATTATACTTGTGTCACACTACAATGAATGATATCTATAAAAAAATCATTGCTTGCTTTTTTTATACTTGCATAAACTAAATAGTTGTACACGTTTATTGTAGAGATCTTTATAGTATAGGTCTACCAAATATCGTAATAGAATTTTTTTTGTGTATGATTAGGTAAGCAGATTTATAGAAAGTTCCACATAATAGACATGATTCTTTATCTGTTTTTCGTGGTCAAATGTCTTTGAAAGTTTCAACAATCACAGGCAGTGGCGGACCTAGGATTGGCTGACGTCCCAGGCGAGAAACTAAGGGCTAAAAACTACCCCCAAAAAAACTCCAGTTTCAAGGCATACAAAAGTCAATCTATCTTACATAACTAATAAGAAACCAAACATAATATTCAATGGCAGCATTTGTTCCATGATGGGTCAGCTAATAAAGCAAGACAAATCAAAAGACTATATGTAGCATATATAGATGATACAAAAAATTAATACCAAATCAAAGGATTGGTTGATCTGAGCCTCCCACGGGTCTAACAAACAGTGGCATCTAGCAACTAAAATCATCATAAAAAATTACTCAAAACAGTTGATTTGAAGTTATGCTTCCTTACAAAAGAACTTGGTTCTTCTACACTATGCTATTCGGCCACATGTATCATCAAATACATGGCTTCCCTTTTCTGCCTATTCGGCACAAAGCTTTGTCCTATAGTAACATAAGAAAGAAAGAAACATGGGTCTAATTTGAACATTTANAATTAATACCAAATCAAAGGATTGGTTGATCTGAGCCTCCCACGGGTCTAACAAACAGTGGCATCTAGCAACTAAAATCATCATAAAAAATTACTCAAAACAGTTGATTTGAAGTTATGCTTCCTTACAAAAGAACTTGGTTCTTCTACACTATGCTATTCGGCCACATGTATCATCAAATACATGGCTTCCCTTTTCTGCCTATTCGGCACAAAGCTTTGTCCTATAGTAACATAAGAAAGAAAGAAACATGGGTCTAATTTGAACATTTATAACCATCTTTCAGCACTAATTTAAGCTGTTGCCAACTTTTGCAAGACCTAACTTGGTGTGCTAACAAAATACAAGTAATAGATTAAGGCAGCTTTTATTTCTTTCCAAACGGCCATCAAGTTTCTTCTGCTATTTAGTCACAATTTTTTCTTCAAGAACTGAATTTGACTCGTAGCTTTGCGCTGTGCCACGGCTGATTTAAAAGATCAAACAGAAGATTCATTACCCTGACTACTGCAAGGTTTAAGGTATGCTATGCTATCCAACAGCTCCATGAAGACTACATGGTCATGAATAGAATGTGTATTCACTCTTGGCATTTAAGTTATTTCTCCAGTTAAAGCAGAAACAGTTTCTCAATGCATAATTTATACTATTCATGGCATTACAGAACTGACCAGAACCCTGTGCAGATAATGACTTGGCCAAGTTTTGGAGTCCTCTTATATCATTGACCTTGTTCTTCTTCAGAGTTGAATTAGTAGAGTCCAAGTGGCTGGGATACTGGCTGGGATGAATGTGCACAACAGCACAAGAGCATTTGCAAAAGCCTAGAAGTACATAAAAAAAAGTAACAAATGTAACAGATGAGACTAACAATACAATCAGGGGTCATTCAGAATACAANTGAATTTGACTCGTAGCTTTGCGCTGTGCCACGGCTGATTTAAAAGATCAAACAGAAGATTCATTACCCTGACTACTGCAAGGTTTAAGGTATGCTATGCTATCCAACAGCTCCATGAAGACTACATGGTCATGAATAGAATGTGTATTCACTCTTGGCATTTAAGTTATTTCTCCAGTTAAAGCAGAAACAGTTTCTCAATGCATAATTTATACTATTCATGGCATTACAGAACTGACCAGAACCCTGTGCAGATAATGACTTGGCCAAGTTTTGGAGTCCTCTTATATCATTGACCTTGTTCTTCTTCAGAGTTGAATTAGTAGAGTCCAAGTGGCTGGGATACTGGCTGGGATGAATGTGCACAACAGCACAAGAGCATTTGCAAAAGCCTAGAAGTACATAAAAAAAAGTAACAAATGTAACAGATGAGACTAACAATACAATCAGGGGTCATTCAGAATACAAAGTTGCAGTTCAAGCAGCACAATAGACTTCTCCAGAAAATTTAATCACAAAGAGCTAATCATACTGACATGTAGCCTCGCGCCCTAGCCGCCGTAGCTGCCTAGCCGGGGTCGCCGCCTCGCGCCCTCGCCGGACAGGCCAGCAGCCGGCAGCGACGCAACCTGACGCGGGGACGCCGCAGAAGCAGAAGGGAGCGAAGACTGGAAGGTGGGGGGGAGCTCCGGGGCGCTGCCGGACGGAGCTGGCAGGCACGACGGCAGGCGGTGGCGGCGCCTAAGGTTCGTCAAGTCGGGGGAAGAAGCAGAAGGGGCGGCTGCGGCTGGTTCGTCTCTGCGGGCGGTGAGGGTTGCGCGTCCGTGCGGGCAGAGGGAGTCGGCCCTGGGCGACCGGGCCAGTTCGCCTGGGCTGCCTGGGCGTGGGCTGCGCCCCAGGCAGGCCGAACACTTTTAGAAAAAATAAGCCTAGAAAATTTCCCACGCCCCAGGCAATGGCCTGGGCTGCCTGGGGCCCAAATCCGCCCATGATCACAGGTATGTATCTGACATGATTATTTACCTGTTTTCCATGTTTAAATAATAATTTAACAATGTGTGCATGCATTGGGTTCAATATTTAAGTATCATCGCCAATAGTAATCACTTGCAGTCTGATAATTGGCTTTATTCTAGAATGAAAATAAAAATTACTCCAAGAACTCACATATAAAAATTGACACTCCAGGAACTCACATATAAAAATTATGTCTGTGAAACTAAAGACCTTCATGTAGCCGATGTTGAGCTTGACCGAAGTGTGTGTCTGTTGCATGGTCATGTCGCTGTCAGTGCAACTTGGCTCGATAGATTAGAAAGTGGAGGTTGTAGAGATCAAGTCCAGTAAAGCAGAGCAGGCAGGTCATGATGCACGCAAGAAACACAACAGAGAAAGCAGTTCTTGATTTAGACACATGGTTCGAGAGAGAAGAGTTAAAATGTTTTGAAAAAAAAATGAATTTAGGAAGAAAAAACACAGACAAAACTCACCCCATGCTTCCGGTATGTGGAAAGAAATCGCACCAAAACTCCTAGATTGCGACAGGTGTTGCACATGCAGTGCACCATGTATCACCACCTAGAGGAAACCTTCGCAAATGGAACCCCTTAAATAGTGATTTTACACTCATTTAGGCTATAAGAGATTACCTTTAAAAGAATATATTGGGCTATCGGAGACTGGTTCTGGAGTCCAGATCAGGCATGTATTCGGCCATGAACATTTGCATTCCCAATCAAACAAACACCTGCACACCATTCTAGCTGGTGAAGTGAGCCGAATTATGAAGCCGTCACGTCAGGCCTGGTGTTCTACGCTGACATGGGTATATCTCGCCCGTAGTGAGATGAACTGCCGTCTCGCTTCTATAATATGAGGCTAACGGGCCGGCCCAATGTTGGAAAGCTTCTATGAACCTGTTTGGACAAGGTTTAAAGCATTCGTGTGACCCTTTCTTTCTTTGCTTCTACGTTTTATATCGCTTTTTATTATTTTCTTCTTTTTTCAAATACAGGTCGATTATATTTTAATACCCACTGTGCATTTTCATATACACACGGAACAATTTTTTGATACATGTTGCACATTTTTTCAATACACGACGAACCTTTTTTTCAAATAAACATTTGAACTTTTTTTAGACAACAAATTGTTTTTTAAAATATATGTTAAACTTTTGTATACAAGATTTATTTTAAAAAATATACGTTGATTTTTTTGAATGGAAAGAAACATTTTCTAAAAAATGATGTGCACATTTTTTTACACTATATACATACTTCTTGAAGATATCACAAACATATTTTCGAAATGCATGAACATTTCTTTGAAATGACACAAACAATTCTTTTAATGGTACAAACATTTTTTTGATCTGAAAAACATATTTTAGTATGCATGAATATTTTTTTTGAATGGTGCAAAACCTTTGAAAAAAATGTGCATTTTTTTACATTGTTTAACATATTTAAATGTTACATACTTTTCTCATAACACGTGAATTCTTTTTAAAACTGCACAAACATTACTTTAATACTATCAACATGTTTAGAAAGTAGTGTGAGCATTATTTTTTCGCTGCATGGATATTTTTTTATATCAAACAAAGAGGAAAACAAATAAAAATAAACAAAATCAATGAACAAACAAAGTGATGGGTTCCTGTTGGACCGGCACAGTAGAGGCTCCCATGAGGCGAGCGCATGCTCTGTTTAATTGGAATGAACAATAAATCAAATAAAAATGAAAAATACTAAAAAAGTTCTTAATTTTTATAACAAACCTTGAAAAATGTTTTGCATGCTTGAAAATTCCATCACGAAATAAAATTCGTGGAAGTCATGAAAAAAATAACAAATCAGCACCCCAAACGCTTCTGAAAATAGCATTTTTGGAGCATGGATTTTTTTCCACAACTTCCATGAAAGTTATTTTATGGTACTTTTGCAAGCACACAAAACATTTTTCAAAGTTAAAAAAATAAAAATGTTTTTTTACTTTTTTTTATTTTACTGTTCATCGGGGAGCATTTGAGCTCGCGTGCAGGTACTCGATCCACGTCGCGCGACATCAATGGATTAGGAAGCAGCACAGTAGCTGGTGTTTGATCTTGGTTCCTCTCCGTCGACCAACCCAATCAGTCAATCCCATTTACATATGCCCCTCTACTTAATCTGATATCTTACTTATTAGCTACTCCCTTCATTCAGAAATAGGATGTTTTGGATATTACAATATAGACTGCGTAGGACTGAAAATTTGACCTGCTATCAACACCATGCATGGCTGCGTTTGACCTGAGCTGGGCTGCTGCCGTACCTCATCGATCAAACCCGGTTTGATTCATCTCAAGTTTTAGCAGCCTGCATGAGACTGTTCTGCCGTCTTATGCAATGCAATAGAACCATTTTTTTCTTCCTTTTGTTTTGGCACGCAGGGCGTGCATGTGTGACTCTTGGGAGATGGGTTAACAGGATCGATGCAATGCGCTAAATTAACGAAGCAATGCCGAGGCGTTGGCACAAGTCATGCGAGCGTGCGCCCAGACTCGAAGGAGTGACCGACAAACATCTGCTCTGCTCTCATCCATCCCATAATGCCTATTGCGCAAACTCGATCGTGCAACGAACTGTTGACTACTGGGCAGTATACTCTTTATTCTTTGTGTGGTCTGCGAGGTACGTTTACCCTCCTGTAACTCGGTGTATGCGTACGTAATTCCAGTTGGTATGCACCGGATGGCTCCGACGGTCGAGCAAGACCGGGGAAGAATCTTTCTAGGCGGAGAGCAATGCTGACTGACGAGCAATCGAGAACGCACGCGCTTGCCTCCATCGTAGGTCTCTGCTGCCCTCTGCGCATACCACAACGCGCTTCTTCTGCTGTCTGTAGCCGTGACCACCAGCACTACGTACGGTACCAGTAGGGCATGCAGGGATTGGCTGGGCAGTTGGTGTGTTCTTGTCTCATGTCTGAACGGTCCTGATGTTACCTAGCTAGAAACTAAAGATGGATGGATGGATCATGGAGCTGGTTGCGAGTGTGAAACAAACGGCCTTCCGGTAGCCGATGCAGCGCAAGGGTGTCTGCTGTGCATGGCCCTGTCACTCTCAATGCAGCTTGACTTGGTAGATCAAGCAGCGGAGGCTGTAGAGATCGAGTGCAGCAAAGCAGAGCACGCAGTGCATCTGTGCATGCATGCATGCACGCGTGCATGTGAGACAGTAATATTCAGAGGTGATATATACAGTAGAAAGTTAGAAACGCCACTCTCCACTCACTGGATTTCCTAGCCTCTATATTTTCGTTGGCCCAAGCCATGCTAAATCATTTTTGGAGGCTCCCGGCATCCGGCAAGATGCAGTGTGAACCTACACTTGCAACAATTTCCCGGCAACAGCAAGGCCCAGAAAAAGAGGCGGACGGTTGGTGCCTAATAAAAAGGAAAAGAACAACGGTGGTGTCTGCTGTGCAAGTCAAAAGGGTCGCAGGCATGGCAATGACATGATTATTTGTGAATAAACACCATCCTTCCATGCACCAACTTATACCTAACATACATACAGAACTCTTTTCATGTTCTTGGGACGTCTTTCGGTCTTTGCCTAAACAATCCTAGCTAGCTAGCTAGCTCCATGGGTACGTAGGAGATGATCAGCTTAGCTGAAAGGTCTCAATGTGGCACTGGTCCAAACGGCATCTCCGCATAATTGCCATCTCATTTGACTTTGCACACCAAAGTTCAGCATGGCAGGTACTGATGTGTACTAGTACAAAACATGTACTTTTAGATGTGTTCTGCTCACCAATCGGTTCATCCACCATCAATATGGTACTTCTCTCTTACTGTATATGTTGAGAGAGAATACACGTTCTGAACATCTGAATGCCACAGTAGCTAGATAACATGAGCAACTCTATCTGTATTAATTTGTCCAATGAAATGCAGCACTTAGGTTTTGACAATGCTACTACTATTTCAGTTAGTGACATATATCCATATATTACTTGCTACTTAGTACAAGTGAAAGTAGCCACTCACTTTAGAACGAGCGTAAATTCTTATCAGATAACCCAGTCCAAGATCTGCAAGAACAAGTCTAAGATTACACCAAATGAAATCACAATTCACAGAGAACGATAATTCCTCTCATCATAAAGGGGATTCTTGAACACTATCTGCATGGCCCCGACACTCGCTTCTCAAATCACTTTCAGCATCTATCGACACGACGTGAGCATTCATATTACAAAAACAGGGATCGACGGAGACAAAGCGACTCCTTCAGATTAGATAAAAGGAAGGCTACACTTTCCAAAGAAGAGAATTCCAGAAAAAGATTACTAAGCCTGCCTTTCTATACCCTGTCTCTCAGCGGGGTGTGGTCGTCCCACCCATTATATGTAGCAACTAGCACTTGAAACCTTTGTTAATCAATTATTATATGTGCGGCTTTACGACCTGGTCATGATGGTGGCTTAGCCCGGTAAACCAGCGACGGTTGAAAACTTTGGCATTTCTAGCTAGCTTTAGCTTTTCACAGTGATCAGTAACCAGAACGTGCCTGATTTGGACATGTTGTTACTGTGAAATACATACGGCTATTCTACTATGGCTGCATGCATCGTTCAGATGCAGAGGCCGGAGGTACATCCTCCATTTCTAAAAAAAAAATACGGCTATTGTACTGAGCTTCTGCTAGCTGATGCTATTCTAGTAAGACTGCAGGAGTCTCCGTTTGAACATGGGAAAGATTCCAGCTTTTTCACCCACCTTTTGTGTGTATCCGGTGCTAATTTGACAGGATAAGGTAGCAAATGGGATGTTGTTTTCAACATATATATACAGGTGCTGTTCAGAGATTCTTGGTTCAGACAAGGAAGAGTTTGGAAAATCTGTCTTGGAGCATTATTCTTTTGAATGGAACAGTTTTTCGATAAAAAGGGCACTTCCATTGAATTCTGAATGAACCATGTGGTCGAACTAGAAGGGTTAGGATTCTTTCCTCCCCTACATGGTGTGAATTCAAAGATACTACTACTAAGGGTTCGGTATTCTGAACGAACCATGTACTATGAAAATTCTACCCCTGAAGACCGGATTATAGAAAAACCCGCAAGAACATGGTTCAATAGTTCAGCTTTGAGTGCCTCTTTTAAGCAAATTATAGAAAAATCAACGTATGCTATTGAAGACCGGATTAGAGCATGTACAGCCGGACATTGCAAATCCGGCCCCTCAAACGCCCGCGGACTCGCCCGGACGCGTCCGCGGGCACTGACCGGGCACGCCTCAAGCCATTTTGCATCCGGCTCTCTCATATTTCATCCCCTAGATCCATATACAATACAAAACATGCAAAAGTAATCAACGTACTACATCTACGTACTACCCTAGCTACTCTTCATCGTCGGAGATGTCCATGATGACGGTGCTGGGCGCCAGCTGGACGGGTGGGTAGGAGGGCTTCCGGCTCATCCTCCTCCTGCTCGACCTCATCCATGTAGGCAAAGATCTCCGCCTCGTCTGCGGCATCTTGCGCCTCCATCTCTTGCTGGCGACGGCGTCTTGCCTTCGCAGCTGACTCCGATCGGAGGGAATCGAGGATGGCCTGCTGCTCCGCCTGCAGATCCCCGCCGACAGCGTCCCCCACATCCTCCTCCACCGGCTCATCCTCCTCCTCCTCCTCCTCCGGATCCACTGCATCCAGAGGTAGCGCCACGGCGATCCAGGCTTCATGCCTTGCCCGGATCTTCTCAAGGAGCTCGAGCCGGCGCTCCTGCGTCAGAAAGGGCTCACTCCTCACCCGGCGGCGTGGGGGCATGGCTACTAGGTGGACGGGTGGAGTGGAAAGTGGCGGCGACGGCGGCGGACAAGAGGATGAAAATATGGAAGGATGGTAGGGTTTCGGTGCCGTCGGTCGACTTAAATAGCCGGGCAATGCACGAGGCGGCCCGCCGGAGCTGCGCCACGCAGCGCCACCGGTCCGACGGAGGAAACGAGTTTCGGACCGCCGGGTTTGAGGGTGTTTCCGGCTGGGATCCTTCCGTCAGTCCGACGTGGCAGGCGTGCCCGGCGCCCCTATATCTACCTCATATTTGGGTTGTATATGAGGGGTGCCGGTCAACCCGGACATTTGAGGGCTGTCAGATAGGCTCGTCAGGGAATTAACGCGTGAGCTTTGACTTTTGGGAGATGTACCAGTCGGCATAACGCACGCTCTTGTCCACTAAAAATTCAGGGCTCAAAGAAAGAGCTAGCAGCACAAATTACGCGCGCGGGCGCTCAAACTCAGAGGAGCGGCCGCAATCATTCCTCTGCGTCAGGCCATCATCTATAGTTTGCAACTGACCGCCAAAGTTAGCCACCAGATCTGGAGAGATGAACCCTTCCGATGACCGCAGCCACCATGAAGCCGTAGGGTGGTGCTACACCTCCGCCATTGTGGAGTCAAGCAGCCACTGCTACGTCTCCAACGTATCTACTTTTCCAAACACTTTTGCCCTTGTTTTGGACTCTAACTTGCATGATTTGAATGAAACTAACACAGACTGACGTTGTTTTCAGCAGAACTGCCATGGTGTTGTTTATTGTGCAGAAAACAAAAGTTCTCGGAATGACCTGAATATCCACGGATATAACTTTTAGAAAATATAAAAAATACTGGCGAAAGAATCAAGGCCAGGGGGCCCACACCCGGTCCATGAGGGTGGGGGCGCGCCCCCTCCCCCTGGGCGCGCCCCCTGTCTCGTGGCCCCCCTGATGCTCCACCGACCTCAACTTCAACTCTATATATTCCGTTTCACAGAGAGAAAAAACAGAGAGAAAGTTTCATCGCGTTTTACGATACGGAGCCACCGCCAAGCCCTAATCTCTCTCGGGAGGGCTGATCTGGAGTCCGTTCGGGGCTCCGGAGAGGGGATTCCTCGCCGTCGTCATCATCAACCATCCTCCATCACCAATTTCATGATGCTCACCGCCGTGCGTGAGTAATTCCATCGTAAGCTTACTGGACGGTGATGGGTTGGATGAGATTTACCATGTAATCAAGTTAGTTTTGTTAGGGTTTGATCCCTAGTATCCACTATGTTCTGAGATTGATGTTTCTATGACTTTGCTATGCTTAATGCTTGTCACTAGGGCCCGAGTGCCATGATTTCAGATCTGAACCTATTATGTTTTCATGAATATATGTGAGTTCTTGATCCTATCTTGCAAATCTATAGTCACCTATTATGTGTTATGATCCGACAACCCCGAAGTGACAAAAATCGGGATACTTCTCGGTGATGACCGTAGTTTGAGGAGTTCATGTATTCACTATGTGTTAATGCTTTAGTCCGGTTCTCTATTAAAAGGAGGCCTTAATATCCCTTAGTTTCCATTAGGACCCCGCTGCCACGGGAGGGTAGGACAAAAGATGTCATGCAAGTTATTTTCCATAAGCATATATGACTATATTCTGAATACATGCCTACATTACATTGATGAACTGGAGCTAGTTCTGTGTCACCCTATGTTATAACTATTACATGATGAATTGCATCCGACATAATTATCCATCACTGATCCAATGCCTACGAGCTTTTCACATATTGTGCTTTGCTTATTTACTTTTTCGTTGCTACTGTTACAATCATTACAGAGCTGCTATTGTTACTTTTATCACTGTTACCATTACTATCATACTACTTTGCTACTAAGTACTTTGCTGCAGATACTAAGTTATCCAGGTGTGGTTGAATCGACAACTCAACTGCTAATACTTGAGAATATTCTTTGGCTCCCCTTGTGTTGAATCAACAAATTTGGGTTGAATACTCTACCCTCGAAAACTGTTGCGATCCCCTATACTTGTTGGTTATCAAGACTATTTTCTGGCGCCATTGCCGGGGAGCATAGCTCTATTCTTTGAGTCACTTGGGATTTATATCTGCTGATCACTATGAGGAACTTGAAAGACGAAAGAATTAAGATTTTTCCCTCAACTACGAGGGGAGGTAAAGAACTGCCATCTAGCTCTGCACTAGATTCTCCTTCTGTTTTGAGTAAGCTTGCAACACCTAAACCTGCAACTGCTATGAATTCTGATATGTCGCATGTTATTGATGATGCCACTTCTGCTATGCATGATACTTATGATGAAGCTACTTCTATGCTTGATACGATTGTGCCATTAGGTGAATATCTTGATGAACAACTTGCTAGGGTTAGAGAGAATGAAATTATTGAAGATAGTGATGATGAAGGTTCTCCCCCTAAGTATGAATTGCTTGTTGTTCCTGAGGGTTATGTTATGGATAAAGAAACTGCTAGAGATCTTTTTGCTTGCAATGATAGATCTGATCTTAAGAAGTTACTAGCTAAACTTAAACAGAAAACTCTGAATGCTAGAATGAAATATGACCCTGCTTTTGCTACTTCACCTATCTTTGTTACTGATAAGGATTATGAATTCTCTCTTGATCCTGAGATAATTACTTTGGTTGAATCTGATCCTTTTTATGGCAATGAATCTGAAACTGTTGTGGCACATCTTACCAAGTTGAATGATATAGCCACCCTATTTACTAATGATGAGAAGTCTCGCTATTATTATATCCTTAAGATATTTCCGTTCTCATTAAAGGATGATGCTAAAACTTGGTTTAATTCTTTTGATCCTGGTTCTGTGCATAGTCCCCAGGATATGATTTATTACTTCTCTGCTAAATATTTCCCTGCTCATAAGAAAGAAGCTGCCTTGCGGGAAATATATAATTTTATGCAAATCAAAGAAGAGAGTCTCCCACAAGCTTGGGGGAGGCTTCTCCGATTACTTAATGCTTTGCCTAGTCATCCTCTTAAGAAAAATGAAATACTTGATATCTTTTATAACTAACTAACTGATGCTTCCAAGGACCACTTGGATAGTTGTGCTGGTTGTGTTTTCAGGGAAAGAACAGTCGACCAAGCTGAATTGTTATTGAATAATATGTTGACTAATGAAAATAATTGAACTCTTCCTGAGCCAATTCCTGAGCCAATTAAGCCAACTCCTGAGCCTATTCCTAAACCAACTCCGAAGAAAAGAGGTGTTCTATTTCTAAGTCCTGAAGATATGCAAGAGGCAAAGAAATCTATGAAAGAAAAAGGGATTAAAGCTGAAGATGTTAACAATTTACCTCCTATTGAAGAAATACATGGTCTTAATATACCGCCTGTTGAACAAACACATTGTCTTGATAACCCAACACAGGTAGTAAAGGTAAATTCTCTCTATAGATATGATAAGGTTGATATCTCGTCTACTAAATTTCCTAGCCAATGTTTAGATGAATTTGATGACTTTATGGCTAGGCAAGAATGTTTTAATGCTTATGTTTGTAGAGAATTAAAGAGTAATGCTCTCATGATAGGACACTTGAGTGATTATATGGCTAGAGTTAAAAGTGAACTCAAGCTCATTAGCAAATATGCTTCTATGGTTACCACTCAGGCAGAGCAAGTACTTAAAGCTCAAAGTGATTTGCTCGATGAATTAAATAATAAACATGACTTTGCTGTTAGAGTGGCTACTAGAACTGGTGGAATGACTCAAGAACCTTTGTATCCTGAAGGCCACCCTAAGAGAATCGAGCAAGATTCTCAGAGAAATAATTTAGATGCACCTAGTCCTTCTAAAAAGAAGAAAAAGAAAAATGATAGGACTTTGCATGCTTCTAGTGAACCTGTTGTGGACACACCTGAGAATCCCAATGATATTTCTCTTTCTCATGTTGAAACACAATCAGGTGATGAACGTGAACCTAGTGATAATGTTAATGATAATGTTCATGTTGATTCTCAACCTAGCAATAATAATGATGTAGAGATTGAACCTGATGTTGATCTTGATAACCCACAATCAAAGAATCAACGTTATGATAAAAGAGATTTTGTTGCTAGGAAGCACGGTAAAGAAAGAGAACCATGGGTTCAGAAACCCATGCCTTTTCCTCCTAAACCATCCAAGACAAAGGATGATGAGGATTTTGAGCGCTTTGCTGAAATGATTAGACCTATCTTCTTACGTATGCGCTTAACTGATATGCTTAAAGTAAACCCTTATGCTAAATATATGAAGGATATTATTACAAATAAAAGAAAGATACCGGAAGCTGAAATTTCCACCATGCTTGCTAATTATAATTTTAAGGGTGGAATACCAAAGAAACTTGGAGATCCAGGAGTACCAACTATACCATGCTCCATTAAAAGAAACTATGTTAAAACTGCTTTACGTGATCTTGGAGCCGGTGTAAGTGTTATGCCTCTCTCTTTATATCGTAGACTTGAATTGAATAAGTTGACACCTACTAAAATATCTTTGCAAATGGCTGATAAATCAACTGCTATACCTGTCGGTATTTGTGAGGATGTGCCTGTTGTGGTTGCAAATGTCACTATCTTAACGGACTTTGTTATTTTCTTGATATTCCCGAGGATGATAGTATGTCGATTATCCTTGGTAGACCCTTTTTGAATACTGCAGGGGCTGTTATTGATTGCAACAAAGGCAATGTCACTTTTCATGTTAACGGTAATGAGCATACGGTACACTTGCCGAGGAAACAACCCCAAGTTCATAGCATCAATTCTATTGGAAAAATTCCAACTATCATTATTGGAGGTTTTGAATTTCCTCTTTCTACTATCAAGAAAAAATATGATATTCTTATTGTTGGGGATTTTCATATCCCCGTCGAGGTTGAAGGAAATATGCCCTAGAGGCAATAATAAATTTATTATTTATTTCCTTATTTCATGATAAATGTTTATTATTCATGCTAGAATTGTATTAACCGGAAACATAATACATGTGTGAATACATAGACAAACAGAGTGTCACTAGTATGCCTCTACTTGACTAGCTCGTTAATCAAAGATGGTTATGTTTCCTAACCATAGACATGAGTTGTCATTTGATTAACGGGATCACATCATTAGGAGAATGATCTGATTGA
>LR880966.1:758531004-758554079 GCA_904067115.1 Aegilops sharonensis | reverse complement strand
TATCTACTTTTCCAATCACTTTTGCCCTTATTTTGGACTCTAACTTGCATGATTTGAATGAAACTAACCCGGACTGACGTTGTTTTCAGCAGAACTGCCATGGTGTTGTTTATTGTGCAGAAAACAAAAATTCTCGGAATGACCTGAAAATCCACGGAGATAACTTTTGGAAAATATAAAAAAACTGGCGAAAGAATCAAGGCCAGGAGGCCCACACTCTGTCCACGAGGGTGGGGGCCGCCCCCTCCCCTGGGCGCCCCCCCTGTCTCGTGGCCCCCTGATGCTCCACCGACCTCAACTCCAACTCTATATATTCCGTTTCTCGGAGAAAAAAATTAGAAAGAAAGTTTCATCGTGTTTTACGATATGGAGCCGCCGCCAAGCCCTAATCTTTCTCGGGAAGGCTGATCTGGAGTCCGTTCGGGGCTCCAAAGAGGGGTATTCGTCGCCGTCATCATCATCTACCATCCTCCATCACCAATTTCATGATGCTCACCGCCGTGGGTGAGTAATTCCATCGTAGGCTTGCTGGACGGTGATGGGTTGGATGAGATTTACCATGTAATCAAGTTAGTTTTGTTAGGGTTTGATCCCTAGTATCCACTATGTTCTGAGACTGATGTTGCTATGACTTTGCTATGCTTAATGCTTGTCACTAGGGCCCGAGTGCCATGATTTCAGATCTGAACCTATTATGTTTTCATGAATATATGTGAGTTCTTGATCCTATCTTGCAAGTCTATAGTCACCTATTATGTGTTATGATCCGACAACCCCGAAGTGACAATAATCGGGATACTTCTCGGTGATGATCGTAGTTTGAGGAGTTCATGTATTCACTATGTGTTAATGCTTTGGTCTGGTTCTCTATTAAAAGGAGGCCTTAATATCCCTTAGTTTCCATTAGGACCCCGCTGCCATGGGAGGGTAGGACAAAAGATGTCATGCAAGTTCTTTTCCATAAGCACGTATGACTATATTCGGAATACATGCCTACATTACATTGATGAACTGGAGCTAGTTCTGTGTCACCCTATGTTATAACTATTACATGATGAATTGCATCCGACATAATTATCCATCACTGATCCAATGCCTACGAGCTTTTCACATATTGTGCTTTGCTTATTTACTTTTTCGTTGCTACTGTTACAATCATTACAAAACTGCTATCGTTACTTTTATCACTGTTACCATTACTATCATACTACTTTGCTACTAAGTACTTTGCTGGACATACTAAGTTATCCAGGTGTGGTTGAATTGACAACTCAACTGCTAATACTTTAGAATATTCTTTGGCTCCCCTTATGTCGAATCAATAAATTTGGATTGAATACTCTACCCTCGAAAACTGTTGCGATCTCCTATACTTGTGGGTTATCAAGACTATTTTCTGGCGCCGTTGCCGGGAAGCATAGCTCTATTCTTTGAGTCACTTGGGATTTATATCTGCTGATCACTATGAGGAACTTAAAAGACGAAAGAACTAAGATTTTTCCCTCAACTACGAGGGGAGGTAAGGAACTGCCATCTAGCTCTGCACTAGATTCTCCTTCTGTGTTTGAGTATGCTTGCGACACCTAAACCTGCAACCGCTATGAATTCTGATATGTTGCATGTTATTGATGATGCCACTTCTGTTATGCATGATACTTATGATGAAGATACTTCTATGCTTGATACTACTGTGCCATTATCTTGATGTACCACACGCGCCGCCGGACCACACGTGGTTCAGCACCACCCCTTCGCGGGTTCCCCATTCGTAAGTTTGCAGCCCCAAAGGCAAGACGAGCATGTCCCACAGCCACCGGCTCCGCCTGGGCTTCGCCTGGTAGAGCGCCGG
This sequence comes from Aegilops sharonensis, assembly GCA_904067115.1. Taxonomy (NCBI): domain Eukaryota; kingdom Viridiplantae; phylum Streptophyta; class Magnoliopsida; order Poales; family Poaceae; genus Aegilops; species Aegilops sharonensis. The sequence goes on along the minus strand of LR880966.1, from coordinate 758,552,230 downwards.
CGACGGCGAGGCGATGGTCGAAGTGGAGGGGGGCAAGAGGTGCGAGATCCGTCGCCGCCGCCTGGGTCGCCCAAGGGAGGGAGCGATGCGGCGGCCAGGTTTCTCTCACTAGTTTTTTTTTGAGACAATCTTGCAAAGCCTTTATTAACCTGCCACAATGTTTACAGGGGATGGAGGACAGAAGTATGGAAATAGGATAAGGTAGCGGCGAGGAAGGAAAGTTTTCCAGGATGACCTAACCAAATATGGCAGCCACCCCCGAAAGAAAGAGCATACTTTGCTAGATTGTGAGCTTTAAAGTTTGAGCTCCTAAATTCATGACCTATGTTATATAAGTGAAAATCCGAAGACCACTCTAAAATCTCTTTGATCACTGCTCCATAAGATGCAGAAGTACCATTTCTCAAATCATTCACCACCCTTCTACAGTCCGACGCAATTTGGATATTCTGGACATATAGATCTTCTGAAAGGGAGAGGGCTTCCTTAATAGCCATTGTTTCAAGTGTCGGAGGATCGCTGATGTGCCTGACAACAATGGCGAAGCTCCGAGAAAAGCCCCCTGCTGATCCCTACAGACTGCACCAACTGCTCCATACTTTCTCTGAATAAGTGGCATATGCCACTTTATAATCGTTACAATTTTCTTGGAGAAAAAGAATAAATCCTCATCTGATTGCCCGGTCCAAGATCCGCAAGAACAAGTCTAAGATAACACCAAATGCAATCCCCAGTTCTCAAGAACGATAATTCCTCTGACCATAAAAACGATTCTTGGGCCCTGTCTGCAACTGCAAGGCCGTCAGCTAGCTCCAACTCTCGCAGCTCAAATCACTTTCAGCATCTATCAACAGGACATGAGGTTTCATACTACAAAAGCAGAGTGAGTTCTTCAGATTACAGAAATGCCACACTTTCCAAAGAAAAGAAGTGCAGGAAAAATATTATAGAAGCTACGTTTCTACATCATGTCTCTCAGTGGGGGTATATAAGAGGATTTTGGACTGTTAGAATAGAGATCTTCCCAATCCCACCCATTACCGAGCAACTAGCACCTGAAAGCTGCAGAATTTTTCTGAAGCTTTTCTTATATATGCGGCTTTCAGGCTTTGCGACCGGGTCATGATCGTGGCTTAGCCAGGTAATCCAGCAAAACTCTGGCGTTTGTTTCTAGCTCGCCTTCTGACAGGATTAGTAGTGATCAGTGATCAGTGACCAGAACGTGCTTGACTTGGACGTATGCATGCCAAAGATTTAGTCCCTTTCTTGACAGGTAATTTATTCAATCTTCAGAGCTGGCTCGATATTTATTAAAGACAGAGACAAGATGGTCACTGGTCCAAGTTGAACCATGGTTTTGATCGCAGTCCAAGGGCAGAACTTGACTTGGGGTGAGGTTAATTAACTAGTCCAACTACTCCTACTAGCCTCATTGAGTCACCACTCGCATCATGCCTTGCAAGCATCAACCATCAAGGTTTTGATTAAAACAAAAACTGCTCCTGTCTATAGGTCTCTTATACGCCATAAGCAAACTGTCATGCGTACGGAACCTTCAGTTGTTTGTAACTGTTGCCCAGTTGACACGGTACACGGAGAAAGTTACATACGGTCCTTGTTTCTAGACGGATATGATGCCGCTAGCTAGCTTAGCTAAGTAGAGTAGTTGTAGAAATACTTGTGTCGCGTGCAAGTAGTAGGCTCTTTGATCCATGCATCTTTCTGTATCTGCAGAAGCAAGGGGGTGCATGGTCTGCCGGCGGGCGGGGAGAGGGACTTGGGTCGAGTATTGCTAGCCCCGTTCAAAGGCGAGAAGGGTCGTCATGCATGTCCAAGTTTCCCCGGCCGTGACCAAGTGTATGCAACTCGTACCCACTCGGTCAGCATTCTCAGGCGTAATCAGTCTCACTCCGTGCTCTCTCCTCCGTCCATCCAGAACCACCACATGAAACTACCTTTTCCTGAAAAAGAACTTTACCTGCCACCACAAGAAGGAATCTTGCCACAAATCATCCAAAACACTATTGATCTGAATCCAAGCGCGCACTGTTGATCTGAATCCAAATAAGCTCCGAGTTTTCTGACGTGTCGCCGAAGCAGAATATATCTAGGAGGAGGAGAAGGACCATGATGCTTGATGTCGTAGCGATCGATGCCGATTAGTGAGCATGGGATGGGCCCAACTATTTTACTATCACAAACTGTTGTAGTACAATGTCAAACCTCTGCAGTTACAACGTACGTGCGCCCTCACCACAAAGGTAGCAAGGGTGGATAAATAATTAAGGGATTTGGACTCTGGCTAACATGCTAAACTGAGCACTAAAATGAGGGTACATATGGGTTTGTAGCTTAGCAGTTTGGTCTGGCATTTTGACTTGCATGCCCTTGTGTTCCTGTGCGTAAACATATATATTATCCGATGCTAGCTACCAGGTCGCATCAGCTTAGCAATTGTTTCCGGGACAAAATAAAGTATCCTTGTTTTTTTCCTCGAGGAAGATAAATAAAGTGTCCTTGTTAATTTATTTATGGACATCGGTTGTCCTCACGTACCCTGTTAACGTTGCATCTGACGCAGATCTGCATTTGACTCTGGTTTGGCCGGTTGCAACAGTTTATGTTTTGTCTGACAACAGCAGGGCCGATGACTCTCGGCAAACTGCCGAGTTAGTAAACAGTGACAAAAGATTCCCACTCCGTTTGGAGTAGTGCTCCTATACCATTGTTAATTAACAAGTTTTTCACGTACTATGTCAGCCATGTCTCTGTGACAACTCTGAATCTCGTTTGCAGCTGAAACTGATCAAGGGCTTCCATTCAGGCGAAGCGTTGATGAGCTTCCAGTCTCATTATTGACATGGTTGTTGAACGTTGAGTAAGCATCACCAGCTTAAAATAATTTTGTTGACGCGTAGATTGTGGTCGTGGTGTGTCAAGACCGAGTCGTGGTACGTTGTAGATCCGAGCACTTAATGATGTAAAGTACCTCGGTACATAGAATCGTTACAAACATAACAGTTCGATAGCAGTTTTTGTCTATTCGATATGTGTCTGAATCCATGAAACAGTTAACTTAAGTACTTTAATGTTCTTCCCGAACCATTCCCCTTTCCCTCCACAGGCAATCTAGAGGCTATTAGGGTTCCGGCTCCCCTGGCCGATGCTACGTCCGGTACGAACCTCATTGGCGGAGGCAAGATTTTTGAAGTGGGTGTACAAAGAGCATGAAGCCTGATGTTTTACTAGCTAATTATAAGATTGACTCGGATTTTTTAGCTCCACTCTCCAAAATAATGGGTCCTTAAGTGGCTCCATCCCCCCGACGACACACCTCTGATGGCCCTACGAGCCTTCGAGATGTTGCGGACCCCGGCCCCTCGCTCCCATCGTTTAAAGGTAATCTTAGTGTCTTCATCAGGGTAGTGAGGCAGCGGCGATGTCCTTTTGGAGGTCGCTTCATATCTGCGTCCCAAGCGCCTGAAAATGAAGGTCCGCTTGGTCCATTGTCAGTTGGACCATGTCCTCAGAACTCATGTGCTTTGTCCGTTAGGTTTGCTTGGCCCACTTCTGATGTCCGGATTTGATGCCAATTTGAGGGACGTGGTTCTCCATTAGATTTGATAGTTGAATTATTCGATGAATGCAAATAGCGAGCTAGATAGTCATTGAGTGGGACTGAGCAGACCCCCTAGCGAAAAACTACTGGGAAATATTATCTCGGCTGAAGGGGGATGGGTGACGCGGTTTGTGAGCCCGTCACTGCGCGGTGGTCGGCGTGGTTCGCCGCCGATCTGAAATCGGTGACGACCCCCAAGTACCACCGGAGCGTGGTGGTGCTGCGCCCGCACACCACGACGGTACACCTCATCGACGAGTGCGGGTGCACGGTTGATAGGCGGTCGGGGGCGGGTTCGTGTTGGCCCCTGGGGCTACGGTTGTGTTCCCCTGTCACGTTGCGCACATCGAGGAGGACATCACCGGCGGGGATGGCGTCTCGGGAGACGCCGAAGGAGGAAATGCGGCAGGTGGGAGAGCAATTAAGGCGGAGGGGGGATTAAGATCGAAGAAACCCGCGCAGGTTATTCCCCATCCCACTCTTCCTCTCCCGCACGCCTCATCCACTGCTCTGTCTGCTCGAGCTCGCGGCGGAGATGGTGGAGATCAGCAAAGAGAAGATGCAGAGGTTTGCGGGCAGGGATGCGCGCCTGCGGATCCGCCTGAGAAAGATCGGGGCCTAGTATTTGAGCAAGCGCGAGATGTATGCGGAGGCGGAGGCGATTGTGGAGAATCTGACGGAGGAGGAGGAGAGATCGCTGTTCGGGCGCGGAGGGCGCAAGCACCCGCTGCAGGTGCTGTTGTGGGCGGCGGATCAGGCAGACTCGCCGGTGAGGGCGGTGGCGAGGAAGTGGGTGGCCTTCACCATCTTCGCGACCGCGAATCTCGCCCCCGCCATGAGGGAATCGGCGCTTCACCCTCGAGAGGGGGTCCTGGCCCTTCCCGCTCCAGGGTCGGCCATGGCTCCGATCGAGATCCGCGAGGATCCGGTGGATCAGGCGCCGTAGGAGGCGGCGTGGGCGCCGTGCCGCTCTGCTCGTCTCGCCGCAACACCATCAACCTTGGAGATTCCAGAGCCTCGTAGTTCAGCACGCCTCGCCGGGAACAGAGTCTGAATCCTTCGCTGGATGGCAACCGCTTTTGGGTGCTAGCTAGTGAAGATTCAGATGACGTTTCTGACGAGGATCTCGCTAATTCAGGTATGATCTACCCTTCTGTTCTTAAATACCTGACACACACTTGATTGTGAGGGTAGTCAGGGGGATATTGATACTCAGCGTCGAATTAGACGAGTTAATCGTAGGTTGAAACAGAGGATGAACACATATGTTCAGAGCCTTTTGCTTAAAAATGAAGAAGTTGGGGATGGAAAACAGAGAGATGTAAATCAAAATGAATTCATTCACATTGATTCACCCCAACTGGGGGAAGTTTCATAACCAAAAAATTGATATGGCATTGATAAGTATTAGGGATAAGATACCCAAGATATGGGATCTGCCCAGATTTCCTGAATATTTTTCAGATATAGACACTGACTATGAGGGTTGTGAGGTTGATGATAATAGAATTGATAAGAGAGACATGATTCTCTGTGAAGAAACATCAGTTGATAGAAAAGTTAGGGTGAACAATATCTGGAAGAAGCAATGGAGGAAAGTCGGGATTATAAAAGTGGATACGAGTCAGGAGCAGAAAAGTTGCAGGTGAAATGGGAGGACAGTGTGGGGGAAAAGAAGGATGACCAGGTGGGCTCTGGAGGAAAGTGGCCCAGTAGTGGGTTATGCAAAAAAAAAGCCCAGATACAGATAGTGGGGGAGTGGGCCTATATATAGGGGGGGGGGGTCCCATCCTTCATCCCTGATCCCGATTTCCTCCACCTACCAAACCCTAGCGAAACCTTGACGGCGACTAGTAAAGAAGAGGAAGCGATGAAGAGGGATCTACCTTGGGAAGAATAAGAAGCAATGGCTGGCAGAGAAGAGAGTTGGAGACCAATCCAGGAGGGAGAGGTAATTTCTATGGCAGATCTGAGAGTTTTGGGAGAGGTTTCAATAGGCAAGAAGAGAGAGAGAGAGTTGAATGGATACGGCAGGAGGAACAAAGAGGGGAGTTTCAGAGGAGGATTAGGGAGCAACATCAGTGGTTCTGGTGGGGATGGAAATTCCACCGGAAGTGGTAGAGATGGAGACAATAAGTTTGGCAGATTTGCATCGGACAGAGGTGGAAATCAACAGGAAAGGTACCAGGCTGGGATGAGTGAAAACAGGCAGGAGAGTGGGTCTGGGGTCAACACAAACATTGCACAGCTAGGGACGCAGGGAGGACCAGTTCAGTTGGCAGGAGGGTTCCCTATGATGAGCAACAGTGGTTTCCCTCAGCTTGTGCCAATGGGGATGGGGCTTGGGCAGTTTGGTTTCATGCCACAAGAGCAAATGACACAGCAGTATCAGTTTCTCTTGTCCAATATGCCAAAACAAGAAACTCTGCAGCCACAAGTAGGTGCAAGAGTGGAGGGAGCTAAAGAGACAGATAAAAAGAAAGAAATAGGAAATCCCAAGGAACTTTTCTGTGTTAAATGCAAAGAACAAGGGCATGTAAAAAGTGACTGCAAGAATAAGGTCTTCTGTGTGGTATGTCAGAGGCCATCTCACAATACTAAAGAATGCACCATTCTGCAACAGCCAAAACCAGTTGCCAAATATGTTGGATATGGAGCCAGGGAGTTGGGATGTCTTCTGGTGCAGAACACCAAAGAGATTGTAGCTACAGAGCACATTAACCCCATGGCCTTGGTTACTGTGCAGGAGGGACAGCTGAATGACACCACAGTGGCCTATGGGTTTAGCAAAATGTTTGATTGGGGGTGGACTTGGAGAGCCAAGTTTCAGAGCCCAAAAACTTTCCTCATGAGATTTCCTAGCAAGGCCAAATTGATGGAGTTGAAAAACTTTGGCAAATTCACCCTGCTTGGCACAGGGGCTATGGTGGAGGTTGACTTCTGGAGTCCAGATGATAAATCAAAAGAGAAACTTCATTCAGTTTGGATCAAGATGTGGGGTGTCCCTGACACCCTGAGGCATTACAAGGGTGCATGTGAAATTGGTTCAGCTCTGGGGCCAGTGGTTGAAGTAGATGTGGAACACATTTATTCTAAGGAAGAAATTAGAGTGAAAGTGGGAGTAAGGGACTTGCACAAAATTCCTGCTGGCACTGAGATAACTACTAAAGATTTGCTGCTTTATGATATTGGTTTTGAGTTTGATTCCATAGCAGAACAGGGGTGGTACAAGTTTGAGAAGGGAATAAAAGTAAAATATTTGACTACCTTGATTTGGAGAGCTCTGAAATACAGAGGGAAAATGATATGCAGAAAAAGAGTAAATAATCTGAGTTTGGGAAGTCCTTTGTTAGCTTGGGGAGTCTGGGGTTGAAACAATATGAACAAGTGGTGCTTAAAGCAGGAGACATGGGTCATAAAAATGAGATGCCCAAGGAAAAGACAGGAACAGGGTCTACTGGAGAGGGCCAGGGTGAAGAAGAAAGTTTGAAGGCTAGGCTTCAAAAAGTAGAGGAGCTTGTAGCAAGGCAGACTGCTCAACTTATGCTGGAGGGAAAAAAGAGGAAGGAATTGGACATCCTAAGAAAAACCTTAGAAAAGGAGGTCAAGAGAAAACATGAACTACTGCAAATCAATATGAAGGCAAGTGAAGAGGTGAGAGGGTCACAGTCAGGGGTGAAATTTTTTAGAAGTGAAGATGAAAAAGAGGACACTGAGGGAGGAGCAGTAGCAGAAGGCAGGCTGGAAGAGGGAGAGGGAATGACAAACTTGGAACTAATGGAACAGGCTGTGGGACTAGGATATATGGAGCCTGTGGATTACACTACTAGTCAGGAAACTGAATCTTTTGAAACAAAAATTAAGAAGGCTGACATAGGAGAACTGGAATCCCAAGAAGAAGAAGAATTGAGAAGATGCACTAGACTGAAAGGCAAAGAAGACAAAAAAATCACTGATTTGGCTAAAGAGAGAGTAGCACAGAAAAAGAACTATGGTGAGTTTACTCCTTCTAATATTGTTTCTAGATCCAATAATATCTCGCAGCAGATTGCTGAGGGGGTTGGGGTTAGTTTGGGAAATAAACCTGACACTGTTAATCATAATTTGGAATTGATAAAAATGGCTGAACAAGCAAGGATTGATATGTGGTTACCAGACTACAGTAATAATAAAAAACAAACCTCTCTGCCTGAGGAGCATAATATCATTGATACTGGAGAACATTCTCTGGAAGATTTGCTAGAGCATGGGGAAAATGAGAGAGAAGAAGAAGAGAATGAAGAATGGGAATTAATTAAAGAGTTTTTCTCATCAAAAAAAGAGAAGAAGAGAGGTAAAACTACCAGAGGTTTTGGAGTTAAAATTGCCTCTGCTATCAAAACCCTAGAATCTTCTGATAGGAAAAAAAGAAAAAAAGATGAGGGGTATCTGTTGGAATATGAGAGGATTTGGGGGAGATATCAAAAACAGATTTTTGAGGGAGATGATCATGGATATGAGAGTTGATTTCTTGGGTCTGCAGGAGACCATGAGACAACAATTTTCTAGAAATGATCTGCAACAAATTTGTGCAGGAAGGGATTTTCACTGGCATTTTACTTCAGCTAGGGGAAAATATGGTGGCCTTCTGTTGGGAGTCAATTATACCACATTAGATGTGATTTCTCACGATGAAGGAGACTATCACATAAAAATGACAGTCCAAGATGTTAAAAATAGGTTTATTTGAGATTTAGTAGTGATCTATGGAGATGCACAACCAAAAAGGAAAGCTCTATTTCTGGCTGAGTTATCCAGAGTATTTCAAAACTGTGTTAATCCAATTTTGGTTGGAGGTGACTTCAATATTATTAGAAAAGCTAGTGAGAAAAATAAACCAGGATCCCCTGGGCATTGGAGTTTTCTTTTTAATGCTATTCTGGAACAAGCTGGGGTGAGAGAGCTTGATATGAATGGGAGACAATTCACTTGGGGAAATAATATGCACAACCCTACTTTTGAAAAACTGGATAGGGTACTTTGTAGCACTGAGTGGGAAGAGACATACCCCTTAAACCAAGTAACAAGTTTGACTAGAGAGAAGTCTGATCACACTCCTCTTTACTTGGATTCTGGAGATTTCCAAAAAACTGAGCCAATTTTCAGATTTGAAAATGCCTGTTTTTGAGAGAAGGGGTTGATGAAATTGTACAGAAAGTTTGGAATGATCCTAACATTAAGAGGGACAACATAGATAGATCGTTGGGAAAGTTTAGAAATCTAAGACCTAAACTTAAAGGGTGGAACAGAAATTTGAATGCATGGTATTTTGAACTAAAGAAAGATATCCTGCTTAAATTGGATATTATTGATAAAAATTGTGAGGTTAATGGCCTTACATCTGCTGATAGAAAAGAGCAGATAGATTTAAGAGCTCAGCTTGATAGACTCCTTAAGCAGGAAGAGGCTAAATGGAGACAGAGAGCCAAAATTGATGAAATACTAGAGGGGGATAGTAATACTAAATTATTTCATGCCAAGGAAATTGGGAGACTTAGAAGGAACAAAATCAACAGATTAGAGCAAGTTGAGGGGATAATAGAAGGGGATAAAAACTTGATAGACTATATCACCACTTTTTACACAAACCTATTTGGTCCACTGGATAATTCTTCTGTTTCACTTAATATTGATAATCCCATTAGGATTCAAGAGGGATATGAAAAAAAATTAGTTGAAGAATTTTCTTTGGAGAAAATTAAGAAGGTTGTCTTTAAAATGGCACACAATAAATCCCCTGGACCAGATGGCTTCACTGCTGAATTTTATCAGCATTATTGGGATCTGATGAAACTTGATCTAAAAGCTTTGTTGGATGACTTTGCCAATAGGAAAATTGATATTAGTAGACTAAACTATGAGATTATAACCCTAGTCCCAAAAGGGATAGATGCTAATCAAATACAGAAATTCAGGCCAATTTTCTTGCTAAATGTCTGCTTCAAAATCATCACAAAAGTGTTAATGAATAGGCTGAACTTGGTAGCTGCTGATGTTATTTCTCCTGTTCAAACTGCTTTTGTTAAGGGCAGGTATATTATGGAGGGAGTTTTGATCCTTCATGAGGCTTTGAATAGCATAAAAAAGAAAAAACAAAGTGCTATGCTTCTGAAAATTGATTTTGAAAAGGCCTATGACAAAATCAAATGGTCCTTCCTCTTTCAAATGTTGAAATTGAAGGGATTCCCAGATAAATGGATTGATTGGGTCATGGAGACTGCTAGAGGGGGGAAAGTTTGTGTCAAGGTTAATGAGAACCTAGGAAAATACTTTATCACTCATAAGGGATTGAGACAGGGGGACTCTTTATCCCCTGTGAACTTTGACCTGGCTGCTGATGCCCTTGCAATTATGTTAGACAAAGCCAGAGAAAATGGGCTCGTGAAAGGGGTCCGAAATGAATACATACCAAATGGGGTTAATATGTTACAATATGCAGATGATACCATCTTCCTATTGCAAGATGATATAAAAAGTGCACACAATTTGAATATATTTTATGTCTGTTTGAGCAAATGTCTGGTTTGAAGATCAATTTTCATAAAAGTGAGCTTTTTTGTTTGGAGAGGCAGTTGATAAGAAAGATGAATATGCTAGAATTTTCACATGCCCAGTGGGTACCTTGCCCATGAAATATCTAGGGCTACCTATAGATAAGAATAGAATTTATAACAAACATTGGAAACCTCCAGAGAGTAAGATGGAGAAAAAATGTGAAACTTGGCAAGGCAGATTGCTTGCTAGTGCAGGGAGAGTTACATTGATTCAGTCAGCTCTCACAGGCATACCCTATTTTATGATGTCCTTTTATGGGCTCCCCATTGGGGTTGACAAACGCATGGATTTTTCCAGAGCCAGACTTCTATGGCAAGAAAATGATCAAAAAAGAAAATACCATTTGGTGAAATGGTCTGAGGTGTGTAGGCCAAAAGATATGGGGGCCTGGGGATTCAAAATCTTGCATGCATGAACAAAGCACTGCTGTGTAAATGGTGGTGGAAATTATACACAACTGAGGGGTTGTGGCAAGACATTATTTGGAAAAAATATATTAAGAATACGAATCTGGGCACTGTTCTGGCCAAACAGGGAGATTCCCAGTTTTGGAGGGATATACTGAAACACAGAGACCATTTTGTTTCTTTGTGTAAATTTAAAATTGGGAATGGAGATAGAACTCGCTTTTGGGAAGATTGGTGGATTGGCACCGCTCCACTAAGCAAAATTTTCCCTAGGCTTTATGATCTTTGTTTTGATAAAAAGAAAACAGTTAAAGAAGTTTTGGACAATGATCTAGATAATGTGCAATTTAGAAGAACTTTACTGGGAGACGCTAGAGAGCTGTGGGGACATATTAAAGAAGCATGTAGATCGGTGACTTTGAATGAGGATAAAGACGAAATAAAATGGTCTTTGACTAAAAAAGGAGTTTATACTGTAAAATCTTTCTACAGGCATCTGATTGAAAATGGTGTCAAATATCCACACAGGTATATGTGGAAGATTAAAATGCCACCCAGAATCAAGGTGTTCATGTGGTTGGCTCTTAGAAAAAGTATTCTTACAAAAGATAATTTGCTTCGTAGGGGGTGGAAGGGAGATGATAAATGTCCTTTTTGTGGACGTAAAGAAAATATAAATCATCTTTTTCTGTCCTGTTCGGTTGCTAGATTATTGTGGAACATCTTAAAATGTGCTTTCAATCTGAGAGACATTCCAGAAGTTTGGTCATGATAGGTGTTTCAGCGATTTGCTGGACTATTTGGAAACTAAGAAACAGTGTTATTTTTGACAGCAATAGGGTAAATGACCCATGTGTTCCTGTTACCCTGTTTCTCAAAAACTTAAATGATTGGAATATTTTGCAGACAAATCCCGGAAGAAGTAAGATGATGGAGGCTGGAGTGAAGCAAGTAAGTAAGGTGGCGGAAGAAGTGTTCAAAGCAGCTTGTGGGTGGCGCCTGAAGATTGGGAGAATCCAGGGGTGACTACAGGAAGATCCCGTTGCTGCGATGAAAGAACTTCTACCATTACATTCTAGCTTGCTTTCTTTTGCTTTTCAGACAGTTTATGGTCTTGTGAGAATCTATGATAAAACCGTAGCCCTGGTGTATGCCTCTGTTCTAAATAACAGAGTTGTAAGCATTCCGGGGGCTGGATTCCTCTCTGAATTCAGGCCTCGGACCACTCCCGTAGGTTCTTTCGCCTTGAGGGATTTTGGGAGGGGAAAGGGATGGCTTCTCCTCCTTCCTCAGTTTGGCAATTGCAATTTCCTAGGGGAGTGGAGTGTTATGCTCTGTCTTTTAGTTTTTCTTTATGCTTTGTAGTAAGACATGGTGATTTCTTTTAATGGAAATCGGAGAGAATGCTCTCTTTTGTCAAAAGAAAATTGAGGGACGTGGTTGGATGAGTGCCTCCGGTATCCTGTCAATGGACGCCTCATATTTCTCGCTCAAGTTGTAGCTTACGGCATCTCCAATGCTATCTCCTAAAATGGAGACACTATCTATGTCCTGTTGATCTAATATAAATCAATGTTGATCATTTTGTAAGTCACATATTCACTCACATATCTTGTGGCTAGTTTACGCATTCTACATGGTCAGTTATTCAAATAATGTCCAATTTGTCTCCTACAACATGTGTTGTCGATATTTTTGGTCATTAATTGGATGGTGTTTCAAATAGGTTTCAAACACTAATAAGGGTGGGAGTGTACGTCTTGTTATGGTCATTTTTGCTATGTAGAAATAATCTGGCCTTTAATAGCAAAAAATGTTCTCCTTTGCAGGTTATTCTCCGATGTAACACTTGCTTCATATGTGATTTATGGTACATCGAACGGAGTGCCAACAGCTGTTCAAGATGATGTATACGCGATTGAAGAAGGTGGATACGAAGGTTTTACCCAACATGGTTGACAACATAATCTCCAGATCAGTTCACAACCCCCTTTGACATAGGCTTTAGTGTTTGTCATATGACTTCCGCTGCCGATATGTCGATTTTTCTTTTTTTTTGTCTGATTGTTGGTATTGGTCGTTGTATCTTATGTTGGGGATCGTTGCAGAAATTAAAATTTTCTACGCATCACCAAGATCAATCTATGGAGTGTTCTAGCAACGAAGGGATAGGAGTGCATCTACATACCCTTGTAGATCGCGAGCGGAAGCGTTCAAGTGAACAGGGTTGATGGAGTCGTACTCGTCGTGATCCAAATCACCGATGACCGAGTGCCGAACGGACGTCACCTCCGCGTTCAACACACGTACGGTTGGGAAGATGTCTCCTCCTTATTGATCCAGCAAGGGGAAAGGAGAGGTTGATGGAGATCCAGCAGCACGACGGCGTGGTGGTGGAAGTAGCAGGGATCTCGGCAGGGCTTCGCCAAGCTCAGCGAGAGGGAGAGGTGTTACGGGAGGGAGAGGGAGGCGCCAGGGGCTAGGGTGCGGCTGCCCTCCCTCCCCCCACTATATATAGGCCCCCTGGGGGGGCGCCGGCCCTAGGAGATCCAATCTCCAAGGGGGGGGGGGTGGCCAAGGGGGTGGCTTGCCCCCCAAGCCAAGTGGGGCGCCCCCACCCCTAGGGTTTCCAACCCTAGGCGCGGGGGGCCCAAGGGGGGGCGCACCAGCCCACCAGGGGCTGGTTCCCCTCCCACTTCAGCCCATGGGGCCCTCCGGGATAGGTGGCCCCACCCGGTGGACCCCCGGGACCCTTCTAGTGGTCCTGTTACAATACCAATTACCCCCGAAACTTTCCCGATGGCCGAAACTTGACTTCCTATATATAAATCTTTACCTCTGGACCATTCCGGAACTCCTCGTGACGTCCGGGATCTCATCCGGGACTCCGAACAACTTTCGGGTTACCGCATACTAATATCTCAACAACCCTAACATCACCGAAACTTAAGTGTGTAAACCCTACGGGTTCGGGAGACATGCAGACATGACCGAGACGACTCTCCGGTCAATAACCAACAGCGGGATCTGGATACCCATGTTGGCTCCCACATGCTCCTCGATGATATCATCGGATGAACCATGATGTCGAGGATTTTATCAATCCTGTATACAATTCCCTTTGTCAATCGGTACGTTACTTGCCCGAGACTCGATCGTCGGTATCCCAATACCTCGTTCAATCTCGTTACCAGCAAGTCACTTTACTCGTACCGTAATGCATGATCCCGTGACCAGACACTTGGTCACATTGAGCTCATTATGATGATGCATTAACGAGTGGGCCCAGAGATACCTCTCCGTCATACGGAGTGACAAATCCCAGTCTCGATTCGTGCCAACCCAACAGACACTTTCGGAGATACCCATAGTGCACCTTTATAGTCACCCAGCTACGTTGTGACGTTTGGCACACCCAAAAGCACTCCTACGATATCCGGGATTTGCACAATCTCATGGTCTAAGGAAATGATACTTGACACTTGGAAAAGCTCTAGCAAACGAACTACACGATCTTGTGCTATGCTTAGGATTGGGTCTTGTCCATCACATCATTCTCCTAATGATGTGATCCCGTTATCAATGACATCCAATGTCCATAGTCAGGAAACCATGACTATCTATTGATCAACGAGCTAGTCAACTAGAGGCTCACTAGGGACGTGTTGTGGTCTATGTATTCACACATGTATTACGATTTCCGGATAACACAATTATAGCATGAACAATAGACAATTATCATGAACAAAGAAATATAATAATAACCATTTTATTATTGCCTCTAGGGCATATTTCCAACAGTCTCCCACTTGCACTAGAGTCAATAATCTAGTTTCATTGTGATGAATCGAACACCCATAGAGTTCTGGTGTTGATCATGTTTTGCTCTAGGGAGAGGTTTAGTCAACGGATCTGCTACATTGAGGTCCGTATGTACTTTACAAATATCTATGTATCCATTTTGAACACTTTCATGAATGGAGTTGAAGCGACACTTGATATGCCTGGTCTTCTTGTGAAACCTGGGCTCCTTGGCAAGGGCAATAGCTCCAGTGGTGTCACAGAAGAGAGTCATCGGGCCCGACGCATTGGGAATGACTCCTAGGTCGGTAATGAACTCCTTCACCCAGATTGCTTCTTGTGCTGCCTCCGAGGCTGCCATGTACTCCGCTTCACATGTAGATCCCGCCACAACGCTTTGCTTGCAATTGCACCAGCTTACTGCTCCACCATTCAAAATATACACGTATCCGGTCTGCGACTTAGAGTCATCCAGATCTGTGTCGAAGCTAGCTTTGACGTAACCCTTTACGACGAGCTCTTCGTCACCTCCATAAACGAGAAACATATCCTTAGTCCTCTTCAGGTACTTCAGGATATTCTTGACCGCTGTCCAGTGTTCCATGCCGGGATTACTTTGGTACCTTCCTACCAAACTTATGGCAAGGTTTACATCAGGTCTGGTACACAGCATGGCATACATAATAGACCTTATGGCCGAGGCATAGGGGACGACACTCATCTTTTCTCTATCTTCTGTCGTGGTCGGGCATTGAGCCGTGCTCAATTGCACACCTTGCAATGCAGGCAAGAACCCCTTCTTGGACTGATCCATATTGAACTTCTTCAATATCTTGTAAGGGTACGTACTTTGTGAAAGACCAATGAGGCGTCTCGATCTATCTCTATAGATCTTGATGCCTAATATATAAGCAGCTTCTCCAAGGTCCTTCATTCAAAAACACTTGTTCAAGTAAGCCTTTATGCTTTCCAAGATCTCTATATCATTTCCCATCAACAGTATGTCATCCACATATAATATGAGAAATGCTACGGAGCTCCCAGTCACTTTCTTGTAAACACAGGCTTCTCCATAAGTCTGTGTAAACCCAAACGCTTTGATCATCTCATCAAATTGAATGTTCCAACTCCGAGATGCTTGCACCAGCTCATAGATTGAGCGTTGGAGCTTGCACACCTTGTTAGCATTCTTAGGATCGGCAAAACCTTCCGGCTGCATCATATACAACTCTTCCTTAAGAAAGCCGTTAAGGAATGCCGTTTTGTCGTCCATTTGCCATATCTCATAATCATATAATGCGGCAATTGCTAACATGATTCGGACGGACTTCAGCTTTGCTACGGGTGAGAAAGTCTCATCGTAGTCAACCCCTTGAACTTGTCGATAACCCTTAGCGACAAGTCGAACCTTATAGATGGTCACATTACCATCCGCGTCTATCTTCTTCTTAAAGATCCATTTATTTTCTATGGCTCTACGATCATCGGGCAAGTCAGTCAAAGTCCATACTTCGTTTTCATACATGGATCCTATCTCGGATTTCATGGCTTCTAGCCATTTGTCGGAATCTGGGCCCGCCATCGCTTCTTCATAGTTCGAAGGTTCACCGTTGTCTAACAACACGATTTCCAGGACGGGGTTGCCGTACCACTCTGGTGCGGAACGTGTCCTTGTGGACCTACGAAGTTCAGTAGGAGCTTGATCCGAAGTACCTTGATCATCATCATTAACTTCCACTCTATTCGGTGCAGGCACCACAGGAACATCTTCCTGAGCTGCGCTACTTTCCGTTTCAAGAGGCAGTACTTCATCAAGCTCTACTTTCCTCCCACTTACTTCTTTCGAGAGAAACTCTTTCTCCAGAAAGGATCCGTTCTTGGCAACAAAGATCTTGCCTTCGGATCTGAGGTAGAAGGTATACCCAATGGTTTCCTTAGGGTATCCTATGAAGACGCATTTTTCCGACTTGGGTTCGAGCTTTTCAGGTTGAAGTTTCTTGACATAAGCATCGCATCCCCAAACTTTTAGAAACGACAGCTTAGGTTTCTTCCCAAACCATAATTCATACGGTGTCGTCTCAACGGATTTCGACAGAGCCCTATTTAAAGTGAATGCGGCAGTCTCTAAAGCATAGCCCCAAAATAAAAGCGGTAGATCGGTAAGAGACATCATAGATCGCACCATATCCAATAGAGCGCGATTACGACGTTCGGACACACCATTTCGCTGAGGTGTTTCAGGTGGCGTGAGTTGTGAAACTATTCCACATTTCCTTAAGTGTGTGCCAAATTCGTGACTCAAATATTCCCCTCCACGATCTGATCGTAAGAACTTTATTTTCTTGTCACGTTGATTCTCAACCTCACTCTGAAATTCCTTGAACTTTTCAAAGGTCTCAGACTTGTGCTTCATTAAGTAGACATACCCATATCTACTCAAGTCATCAGTGAAAGTGAGAACATAACGATAGCCACCGCGAGCCTCAACACCATTGGACCGCACACATCAGTATGTATGATTTCCAATAAGTTGGTTGCTCGCTCCATTGTTCCGGAGAATGGAGTCTTGGTCATTTTACCCATGAGGCATGGTTCACACGTGTCAAATGATTCGTTATCAAGAGACTCCAAAAGTCCATCTGCATGGAGCTTCTTCATGCGTTTGACACCTATGTGACCAAGGCGGCAGTGCCACAAGTATGTGGGACTATCATTATCAACCTTACATCTTTTGGTATTAACACTACAAATATGTGTAACATTACGCTCGAGATTCATTAAGAATAAACCATTCACCAGCGGGGCATGACCATAAAACATATCTCTCATATAAATAGAACAACCATTATTCTCGGATTTAAATGAGTAGCCATCTCGAATCAAACGAGATCCTGATACAATGTTCATGCTCAAAGCTCGCACTAAATAACAATTATTGAGGTTTAAAACTAATCACGTAGGTAAATGTAGAGGCAGCGTGCCGACGGCGATCACATCGACCTTGGAACCATTCCCGACGCGCATCGTCACCTCGTCCTTCACCAGTCTCCGCTTATTCCGCAGCTCCTGCTTTGAGTTACAAATATGAGCAACCGCACCGGTATCAAATACCCAGGAGCTACTACTATTGGGGAACATTGCAGAAAATAAAAATTTTCCTAGGGTTTCACCAAGATCAATCTATGAGTTCATCTAGCAACGAGAGAGAGGAGGGCATCTACATACCCTTGTAGATCGAGCGGAAGCGTTCAAGGGAACGGGGTTGAGGGAGTCGTACTCATCGTGATCCAAATCACCGGAGATCCTGGCGCCGAACGGACGGCACCTCCGCGTTCAACACACGTACGGTCAGCGTGACGTCTCCTCCTTCTTGATCCAGCAAGGGGGAAGGAGAGGTTGATGAAGATCCAGCAGCACGACGGCGTGGTGGTGGATGCAGCAGGGATCCCGGCAGGGCTTCGCCAAGCGTCTGCGGGAGGGAGAGGTGTAGCAAGGGGGAAGGGAGGCGCCAAATGCAAGGGTGCGGCTGCCCCCCCCCTCCCCCCCTCTATATATAGGGTCCCCAAGGGGGGGCACCGGCCCTAGGAGATGGGATCTGGGGGGCGGCGGCCAAGGGGGTGCCTTGCCCCCCAAGGCAAGTGGAGGCGCCCCCTCCCCTAGGGTTCCCAACCCTAGGCGCAGGGGGCCCGAAGGGGGCGCACCAGCCCACCAGGGGCTGGTTCCCCTCCCACTTCAGCCCATGGGGCCCTCCGGGATAGGTGGCCCCACCCGGTGGACCCCCGGGACCCTTCCGGTGGTCCCGGTACAATACCGGTGACCCCCGAAACTTTCCCGACGGCCGAAACTCGACTTCCCATATATAATTCTTTACCTCCGGACCATTCCGGAACTCCTCGTGACGTCCGGGATCTCATCCGGGACTCCGAACAACTTTCAGTTTGCTGCATACTAATATCTCTACAACCCTAGCGTCACCGAACCTTAAGTGTGTAGACCCTACGGGTTCGGGAGACACGTAGACATGACCGAGACGGCTCTCCGGTCAATAACCAACAGCGGGATCTGGATACCCATGTTGGCTCCCACATGCTCCTCGATGATCTCATCGGATGAAACACGATGTCGAGGATTCAAGCAACCCCGTAAACAATTCCCTTTGTCAATCGGTATGTTACTTGCCCGAGATTAGATCGTCGGTATCCCAATACCTCGTTCAATCTCGTTACCGGCAAGTCACTTTACTCGTACCGTAATGCATGATCCCGTGACCAGACACTTGGTCACTTTGAGCTCATTATGATGATGCATTACCGAGTGGGCCTAGAGATACCTCTCCGTCATACGGAGTGACAAATCCCAGTCTCGATCCGTGTCAACCCAACAGATACTTTCGGAGATACCTGTAGTATTCCTTTATACTCACCCAGTTACGTTGTGATGTTTGGTACACCCAAAGCACTCCTACGGTATCCGGGAGTTACACGATCTCATGGTCTCAGGAAAAAATACTTGACATTGGAAAAGCTCTAGCAAACGAACTACACGGTCTTGTGCTATGCTTAGGATTGGGTCTTGTCCACCACATCATTCTCCTAATGATGTGATCTCGTTATCAATGACATCACTTGTCCATAGTCAGGAAACCATGACTATCTGTTGATCAACGGGCTAGTCAACTAGAGGCTCACTAGGGACATATTGTGATCTAAGTATTCACACATGTATTACGATTTCCGGATAACACAATTATAGCATGAATAAAAGACAATTATCATGAACAAGGAAATATAATTATAATCCTTTTATTATTGCCTCTAGGGCATATTTCCAACAGTCTCCCACTTGCACTAGAGTCAATAATCTAGTTACATTGTGATGAATCGAACACCCATAGAGTTCTGGTGTTGATCATGTTTTGCTCGCGGAAGAGGTTTAGTCAACGGATCTGCGACATTCAGATCCGTATGTACTTCGCAAATATCTATGTCTCCATCTTGAACATTTTCACGGATGGAGTTGAAACGACGCTTGATGTGCCTAGTCTTCTTGTGAAACCTGGGCTCCTTGGCAAGGGCAATAGCTCCAGTGTTGTCACAGAAGAGAGCGGCCCCGGCGCATTGGGTATGACTACTAGGTCGGTGATGAACTCCTTCATCCATATTGCTTCATGCGCTGCCTCCGAGGCTGCCATGTACTCCGCTTCACATGTAGATCCTGCCACGATGCTCTGCTTGCAACTGCACCAGCTTACTGCTCCACGATTCAACATATACACGTATCCGGTTTGTGACTTAGAGTCATCCAGATCTGTGTCGAAGCTAGCATCGACGTAACCCTTTACGACGAGCTCTTCGTCACCTCCATAAACGAGAAACATGTCCTTTGTCCTTTTCAGGTACTTCAGGATATTCTTGAGCGCTGTCTAGTGTTCCTTGCCGGGATTACTTTGCTACCTTCCTACCAAACTTACGGCAAGGTTTACATCAGGTCTGGTACACAGCATGGCATACATAATAGATCCTATGGCTGAGGCATAGGGGATGACACTCATCTCTTCTTTATCTTCTGTCATGGTCGGGCATTGAGCCGAGCTCAATCTCACACCTTGCAATACAGGCAAGAACCCTTTCTTGGACTGATCCATATTGAACTTCTTCAATATCTTATCAAGGTTTGTGCTTTGTGAAAGACCTATGAGGTGTCTCGATCTATCCCTATAGATCTTGATGCCTAATATGTAAGCAGCTTCTCCAAGGTCCTTCATTGAAAAACACTTATTCAAGTAGGCCTTAATGCTGTCCAAGAGTTCTATATCATTTCCCATCAAGAGTATGTCATCTACATATAATATGAGAAATGCTACAGCGCTCCCACTCACTTTCTTGTAAACGCAGGCTTCTCCATAAGTCTGCATAAACCCAAACGTTTTGATCATCTCATCAAAGCGAATGTTCCAACTCCGAGATGCTTGCACCAGTCCATAAATGGATCGCTGGAGCTTGCATACCTTGTTAGCATTCTTAGGGTCGACAAAACCTTCCAGCTGCATCGTATACAGTTCTTCCTTAAGATAGCCGTTAAGGAATGCCGTTTTGACGTCCATCTGCCATATCTCATAATCATAGTATGCAGCAATTGCTAACATGATTCGGACGGACTTCAGCTTCGCTACGGGAGAGAAAGTCTCATCGTAGTCAACCCCTTGAACTTGCCGATAACCCTTACCGACAAGTCGAGCTTTATAGATGGTAACATTACCATCTGCGTCCGTCTTCTTCTTAAAGATCCATTTGTTTTCTATCGCTCGTCGATCATCGGGCAAGTCTGTCAAAGTCCATACTTTGTTTTCATACATGGATTCTATCTCGGATTGCATGGCTTCAAGCCATTTGTTGGAATCTGGGCCCGCCATCGCTTCTTCATAGTTCGAAGGTTCACCGTTGTCTAACAACATGATTTCCAGGACAGGGTTGCCATACCACTCTGATGTGGAACGTGTCCCTGTAGACCTACGAAGTTCAGTAGCAACTTGATCCGAAGTACCTTGATCATCATCATTAATTTCCTCTCCAGTCGGTGTAGTCACCACAGGAACATTTTCCTGAGCTGCACTACTTTCCGGTTCAAGAGGTAGTACTTCATCGAGTTCTACTTTCCTCCCACTTACTCCTTTCGAGAGAAACTCTTTTTCCAGAAAGGATCCGTTCTTGGCAACAAAGATCTTGCCTTCGGATCTAAGGTAGAAGGTATACCCAATGGTTTCCTTAGGGTATCCTATGAAGACGCATTTTTCCGACTTGGGTTC
>LR880966.1:758506164-758521919 GCA_904067115.1 Aegilops sharonensis | reverse complement strand
CCCATCTAGATGGGGGGGGGGGGCAAGGGGGTGGCTTGCCCCCCAAGCCAAGTGGGGCGCCCCCACCCCTAGGGTTTCCAACCCTAGGCGCAGGAGGGCCCAAGGGGGGGCGCACCAGCCCACCAGGGGCTGGTTCCCCTCCCACTTCAGCCCATGGGGCCCTCCGGGATAGGTGGCCCCACCCGGTGGACCCCTGGAACCCTTCCGGTGGTCCCGTTACAATACCGATTACCCCCGAAACTTTCCCGATGGCCGAAACTTGACTTCCTATATATAAATATTTACCTCCGGACCATTCCGGAACTCCTCGTGACGTCCGGGATCTCATCCGGGACTCCGAACAACTTTCGGGTTACCACATACTAATATCTCAACAACCTTAGCGTCACCGAACCTTAAGTGTGTAGACCCTACGGGTTCGGGAGACATGCAGACATGACCGAGACGACTCTCTAATCAATAACCAATAGCGGGATCTGGATACCCATGTTGGCTCCCACATGCTCCTCGATGATCTCATCAGATGAACCACGATGTCGAGGATTCAATCAATCCCGTATACAATTCCCTTTGTCAATTGGTACGTTACTTGCCCGAGACTCGATCGTCGGTATCCCAATACCTCGTTCAATCTCGTTACCGGCAAGTCACTTTACTCGTACCGTAATGCATGATCCCGTGACCAGACACTTGGTCACATTGAGCTCATTATGATGATGCATTACCGAGTGGGCCCAGAGATACCTCTCCATCATACGGAGTGACAAATCCCAGTCTAGATTCGTGCCAACCCAACAAACACTTTCGGAGATACCCGTAGTGCACTTTATAGTCACCCAGTTACGTAGTGACGTTTGGCACACCCAAAGCACGCCTACGGTATCCGGGAGTTGCACAATCTCATGGTCTAAGGAAATGATACTTGACACTTGGAAAAGCTCTAGCAAACGAACTACACGATCTTGTGCTATGCTTAGGATTGGGTCTTGTCCATCACATCGTTCTCCTAATGATGTGATCCCGTTATCAATGACATCCAATGTCCATAGTCAGGAAACCATGACTATCTGTTGATCAACGAGCTAGTCAATTAGAGGCTCACTAGGGACGTGTTGTGGTCTATGTATTCACACATGTCTTATGATTTGCGGATAACACAATTATAGCATGAAAAATAGACAATTATCATGAACAAAGAAATATAATAATAACCATTTTATTATTGTCTCTAGGGCATATTTCCAACATCTTAACTATGCAAAGGCCGGGTGTTACTCACTATGATTTGTATCCGCTTGATGCTACATTTTCAGTTAATAAAAACAGTCTTTATTATCTGGAAATAAATCTTCTGGGTATGCCCTCCTTTTCGGGAAAAAACTCACATAATCTTGTACTCCTGCAAACACGAAGCTTTTTTTTTTTTGCGAGAAAATTTCCAATCTATTCATCTTCAACTATGGCAGTACAACGAATACCAGAAATAATAAAAATTACACCCAGATCCATAGACTAGCGACGACTACAAGCACTGAAGCGAGCCGAAGCCGTGCCGCCGTCATCGCCCCTCCACCGCCGAAGTCGGGCACAATTTGTTGTCGTAGACAGTTGGGAAATCGTGGTGCTAAGGCCCCGTAGGACTAGCGCACCAGAATGGCAACCGCCACGGATGAAGAATAACATAGATCAGAAGGATCCAACTCGAAGACACACGAACGTAGATGAACAACGACGAGATCCGAGCAAATTCATTAAAGATAGATCCGCCGGAGACACACCTCCACACACCCACCAACGATGCTAGATGCATCGCCGGAACAGGGTCTAGGCGGGAAGACCTTTATTCCATCTTCAGAAAGCCGCTGCTGTCTCGTCTTCCTGAGCGGACACAAGCCCTAGTAAAACTGAAAGAAATAACTAAACACGAAGCAGACAATAGCAATATCTCATCCATGCAATATTCGTACTCGTCGCACGGGGGGAGGGGAGGACGGTTCGTGCTGGGGCACGGACGCACGTGGCTCCTGCAACCGAAGTGCTGTTAACGGTGCCGTGCGATCGATCGATCCATGGACCCATCGCCACAACGCCACCACTCCCGTTCCCGTCGTCGTCCCCGTCGCGCTGCGACGCAGCAGTCGTACGGCGCCGGCCACGCCAATAACTGCGCGCGAGCGAGGTGCACTTTGAGTCTTCCCGAAGGCTGGCACGTACTACCTGCCGGACGTCTCAGGCGATGTGACCGTGACGTGACACGAACGTACGTCAAACCGGCCGGGGCACGGCGAGGTTGATCGTTTCCTCCGCCGCGGTACGTGATCAGGCATGCATTTGACCTAGACCTGGTCATGCACAGCACTCTCGTAGCCTCGTAGTCTGTCTTTATGATTACAGTTTTGCTAGAACTCATCTATATGAGATATAATTTGGTCTCATTCACCTTTTATATCATTGGATGTAATGCTATAAAATGCGTGTGTGCTGATGTAGGTTGTTTTTATTCTTGTTTTCAAAATGAATGAGACCAAATTATATCTCATCTAGATGAGTTCTAGGTACTCCCTTATGATTAAGCACTGAAGTAGTACTCCTCTCGTAGTCCCCATCAACACCCGCACAAGAAACGTTCTAGTTCTAGCTGGTGCTGCGAGCCGAGTTATGTAGCCGGCCGCCAAGCTGGGTCGGTGTCTCACGGTTGGCTGCCCGGCCGGCCGGGCGAGAGGCCGGCGACGGAGCTGACTTTCCTTTGGTTCAAAGCTATCCCCCCGGCTTTAATGGCAGGCATCAATCTCCATTTGTGGCGACGTTGACGACTTGAATGCAAAATGCAGTGCAGTTAGCGACGCCGATGAGTTTTGAATGCGAAATGGTTAATGCAATTAAACGATAGGGGACACCGATCGAATGCGTGTCTAGTACTCCACTCTATTGGCTTGGATTCTTGATAAACTTCTTTCATGGTAGTACAAAGAAACGAGATTGCTTTTTGGAGCTCGGCCTCCATGCATGGATGCCTCCAAATTCAAATTTCATCAAAATTCACATTTTTACATTAAAAAACTGAAAAAATACAGATATGCATGAAGGCATAACACATGTGGTGTAAGTTTTCTACGTTGAACTGTGATCTGTACAAAACGACGTTTTCTAGCCACTTACTACAAGAGACCCCCCCCCCCCCCCCCCCCCTAATGCGGCTCAGGATGACGCCGCTGGTCCCATTCCCCTCCTCTCTCAGACCGTTCGTGTCAGGGATCACCGACGTCATCCGCGACGTCAAGGCAACCAAGTTTTGGATAGAGAAGGAAAGGGAGGCACAAGAAGAAGCCGGTGGGTGGGCCCTCATCCAACTTAACGTTTTAATCTAACAACACTAATATTTTTTGCCATGTCGATCTGACGAGTGGACCTAATGTAATGATCAGGTAAAACTTAACCAAACCGGCCATTCGGATTTTCCTAGGNCTCCCCTAATGCGGCTCAGGATGACGCCGCTGGTCCCATTCCCCTCCTCTCTCAGACCGTTCGTGTCAGGGATCACCGACGTCATCCGCGACGTCAAGGCAACCAAGTTTTGGATAGAGAAGGAAAGGGAGGCACAAGAAGAAGCCGGTGGGTGGGCCCTCATCCAACTTAACGTTTTAATCTAACAACACTAATATTTTTTGCCATGTCGATCTGACGAGTGGACCTAATGTAATGATCAGGTAAAACTTAACCAAACCGGCCATTCGGATTTTCCTAGGTATCAGCCAAGATTAGCCAAGATTTTAAAAGTGGTATTTGTGTGTCTATTTACTCAAAGATCTTATGTTCATTTTGAGACAAATTAACATATAACAAAGGTACTTTCTCCTCCCTCGCTAGTGACACGAGAAAAGCCAGGCAATTGCTTCCTCTTCAACCCACTAGCGAAGCCAGGGTTTCCCTTTCCTCCACTGGCCACTTCGAAGTGTTCGCTTTGCTTCATGTGGCGTTGTTTTGGTGGACGTCCGACGCCCATTGGAATAATGGATCCATCAGTCTCTTCCCTCCTTGACGATGACGCCGGGTTGATGAATCTAACGTGGGTGGTCCTTGTATCTACGGATCCGACGGTTTTCTCAATCACTGTCTGGCTACTGTTGTGGTGACGATGACGTTCATGTCCCCAACGGGGATGATGAATCTTACGGTGTACCGACCCAACTGGATCTCATAATGTGTAGTGCAAAAACAAGGTCAAGCCAGCTTCGGATGGGAAGAAGAGGTTGTCGCACGCTTTCGACTCACTCCAATAGGTGAGGTTCTTGGACCTGGATGTAATTTGTGGTTTCTTTGGGTAGCTTTGTACTTCTGTTGGTCCTCGAATATAGATTGAGGGGGGGGGGGGGGGGGGGGGGGGGGGAGAGGGAGGGGGGGGGGGGGGGGGGGGGGGGGGGAGAGGGAGGGGGGGGGGGGGGGGGGGGGGGGGGGAGAGGGAGGGGGGGGGGGGGGGGGGGGGGGGGGGAGAGGGAGGGGGGGGGGGGGGGGGGGGGGGGGGGAGAGGGAGGGGGGGGGGGGGGGGGGGGGGGGGGGAGAGGGAGGGGGGGGGGGGGGGGGGGGGGGGGGGAGAGGGAGGGGGGGGGGGGGGGGGGGGGGGGGGGAGAGGGAGGGGGGGGGGGGGGGGGGGGGGGGGGGAGGGGTGCTTTTTGAAAGGAAATCACATGTAGGGAATTCAATAATCTAACCTAGGTATTCGTATAAGTAAACTAATTGTGAAAGAAAAATAGGTTTGACTCCGCCCTGGTCCCAAAACGACGCGATCCGTGGACATGTACATATTTTGATGAGTATCTGTCTGAAAATAGAAAAGGAAAACTCGATAAATCAAAACGGTGGCCAGCCTCATCTATACCTTGTGAACAGTAAAATAAAATAAAAAACTGAAATCTGTAGGCATTTAAGATGCTCGTGTGCGCAAGGAGCGTAAACTTTTTCATGCTGTTTAGATATCTGAGAAGCTCGTACAAAAAAAAAATCATATCCAAATAGAGTTCCTTTTCAAAGTTTCGTGGACACTCAATGTTTATTTATTTTAGACTTTTTTAGCAGTATTTATTTATTTATTTTAGATGAGCACGGTGCAGAATAGTCGCTCTCAGGGAAACCCTGGGCTTCAACTTACGTGCGTATACATGGTCAGAGTAGTCTACGTGCACCGTCGTAGTCAGTGTCTTTTTGCGAGAGAAGCGTACGTCGCTGCACCGCGCGTGCCTTGAATGCTTTTGACCCTAGCCCGGTAGCCCCCAATAGTCTCCTCCCTTCCGTTCTTGCAATCACACACTAGTAGCTCTAGCTCTAGCTACATGATGGTCTCTGCCATGTTACGTGTCTGGACCGGCCTCTCTCCTGATCCGTACCATCTTTCAACATCATGTGTATATGCCGAATTGCTGACACATACTCCATGCATGTGTATCGGCAAATTAATCACGTTTTGCAACAGTTAGTACTTAGTGAAGGTAATCATCAAGTGAACAAAAGGACTAGTAGCTTGATCGAGGTCCCGGTACTTTGCTGCACTTTTGCATAATTCATGGTTATCAAACCGAACGCGAGAAGCAAAATTAGGATACCCCACCCACCCCATACACACACATCAATCAACTAATTTCTGTACCGATCATGCATTGCATGGACCAACGTACCGCAAGAACACCGTCCTGATTTCCCATCATGGCAGAGGTAGCAAATAATGCTGTGGTACATCATTTTGTCATCAAGAAACGATCAATTAATCTCGCATGCATGCATGCAGTCCTTGAAGGCTATTAAGCATCACATAATTTTTGTACTTGGTTCAAAGTCAAGGAAACGGAGCAAGATGATCAAGCAAAATCATCACCACACTACCCATCAGCGCAGCAGGTAGCACTACTAGATAGATAGATACGGCTCGAAGTGCAAAGATGCACGAGCTCATCAGAATCAATCAGGTACACATGCACGCACGCACGCATGCATGCATAATTTACAACGACTCTTAGTACTAACACTACCCTAACATGCAACTACTGCTCACGTACGTGCGCAAAGCATCCTCTCCGTGCTGCTGCTAAGCTAGATCGTGTCCTCCTCATCATCAATTATAGATAGATAGATAGATATCAGTACCATGCAAAAAAGTCAATTAACAAGAAAAGGGCGCCGAATCGATCGATGGATCGCTGTCAGGGCTAGCTGGAAGCTCGATCTCTCTCGATCAATGGCGGTTGTGGGCGTTGTTATTGCTGTTGTCGCTGTGGGCGAAGGACGGCGGCATGAGCATGTCCTGCAGCAGGCCGTAGTCCTGCGCCATCAGGTGCTCCATCCGCAGCGGATCGGCACTACTGCTGCTGACAGTATGGGTACTGTTCCCCGTCGTGCCACCGGCCATGGCGGCTGCCAGGCGACGATCAGCAGGAGGCGCCTGCTGCATGTGGCTGCTCGCCATGGCGTTCGCCTGCCGCATCGCCATCCCCGCCGCGGCGACCTGTTGCTGGTGCTGCATGGCGGCGTGCTGCTGCTGCAGGAAGCTGCCGAGCGCGTCGCCGGGACGGAAGGCACCGGGCGGCGCCGGCATCCGGAACATGCCGGGGTGGATGAGCCCGTGGCCGCCATGCGCGTGGGCGTGCGCGGCGAGGAGGTGGTTGGCGCCGCGCAGCGTGGCCGGGATGGGGTGGGTGTGCTTGCCCTCGTACGTGGTGATCACCACGGCGGCGTCCTGGTACGACCGCTCCACCCGCTTCTTCACCGGGCACTTCTGCGTCGTGCACCGGTAGTAGCTCCTGCATCATCCGAAGTTAGTCGCATGCATGCATCGCCCCGTGCTTATCGTAACCCTAATCGTTGGGTACCTTGGGAAGGGGCTGTTCTTGACGGCCTTCTGGCCGTACTTGCGCCAGCGGTAGCCGTCCTCGAGGTGGTCAACCTCGCTCTTGGTCATGAACGCGAACCGCGCCTGCCGCGGCCGCTTCTCCCCCTTGACCTTGGCCGCCCCTTTCCCCTTCGCCGCCCTGCAATCAATCAACTCTCGATCGGTCAATCTTATACAACTTGTACCCACACAGATACTACCAAGAAATCAAATCAAAGTGCACTAGTGCAAAGCAAATGATCGATCTAGTACTAGAAAATCGGATTGGAGACACCAAATTGACGATCTATAGCCTTTGCGCATCACATGGTACGGGGAAATCATGCGTGCATGCATGTTCATACTATACCAGAGAGATTATATAGTGTTAGTTGGCTAGTTGCATGGTCCGTTCAAACATAGTGGCTGTACGTACGTATACAACATGTCTAGGTAGGTGTGTGCGTGTGTGTACAGCACAGCCGGCGCGCGCATACATACTGCATGCATACACACATGGATGATTCAAGTTCACACCGTACACCACCAACTATCCTAATCTTTCTTTTGTTTGCGACTACAGTAGTAACAGTTCTTATTTGTACTCATGGATATGGATGGATTTGGTTATCGACCCATCATGCTTATATGGTCACTCGCACAAGTACATCACGATGTGACCATAGAAGCTGTGAAGTAATTTTCCATGAAAGTGAACTATCAAGTGATCGGTGTTAGTAGCTTAGATATCTGATAGTTGATGGATCAATCGGAGTATCTTTAGGACCTGGCTAGAATCTCTTAAGTCATTTCCTAATTAACGTGATATTGTTGGTGGATTAATTAACAAGGACGCAGCAGGGGTTGGTGCAGTCAAATTCGAAGACTTGAAAGTAGTGGATGTCGATGAACACAAGATATGAAGAAATCATGAAAGGGAGAAAAGCTGAGACTCTAATCAAAAAGCTGTGGGCATATATATGCAACAACAACCGCATGCATTAATCAACCTTTTGCAGCTGATCTAACCCTAAAGATGGAGCTCTTTTTGCACCAGTTGTAGTACTACAATTTTGTATTCGATCTAGGACCAACAGGTTAGCTGGTGGGAAACCCTAGAAACAGATCGAGTTCATACGGTGCATTGACCGAACAGAAGACGAGATTAGAATGGAATGGAATGGATCGAACACATGCATGCTGCATGGTAGATCTAATTAAATCGGATCGATCAACTGGCTTTACTAAATATATATCCACCCAGCTATATATCTGGCACGAACTGGTTAATGATGTAGTATTATCCAGTGGAAAGGGGATTGGCTAGCCCGGCCGGTTAGAAATTTTTGGATCAGTGAAGAACGAATCAAGCTACCAGCAAGAACAATCTAACGTGAACGAACAAAATCTAGCACACAGCAGATGAGAATCATGAGTGAACTGTATGCAAATCAATCAACCTCTAGGTACATATTTGATCTAGAACTCCGAGCCAAGATCAGCAAGTAAAGTTTTTGCAAGAAATCAAATCAGATCTTACCCTTTCTTGGTCTTGTCCGCCTCTCCATCGGCCGCCGCCTCCTTGCTCTCGTCGTCGCCTTCGCCCTCCTCCTTCTTGCACTTCCCGGCCTCGTCCTCCACCGCGCCGCCGCCGCCGACACCGGCCTCGCTCGACGTGGACGACACCGACACGCTGTGCGCCGTCCCGCCCGGCCCGCCGCCAGGCACAACAACAGCGCCGGCGGCACCGTCGCTCGCCAGCATCTCCCTCTTCACCTCCTCGCCGCCGCCGCCGCCGCCGGCCGGCGAGCCGATGAAGTCCCTGGCGAAGGCGTCGTCGTAGTCCATCCCCGGCGTCTGCAGGTAGTCGGCGAAGAACCAGGGCGTCTGCGGCGGCTGCATCTGCATCGTGGGCGACGGCGAGGCGGCGTCGGCCGGCCGCTGCGCGAAGAGCGAGGCCAGCTCGTCGTGGAACTGGAAGTCGCCGGAGAGGTGGCGGCGGTGCGGGTCATGGCTCGCGCCCGACATGGGTGGACGGATGGATCGGCGAGATAGCTAGGCGGCTGGATCGATCGGATCGAAATCGCGGATGCCTTCTTGGTTCTTGCCGTACTAGCGGATGTGTAGAGGTGGTGGTGGTGCAGTGGAGGGGGGAGGCAAGGGGAGGAGAGGGGTGTGTGTGAGGGTCTGAGGAGGGAGAGAGAGGAAGCTTAGCTAGCACGACGAGTAGCTAGAAGGCTGGGCTAGTGTGTGATTGTGTGTGGAGAAAGATGGATGGTTTCGATGGATGAATAGGTGGTTGGGTGGGGGTGGGGGTGCATGGTCAAGGCCTTCTTCATCTTTATTTCTTTCTTCTTGCGGGGAAAGTGCTCCTCCTTCCGGAATGGTTCTACTTAACTATTCATTTATTTCGTCAATTGAGGTAGTAGTATAGTACATGCACACTTGCTCGGATATTTTGGTCTCACATGCAAGCATGTCTATTTTTTTACTACTACTACTACTAGAGTAGGTTTTACCAATTCAAAATGTCGCATGTTACTTATTCAACCGATATTAAACGTAGTTTTTCGTTCACCACGGTGCATGAAACCTAGACGAATATCTCAATTTTAATCCAATAGCAGTCGGTCGGATTTGCTGGGAGGCGACATGATGAAGAGCAGGTAGCACCAGTGCACACTCCAAGTGGTAATAAACACAACTGGGGCGTTGTACGGAGCAGCGCGAGGTCGCACACGGCTCTCCCCTTCCCGACGAGTCAGCCATGGATGACGGCCACGCACCGGCGGGCAGCCGGTCAAACCGGCGCGCCGGGTCAACCCGTTCAGACCAGACACGTGTCCGCCCCCGCTTTGACCCTGGCCCGGCCCCCGTGGCCCGCGACGGGCCACGTCCGGGCTGGCGCGAGCGTGACGCCGCCACCGTGCATGACGGGCGGGATCCTCCGCCGTCCGATGATATGATCCCAGGGCCGCGGGTCTCCGGCGGTGGAGCGGAACGGGACAGGACGGGCCAGCCGTCGATCTCGATCACGAGGGGAGGGAGGCTGGTCGCGGCCGCGGGCGGGCCGACCATGCGACGGCGACTTCCTGCATGGCCCTCTTCTTGCCAGCAAAGAGCTACGTTGGTCTCGGGCGCCGGCGCACGCGGCCGGGACGGAATGCATGCCCGCCGGGTAAATGTCCACGTGCGCTCCACAGATTTATCGAGCGAGCACGCTACACCGGTGCATATGTTTCCAATCCTTACTTACGATGCTCAAAGATAAATTTGTGAGTAGAGGAGTGGAGTGGTACTTTCTTTTCGGAAACTAAAAATCTGACAACAGATTGTTTACGGTTTGGGGTTGAACGCGCTCAACACCGTTGGATGACAAGCACAAATCTTAAAGTAGGGAAGGGTGTCATGTCAGCAAAAAAAAAAGTGTGATGGAGCGGGTTTTGACGCGAACGTACCCTTTTTTTTTTGCTCTTTCGTGTCTTATATCCTTAGCCAGAACAACTCCACTACCACTCCCCCTTCGCCTCTCCTCTCCCCATTTGATTTCTCTTCTCACCGGCGATCCTTGGGGTCAATGATGCGGCGACCTCCACAAATCCGTTAATTCTCGATGTGGCGAGTAGTGAAGCATGAGGCGGTGGCAGAGGAGCCATGGTTTGGGAGCTGCGCATGGAGCTCTAGCGCGAGCGCGGCGACCTGATACGTCTCCAACGTATCTATAATTTATGAAGCATTCATGCTATTTTATTATTTGTTTTGAATGATTACGGGCTTTATTATACACTTTTATATTACTTTTCGGACTAACCTATTAACCGGAGGCCCAGCCCATATTGCTGTTTTATTGCCTGTTTCAGTATTTCGAAGAAAAGGAATATCAAACGGAGTCCAAACGGAATGAAACCTTCGGCGGCGTGATTTT
Organism: Aegilops sharonensis; assembly: GCA_904067115.1. NCBI lineage: Eukaryota > Viridiplantae > Streptophyta > Magnoliopsida > Poales > Poaceae > Aegilops > Aegilops sharonensis. The sequence continues at coordinate 758,511,138 of LR880966.1, read as the reverse complement.
TGGGAAGATTATGACCCAGGAGACTTGTAGTTGAAGTAAAGGGAGCATCGAGGAAGCCACGAGATAGGGGGGCGCGCCAACCCCCCTGGGCGCGCCCTACCCTCTCGTGGGCCCCTCGAGGCTCCCCCGACCGACTTCTTTCGTCTATATAAGCCTACGTACCCTAAAAACATCAAATAAGAAGATAGATCGGAAGTTCCGCCGCCGCAAGCCTCCGTAGCCACAAAAAACCTCTCGGGAGCCCGTTCCGGCACCCTGCCGGAAGGGGGATCCCTCACCGGTGGTTATCTTCATCATCCCGACGCTTTCCATGACGAGGAGGGAGTAGTTCACCCTCGGGGCTGAGGGTATGTACCAGTAGCTATGTCTTTGATCTCTCTCTCTCTCTCGTGTTCTCTCTATGGCACGATCTTGATGTATCGCGAGCTTTGCTATTATAATTGGATCTTATGATGTTTCTCCCCCTCTAGTCTCTTGTAATGGATTGAGTTTTCCCTTCGAAGTTATCTTATCGAATTGAGTCTTTAAGGATTTGAGAACACTTGATGTATGTCTTGTCGTGCTTATCTGTGGTGACATTGGGATATCACGTGCCGCTTGATGTATGTTTTGGTGATCAACTTGCGGGTTCCGCCCATGAACCTATGCATAGGGTTTGGCACACGTTTTCGTCTTGACTCTCCGGTAGAAACTTTGGGGCACTCTTTGAAGTATGTTGTGTTGGTTGGATAGATGAATCTGAGATTGTGTGATGCATATCGTATAATCATGCCCATGGATACTTGAGGTGACAATGAAGTATCTATGTGACATTAGGGTTTTGGTTGATTTGTGTCTTAAGGTGTTATTCTAGTGCGAACTCTTGAATAGATTGATCCGAAAGAATAACTTTGAGGTGGTTTTGTACCCTACCATAATTTCTTCGTTTGTTCTCCGCTATTAGTGGCTTTGGAGTGACTCTTTGTTGCATGTTGAGGGCTTGTTATATGATCTATCTATGTTATTATTGTTGAGAGAATTTGCACTAGTGAAAGTATGAACCGTTTGCCTTGTTTCCTATCATTGCAATACCGTTTACGCTCAGTTTTATCACTAGTTACCTTGCTGTTTTTATATTTTCAGATTTCAAATACCTATATCTACTATCCATATTGCACTTGTATCACTATCTCTTCGCTGAACTAGTGCACCTATACAATTTGCCATTGTATTGGGTGTGTTGGGGACACAAGAGACTCTTTGTTATTTGGTTGCAGGATTGCTTGAGAGAGACCATCTTCATCCTACGCCTCCTACGGATTGATAAACCTTAGGTCATCCACTTGAGAGAAATTTGCTACTGTCCTACAAACCTGTGCACTTGCAGGCCCAACAACGTCTACAAGAAGAAGGTTGTGTAGTAGACATCACGACCCGTCACCATTATATGCTATGGGAAGGAGGTTGAGCTGAGGATAAGGAGGCTGTCAGAAGAGGAAACGCGGTTGCCGAAGAAGGAGGAGGGGAAGCAGCCACCAGCCGTCCTTGCATGCGAGCCACGTGGTCTTCCCGGTGGCACGGTTTGCCTCCTTGTGGCTGCTCCTGGAGGCGCGGCAGTCCCCGAGGGAGCATGCGTGATGTGGTCAGGAGAACAGTCCTGCAGGCGGCGTAGGTGCGGCGGCCTGATAGGGATCCGAGGAATCGTAAGGGCGACAATATGATGGCGTCGGCGGGCGTGATTCTCGGCTCGCTGGTGATGTCTGCTAGAACTACGTTGGTATTTCCCCAAAGAGGAAGGGATGATGCTGTATAGCGACGTAGGTATTTCCTTTTGGAAATATGCCCTAGAGGCAATAATAAAAGGATTATTATTATATTTCCTTGTTCGTGATAATTGTCTTTTATTCATGCTATAATTGTATTATCCGGAAATCGTAATACACGTATGAATACTTAGACCACAACATGTCCCTAGTGAGCCTCTAGTTGACTAGCTCGTTGATCAATAGATAGTCATGGTTTCCTGACTATGGACATTGGATGTCATTGATAACGGGATCACATCATTAGGAGAATGATGTGATGGACAAGACCCAATTCTAAGCATAGCACAAGATCGTGTAGTTCGTTTTGCTAGAGCTTTTCCAATGTCAAGTATCTCTTCCTTAGACCATGAGATCGTGTAACTCCCGGATACCGTAGGAGTGCTTTGGGTGTACCAAACGTCACAACGTAACTGGGTGACTATAAAGGTGCACTACAGGTATCTCCGAAAGTGTCTGTTGGGTTGACACGGATTGAGACTGGGATTTGTCACTCCGTATTACGGAGAGGTATCACTGGGCCCACTCGGTAGTGCATCATCATAATGAGCTCAAAGTGACCAAGTGTCTGGTCACGGGATCATGCATTACGGTACGAGTAAACTGACTTGCCGGTAACGAGATTGAACAAGGTATTGGGATACTGACGATCGAATCTCGGGCAAGTAACATACCGTCTGACAAAGGGAATAGTATACGGGGTTGCTTGAATCCTCGACATCGTGGTTCATCCGATGAGATCATCGAGGAGCATATGGGAGCCAACATGGGTATCCAGATCCCGCTGTTGGTTATTGACCGGAGAGCCGTCTCGGTCATGTCTACATGTCTCCCGAACCCGTAGGGTCTACACACTTAAGGTTCGGTGACGCTAGGGTTGTATGAATATGAGTATGCAGCAAACCAAATGTTGTTCGGAGTCCCGGATGAGATCCCGGACGTCACGAGGAGTTCCCGAATGGTCCGGAGGTAAAGAATTATATATAGGAAGTGCTATTTCGGTCAACGGGAGAATTTCGGGGGTTACCGGTATTGTACCGGGACCACCGGAAGGGTCCCGGGGGTCCACCGGGTGGGGCCACCTATCCCGGAGGGCCCCGTGGGCTGAAGTGGGAGGGAACCAGCCCCTGGTGGGCTGGTGCGCCCCCCACTTGGGCCCCCCCTGCGCCTAGGGTTGGAAACCCTAGGGTGGGGGGCGCCCCACTTGCCTTGGGGGGCAAGCCTCCCCCCCTTGGCCGCCGCCCTCCCCCCCCATCTAGATGGGTTCTAGAGGGGCCGGCGCCCCCCAGGGGGCCTATATAAAGGGGGGGAGGGAGGGCAGCCGCTCCCTGCATCTTGGCGCCTCCCTCTCCCCTGCTACACCTCTCCCTCTCGCAGAAGCTCGGCGAAGCCCTGCTGCGGTGACTGCTGCATCCACCACCACGCCGTCGTGCTGCTGGATCTTCATCAACCTCTCCTTCCCCCTTGCTGGATCAAGACGGAGGAGACGTCACGCTGACCATACGTGTGTTGAACGCGGAGGTGCCGTCCGTTCGGCGCTAGGATCTCCGGTGATTTGGATCACGACGAGAACGACTCCCTCAACCCCGTTCTCTTGAACGCTTCCGCACGCGATCTACAAGTGGTATGTAGATGCATCTCTCTCTCTCGTTGCTAGATGAACTCATAGATGGAAATTGGTGAACGTAGGAAAATTTTATTTTATGCAACGTTCCCCAACAGTGGCATCATGAGCTAGGTCTATGCGTAGTTCTCTTTCGCACGAGTAGAACACAATTTGTTGTGGGCGTAGATGTTGTCAACTTTCTTGCCGCTACTAGTCTTATTTTGCTTCAGCGGTATTGTGGGATGAAGCGGCCCGGACCGACCTTACACGTACGCTTACGTGAGACAGGTTCCACCGACTGACATGCACTAGTTGCATAAGGTGGCTAGCGGGTGTCTGTCTCTCCCACTTTAGTTGGAGCGGATTCGACGAAAAGGGTCCTTATGAAGGGTAAATAGAAGTTGACAAATCACGTTGTGATTATTCGTAGGTAAGAAAACATTCTTGCTAGAACCCAATTGCAGCCACGTAAAAGATGCAACAACAATTAGAGGACGTCTAACTTGTTTTTGCAGCAATTGTCATGTGATGTGATATGGCCAGAAGTTGTGATGAATGATGAATGATATATTGTGATGTATGAGATCATGTCCTTGTAATAGGAATCACGACTTGCATGTCGATGAGTATGACAACCGGCAGGAGCCATAGGAGTTGTCTTAATTATTGTATGAACTGCGTGTCATTGATTCAACGCCATGTAAATTACTTTACTTTATTGCTAAACGTGTTAGCTGAAGGAAATATGCCCTAGAGGCAATAATAAAGTTATTATTTATTTCCTTATATCATGATAAATGTTTATTATTCATGCTAGAATTGTATTAACCGGAAACATAATACATGTGTGAATACATAGACAAACATATAGTCACTAGTATGCCTCTACTTGACTAGCTCGTTAATCGAAGATGGTTATGTTTCCTAACCATAGACATGAGTTATCATTTGATTAACGGGATCACATCATTAGGAGAATGATCTGATTGACATGACCCATTCCGTTAGCCTAGCACTTGATCGTTTAGTATGTTGCTATTGCTTTCTTCATGACTTATACATGTTCCTGTAACTATGAGATTATGCAACTCCCGTTTACCGGAGGAACACTTTGGGTACTACCAAACCTCACAACGTAACTGGGTGATTATAAAGGAGTACTACAGGTGTCTCCAAAGGTACTTGTTGGGTTGGCGTATTTCGAGATTAGGTTTTGTCACTCCGATTGTCGGAGAGGTATCTCTGGGCCCTCTCGGTAATGCACATCACTAAGCCTTGCAAGCATTACAACTAATGAGTTAGCTGTGAGATGATGTATTACGGAACGAGTAAAGAGACTTGCCAGTAACGAGATTGAACTAGGTATTGGATACCGACGATCGAATCTCGGGCAAGTAACATACCGATGACAAAGGGAACAAAGTATGTTGTTATGCGGTTTGACCGATAAAGATCTTCGTAGAATATGTAGGAGCCAATATGGGCATCCAGGTTCCGCTATTGGTTATTGACCAAGAATAGTTCTAGGTCATGTCTACATAGTTCTCGAACCCATAGGGTCCGCAC
>LR880966.1:758459390-758472556 GCA_904067115.1 Aegilops sharonensis | reverse complement strand
TAAATCCATCATTTGTCGAAAAAATTGTGACCAACAAAGATCAGCAAGCTCCAGCCAAGGTGAGAGTCCTTAGCTTATAGTTAAGTCAGCATATCCAGTTACCAACCATATTAGTAACACTTAGGTGTCACATAGAGTAGATGCCCCAGCGCACGAGTAAAATGACGGTAAAAAAATATTTACTCATGTAATGATTGCTGCAAAATTGACATTTTGCCAGTATATATAGTTAATTATGGCATATCGACGCATATATGATAGAAAGATTCTCATATCTAACAGAATCTCAAGGTAATTAAGTTGACTATTTGAATTAGGACATCAGTCGAAATGAATGACACATTCATCTATACGACACATATGACTTGGTCTTGACACAACACGGCCACATTTCTACGAGTCATCAAAGTTATTTAAAGCTGATCATGCTTACTCAACATTCAACAACCATGTCAATAATGAGATTTGGAGATTGCAACAAAATTGACGTGCAAATATATAACTTGAATTTATAGTTGGATAATCCACAGACATCTACACCACATATAATAGTCAAGCGTTGAAGCCCATCAACGCCTGGTCTGAATGCAAGTGCTTCATCAGTCAAGGCACTACACTAATCCGCAAAGAGATTCAGAGTAGTTGAGATGCGGACATGGCTGACAACACATAGTACGTGAAGATCAATTGATCGACGAATTATAGTATAGGAGCACTACGATGGAGCAGGAATCTTTGCCACTGTTTAGTAATTCGGCGGTTTGCCAAGAGTCTTCGGCATTGCTGTTGTCAGACAGAACACATAAACAGCTGCAACTTGCAGTTGCAACCGGCCAAACCAGAGTCAAACGCAGATCTGCATCAGAGGCAGCAGGGTCACACTGGTGTCCACAAATTAACAATGACACAGCAACTTCTTCTAGAGAAAAGAAAGGATAATACTTTATTTAGTGACATGATCGATGCGACCTGGTAGCTCGCTCGGTTGATAATATGTTTACGCACATGAACACAGCAGCATGCGAGTCAAATGGCAGAGCAAACTGCCAAGCTACAAACCCATATGTACACCCTTATTTTAGTGCTCAGTTTAGCATGTTAGCCAGAGTCCAAACACCCTATAATTAATTTATTATAATTGGCTACCTTTGTAGTGAGGGCCCATGTACGTTTGGGTTGACATTGTACAAAAGTTTGGGGTAGTAAAATAGTTGGGGCCATCCCATCCTCACCTAATCAGCATCGATCGCTACCACAACAAGCATCATGGTCGTTCTCCTCCTCCAAGATAGTATATGATGGTTATTTTTGTATATGTCTTCATTCAGTTTGTGGTCGCATCTTGTACTATATAGTTTAGGTCCCGTCGACGTGGAATCCTATGCATCTCTGCTTCGGCGACACGTCAGAAAACTCGGAGTTTTTATTTGGATTCAGATTAACAGTGCAGTCGTGGGTTCAGGCCAGTAGTTTTTCGATGAATTGTCGCAGGATTCCTTCTCGTGGTGGCAACCGGCGGCTAGTGAAGTTATTTTTGGAAAAAGGTAGCTTCGTGGGGTGGTTTTAGATAGATGGAGGAGCGAGCACGGGGTGAGACTGATCACGCCTGAGAATGCTGACCAAAGGAGTGTAGGAATTACGTACGCTTGGTCACGGCCGGGGAAACCTGGACAAGACGACTCTTCTCGCCTTTGAATCCGGTGCTGTTTGTGGAATCCGGTGCTGTGCACACGTCCCTCTCCCGGGCCGCCGGCCGACCGCCCTACAATCCGGTCTGCAACAACGAGCTGTTCTTTTTCCGAGAAGGATCAGATATATTACAAAATTTATCAAAAGAACAAAGCATCTCAAACATAATAAAAAACACGTCAAAATTATGAGACCATCGAACAATTACCGCCATAAAATAAATAACACGATAATATTTTCTTCACACACAAAAAACAACAACAAGATGTTGTTATTTTATCTATAAACTTAATCGGGATTTTACTTGAAAGTGGTGTAATCCGGTTTTCTGTAGTCACATGTTGATTTTGTAAATTATTTTTTAAAACACTCGGAGATATTTACTAAACAAGCACTAGAAACACCGCTGAAGAATAAATAAATTACGTTGAAGTCCCCATGGCCGCCCGTCTTTTTCCCTGAAATGGCCGATGCCGCGTCGCCGCGAACCTGTCCATCCCCGGAGTTAGCCTGTTGTCATTGATCGCACATCGTGCAGTCACTAAGGCTGCGGTCCTGCTGAATCAACGCCCCGATCTGACCGCCAATAGAGTTGCAGTTTGAAACCTTCATTATTTCTCACAAGCTTCACGCCGCATCGAAGGCCGCAACAACATGACAAAGACAATTGCAAGGGAACCCCCCGCTGACAAACCCTGCAAATCCTAACCAACAGATCAGAATGGCCGGCAGGAATCTACCCCATCAAGCCATCGACGTCGTTGCAGATGACACCGTTGATATGGGAAGGCTTGAGGGGACCACATCCGTTGGACCGCCTGCCCCCACCAGGAACGCTTCGCCATGAAACACTAACCTATCAACAAGCCGACATGGAGGCACCGTGTTCCCCACACCTCTCCACCAGAGAGGTAGTCGAAGGGGGAGGGGGCACAAAAGCTCGACGCCGACGGTGTATGGTGAGGAATGGAGGCTCTATTTTATCGCCTTGATGGGGCAGAGGCGAGCAAAGAGATAAATGAACTGATTCCCAACAAGAAAGTGTGTAATTATTCTATAAGCTCAATCAAACTCAAAATAGATAAATTATTGCATGGTTGCATTTCTGGGACGAGAGAATAGTTGCTAAATTGGAGCTATGTGGGTTAGGCTTCGTCGGAATGAATAGCCTGCTGAAAGTACTACACGCTTTCCTGAAAATCACCACCCTTTCTGCTAGTTGTTTTTTCCACATGCAGAAAGATACATGGATAAGAGAGTGCACGCGACACAAATATTTCTACAGCTCTACTTATCTAGTCTAAGCTAGCGACATCATATCTGTCTAGAAATAAGGATTATTGTAAATATGTACGTAACTTCTGCAAGATTCCAACGCAAGTACAAGATCAAAGATTCTTAATCCAAGCATAGGAGTGTACCGTGTCAACTGGTCAACAGTTTAAAACAAATAAAGATTCCGTATGTTTGAGAGTTTGCTTATGGCGTAAGAGACCTATTTAGACTGTGGCAGGGAAAATGAATTCAAAAATAGATGGTTGATGCTTGCAAGGCATGATGCAATCATGACTCAAGGAGGCTAGTACCCTGATAGTAGGTAGCTTGACTGCATCCGGTTAAATAGTTGGACTACTAGTTAATTAACCTCACCCCAGGTCAAGGTTCAGCCCTTGGACTGCGCTCCGGCATGCTTCAACTTGGACCAGTGACCATATTGTCTCCGCCTTCAAATTGTGAGCCACTGATTAGTTTATCAGTCCAAGAAAAGGATAGAATTTCCATACAACAGTCAGTAAAATGTCAGGCATGCATCTTTGAATTCACCCTTCTAATTCTACCACATGCATGGCTCATTCAGAATTCAATAAAGGTGTCCTTTTATCGAAAAAATGGTCCATTCAGAAGAATAATACCCTGAATTGCTCACAAGACAGATTTTCCAAACTATTCCTTGTCTGAATCAAGAATCTCTGAAAAGCTCCTACATATATATGATGAAAACAACATCCCATTTACTGCCTTGCCCTGTCAAATTAGCACCAGGCACACAAACAAAGCTGCAGAAAAAGCCCGAATCATTTCCATGTTCAAACGGAGACTCATGCAGTCTTACTCGAAAAGCTGTATGCATTCCACTGTAACAACATGTCCAAATCAGGCACGTTCTGATCACTGGTCACTGTCAAAAGGTGAGCTTGAAACGCCAAAGTTTTCAACTGTCGCTGGTTTACCGGGCCAAGCCACCATCATGACCCGGTCGCAAAGCCTGAAAGCCGCATATATAACAAAGCTTAAGAAATAGGCCGCAGCTTTCAGGTGCTGGTGGCTACATAATGGGTGGGAAGATCTATTCTCATATTCCGAAATCTTCTCATATTACCCCCACTGAGAGACATGATGCAGAAAGGTGGCCTTATGTAATCTTTTCCTGCACTTTTGTAGTATGAAAGCTCCCGTCCCGTCGATAGATGCTGAAAGCGATTGAGCTGCGAGAGCTGGAGCTGACGGCCAGGCTCAGGCATGCAGACAGGGTCCAAGGATCCCCTTTCTGGTCAGAGGAATTATCGTTCTCTGTGGATTGGGATTGCATTTGGTGTTATCTTGGACTCAATCTTGGGGGTCATGGACCGGGTTATCGCTCATGCATGCTTTTTCTCCGAGAAAATTGTAACGATTCTAAAGTGAGTGGCTACTGTCACTTGTGAGGAGTAAGTAATCTATGGATACATGTCACTTGCTCAATAATAGTACTATCATTTTTAGAAGCTGGGTGCTGCATTTCATTGGACAAATTTATGCGGATAGAGTTGCTCAGAACTCTACTGTGGCATTCAGAGGCTCAGAACCTGTGTTCTTTCTCACCTTTTACAGTAAGAGAGAATCCCTCGATCTATCAACATTTATTACATATGAAAATACTTACTGGTATATGAAGCGATTGGTCAGCAGAACAGAACTAAAAGTACATGTTGTGTACCTGGCATGCTGAGTTATGGTGTGCAAAGTCAAGGCATGAGATGACCCCTGTTGCGAAGGGCAATTCGATCTGTGGAGATGCCGTTTGCACCAGTGCCACAGTCATTGGACCCTTTCAGCTAGGCGGATCACTGTAGCAGTTGGTGGTGCATGGATGGTGTTTATTACTAACAAATAAATCATGCCATGCCTGGGACCCTTTTGACTTGCTCACCTTTATTATTTTATTATTTTTAGGGCATATTATGCCTCCTTTTCTGGATCAGCACAACGCAGCCATTGTTGGTTCACACTCCATCCTGCTTGCTGCAGGGAACATCCAAATTATTTCAGCGAGTGGATAGAGTGGCGTGTCTATATATCACGGCTGAATGTTACTGTCTCACATGCACGCGTGCACCAACTGCATGCTCTGGTCTGCTGCATTCGATCTCTAGTCTCTACGGACTACGGCCCCGACTGTTTGATCTCTACAACCAAGCCAAGCACATGTTGCGCTGACAATGACAGAGCCATGCGCATGCACTACGTAGAGGTCAACCTCTGCACCGGCTACGTACAGGGTGATTCACACTCGCAACTAGTTTTCCGCTGATCTTTAGTTTGTACTGTAGGCGACAAAAAACTTTCATGATCGACGTGGGTGAGACAAGAGCACACGAACTGGTCCGGCCAATCCATGCAGACTCATACCGTACGTTGCTGCTGGTCAGCTGGTCACATCGATAGGTACGCAGCAGAAGCGCGTTGTAGTACTGTACTCGTATTAGCAAAGGGCATCAGAGACCTAGGATGGAGGCAAGCGCGTACGTGCGCGTGCCCGTGCGTGGCACTGACACATGCATGCATGCATGCATGCATGCACGCAGCTGCGTGTTTACCGGAGGTCAACTTTCGTAAGGACAGCTCAAACTCCATGGACCAAATCTGATAGGAACGAGGTGGTGGATCGATCTATTGGCTCTCTGAAGTAGTAGCGATATAATCGATTACAGGCGCCTTGCGCTCGAATGGAAGAACAGAGGAGTTAGGGTTCGGGAAAGGGGAAAGGTAGCCGCCGTTTCGTCTGATCCTCTGGATGGCTGGAGCTGCCTCGCGTTCCCCCTCAAGTAGTGATCGGCTGGGCTTCAGCGAACCCACTCTGGGCCGTGGACTCGCGGGTTGGGCCGCTTGGGCCTGTTGGGCCGCTGGGCAGCGTCGTTGCTGGTGGAGTGCTGCCCAGTGGGTCCTGCATGTCGGGGTCGCTGACATCCCCCTCTCTTTGAGACGAGGCTTGCCCCCAAGCCTCAGAATGTGAGAATCTGGCCTTGATGTTGTCCTTGTCCTCCCAAGTGGCGCCGAGGGTGGCTGAGTTGGACCATCTGATCTTCACTTGCTCGCGCATGGAGTTGTTCTTCCGGCGGCAGCGAGTTTGCAGGATCTCCACTGGCACAGCAAGATCGTCAGTGCAGTGTGGTAATTGATTTTCGACAACCATACCTGGAAGGAGGGCCCGGCGTAGGAGCGACACGTGAAATACTGGATGGACAGTGGCTTGTGGTGGCAGTTGAAGTTTATACGCTACGTCGTTGATCTTGTCGATGATGGTGAACGGCCTGTAGTACTTGTAGCTCAACTTGTGGTTAGCTCTCGGGGCGGCTGACGATTGAATGTAGGGTTGCAGCCTAAGAAACACACTCTCCCCCACTGTGAAAGTTCGGAAGGATCGTTTCTTGTCAGCTTGGTGCTTCATGATTTGTTGTGCTCTGTTCAGGTGCTGCTGCAGCAGGGCTTGAACTGTTTCCTTCTCGTCCAGCCACGCCTGGAGCGCTGGAACAGAACAAGTGCTGTTGGCGAAAATCCCCCAGTGTCGAGGTTCATAACCAAACATGGCTCTGAAAGGGGTCATTCCAATGGCTGAGTGATGAGCATTGTTGTACCAACTGAGCCAGAGGTGTCCAGAAACTCCACCGCCTGGGACAAGCTTGAGTGAAACAGCGGAGAAAAGTCTCGACGCACTGATTGACGTGCTCAGTTTGTCCGTCCGTCTGCGGATGGTTGGCTGTGCTGAGTCTGAGTTGAGTGCCGGCTGCACGAAACAATTCCTGCCAAAAATGACTTGTGAACACCGGATCCCTGTCAGAAACTATCGCTCCGGGCAACCCGTGAATCTTGTAAATCTAATCCATGTAAAGCTTGGCCACTGATGCTGCTGTGTACGGGTGGACCAACGGCAAAAAATATGCAAACTTCGTGCGCTTGTCTACTACCACCAGTAAGCAGTTGAACCTGCTGGATTGTGGCAACCCATCCACGAAATCCATGGAGATGAGATCCCAAGGTTGTGCTGGAATAGGAAGAGGTAGCAGCAAACCTGGAGATGCTGCGCGATCCGGCTTGGCCTGCTGGCAGGTCTGACAGCAACGAACGTATTGGAGTACCTGTGCTTTCATTTTCGGCCACACAAACAGCCGCCTGATGCGACGGTAGGTTACCGGAAACCCTGAATGGCCCCCAGAGGGCTGTCGTGGAAAGTTGATATGATTCTTTGTTGGATTTGCGTACTCCCTCCCAGCCAGATTCTGCCTCGGAATCGAAGAACTCCTTGCTCAAGAGAGAAACGACCTTCGGGATCATCGCGTACTGACAGTTGTTCCAGCAGCCGTGACGCATGGTTGTTGTTGTTATAGCTGTTGACCACATCCTCGAGCCATGCTGGTTGGCAGGAGGACACTGTAAAGAGAGTATCCTGGGTGTTGGATCTGGACAGAGCGTCAGCGCCTGTGTTTTCAGCCCCTTTCTTGTAACGAATGCGATATCTCAGTCCCAAAAACTTGGTGAAAGCCTTCTGTTGCCATGGAGTGGTCAGCCGTTGCTCTTCCAAATGGGTCAAACTTTTCTAATCCGTGAGGATATCAAACTCAACATGTTGCAGGTAAGGGCGCCACTGATCTACTGCGACAACAATTGCCAGGTACTCCTTCTCGTACGTGGACAACGCTTGGTAGCGCGGGCTGAGCGCTTTGCTCATAAAGGCTATCGTGTGCCCTTGTTGCTGCAGGATGGCCCCTATGCCACGATCACTAGCATTAGTTTCGATGATGAAACGTTGTTGAAAATCGGGCAGCGCTAGAACAGGTGCTGAGATCAACTGTTGTTTGAGGACCTGAAAAGCTGTCTCGATTGTGTCTATCCAGACGAACGGGACCCCTTTCTTGAGAAGATTGAACAACGGTCTTGCAATGACTCCAAAATTCCTCACAAACCGCCGATAATACCCGGCAAAGCCCAAAAAGCTACGCACCTCTTTGGTGCAGGTTGGTGCTGTCCAATTTGCCACTGCTATGATCTTGGTCGGGTCAGTTGAAACCTCCTGTGAACTGATGACATGCCCGAGGTATGAAATTTGCTGCTGTCCAAAAACACATTTGCTCATCTTAGCCTTCCAACTGTCCTTCCGCAGTAGCCCCAAAACCTGACGCAAATGAATCACATGATCTTTGAGAGACACGCTGAAGACTAAGATTTCGTCGAAGAAGGATACGACGCAGACACGGTTGACAGGTTTCAGTGTAGTGGTGACTGCCCCGATGAAAGTTGCTGGGGCACCAGCAAGGCCGAACGAAACCACCTTGAATTCGAAGTGACCTTGATGTGTTTGGAAGGCTGTCTTGTACTCCTCCCCTGGAGCCAACCGAATTTGGTGATAGCCTGCTCGAAGGTCTAGCTTGGAGAACCAGGCTGCTCCGTGGAGTTCATCCAAAAGTTCTTCGATGACTGGAACTGGAAACTTGGCAGCGACAGTGAGGGCATTGAGATGACGATAGTCAATGCACAGACGCCAGGTTCCATCCTTTTTCTTGACCAAAATGACTGGCGATGCAAAGGGGCTCGTGCTTCTCTGAATGACCCCCGATCTGAGCAACTCCTCCACCTGAGCTTCTATCTCTGTCTTATGTTCGGGCTTGTGACGGTATGGCCTGACATTTACTGGTTGTGCTCCTGGTATTAGCGGAATCCTGTGATCACAAGATCGGCATGGAGGAAGGCCGGTTGGTTCCTCAAAGACGTCTGGGAATTCATCCACAACTGCCTGAATGCAATCTGGAGTTGGGGTGGGGTTGTTGGGTTCCTGCACCACCACACATAGGTGAATGATGTGCGACACGGCCCCTTTGCTGCAGAGCCCCTGCAGCTGAATGCTGTTGATGGTCTCGCAGGAAGTAGACGCGGCATCATGCCCAACCAGACGAAGAGGGCCTGCTGGTGATGGGATCTCCAGGAAACGCGCACGCCAATCGACGATCATAGGACTGTGCTCCTCGAGCCAGTCCATGCCCAGAATTGCGTCATAAGTTCCCAACGACAGCACCTTCAGATCAGTGAAAAACTCGTGCCCTTGTGAATACCACCCTCAATGTGGAATGAAGCTGGAACAGAGCATCTCGCCCCCGTCCGCCACTCTGACTCGACCTGGTTTGGGAAGGGTCTGCACACCCGAGAGCTGGGATGCGAGTTACGCGTCGACAAAAGAATTGGAACTGCCTGAATCAACCAGAAGAAGCACCTCACGCCCTTAGATCCATGCGTGAGCTGAAAGGCTTTGGCAGAGACCCCTCCTGTGACAGCAGACAGGGAGATTGCCATAACTGTGTCGTCAGAGCCCTCGCCTTGTTACACCTGGGAGTCGAGGAAGTTGTCGAGGCCGATCATGTCGAGCAGCTCCTCGACGACGTGTAGCTGCACGGACGTGGGGCACACGTGATCGTGTCCCCATTTCTCGCCGCACTTGAAACAGAGACCGCGGGCTCGATGGTAGTCTCTTAGCGCCTTGATTTTAGTTGAATCAGTGCGTGCGGCTTCCGTCCCGCGCCGATCGGTGGCGACCACAGGTGGCGTGTGGCGCGCCGGAGGTGGTGGCAGCGGCAAGGGTATTGCTGGCCGCAGGCCTGGTTCCGGTGGCCTTGATGTGTGCCCGCGAGCCCCTTCCGCCACTTCTTCTTGCAGTTGTGCGAGCGCACACGCCGTGTCCAAATCGGGCGGCCGCTGCACCATGACCACTGCCCTGATGTCGTTAGCCGGGAGCGGCGGCGGCGTCAGGAGGGACGCCGTCGATGGCCCCCGTAGGATCTGAAAATCGCCGTGGCCATCGGGCCCTTGTGGTTTGAGTGGTGCACCAGCGCCCTAGGGCACCTGATCCGCGTCGACTCGACCTTGGGGTTGCGCTTGTGCTTGCTGCAGCGCCGTGACGGCGCCGCCCAGATCCGCCATGCGGCACTCGAGATCAGGACGCCAGGAGAGCAGATCATCGATCTTCGTCGCCGTGGACTGCTGCGCCTTGGTGAGACCGTCGATTGCGGCCTCGATCTTGGTCTCGAAGCGGGTGAGGAAGGCGGAAACGCTTGGATCCATGGCCTCTCGAGCGTGCCGCAAACCCCTCGTCTCGATGAGATGCGCCAGAGCGAAGCAGGAAGGGGTGGTGGCTGGGAGTGGCGGAGCTTCACGGGGGCCAACCTGGGCGGTGCCCCCCCCCCCAGCTCAAAGAAAAATTGCATATATACCTATGTATTTGACCAATTTTCCCACTAAAAATCAGCATATTGTTATTTCGTTTGCCCCCCATAGCCAATGGCCCCTCCATGATTTGAGCCCAAGCTCCGCCACTGGTGGCTGGTCTCTGATACCAGATGATAGGAACAAGGTGGTGGATCGATATATTGGCTCTCTGAAGTAGTAGCGATAGAATCGATTACAGGCGCCTTGCGCTCGAATGGAAGAACAGAGGAGTTAGGGTTCGGGAAAGGGGAAAGGTAGCCGCCGTTTCGTCTGATCCTCTGGATGGCTGGAGCTGCCTCACGTTCCCCCTCAAGTAGTGATCGCCTGGGCTTCAGCGAACCCATTCTGGGCCGTGGACTCGCGGGTTGGGCCGCTTGGGCCTGTTGGGCCGCTGGGCAGCGTCGTTGCTGGTGGAAAGGCTGCCCAGTGGGTCCTGCATGTCGGGGTCGCTGACATGTTTACCGGAGGTCAACTTTCGTAAGGGCAGCTCAAACTCCATGGACCAAATCGCCTGCTAATGTCTGGATCGTGTTGTCCGGACACTCTAGGTCATCTAACATCGTGTAGCAAACATCCACCACATGGCCGGATCGGATGTCCGAAATTCCACAAATTGCAAACCAAAGCCGGGAGAGGTTTGTAGGCGTCCGGACCTCCACAACCTTCGATACCTAGGGCCCAGACAAAACGCCCCACACCCGTTCCTCTCCAACCCACACTTCGCTCTCTTCATCGTATCCATGCCTGTCCGAGTGGACGTGGCCGGTCACTGCCACATGCCACCCAAATGGCGTGGCAGTCACACCAATGCAGTGGTTGATAAAGGTTATTCGGCCCATCGCTAGCGCGCGTGGGCTCGCTCCCTGGGGTGCGTTAAGGTCGGTTCATAGTGGATGTGATTGGGCAAGTGGACAGGACTGAGGGTCTACCACCTATGGGCCGAACTGAGGCCCACTGGCCACCGCCTAGAGGATGGCCAAAGTTGTGACCCTCGCCGTGAGCAAGATGGAAACCACCGAAGACTTGGCGTGTACTCCAAGGACAACTCTTGTATCTGACATGTTATCCCTAGTTGTCAACCGACCATATGTGTAAACCTAGGTACCCCTGGCATTTATATAAGCCGGGGGGTTTAGTCTGTAGAGGCACAATTACAAGCCTTCGGGTTTAGAACACAACATACGATCTTGAGGTAGATCATCTTGTACTCGATACTCCATCACATCAATATAATCAAAGCAGGACGTAGGGTTTTAACTCTTCGAGAGGACCCGAACCTGGGTAAATATTGTGTCCCCTGTATCCTATTATCCATTGATCCCAGATCCACAGCTCGGGACCCCCTACCCGAGATCAGCCGGTTTTAGTGCCGACATGGGCGGCTTCCTACCACTTTCAAGCGGGCTAACCTTCTGTCTTCCTACCCGGCGTTCACGTCGGCACGGCGAATGAGAAGCCAACTCCAGCGGAATGCATTCAAGCCGTCACTCCATCTGCCCAGGCTCCCGCTACTATTTAAAGGCCACCGGCCATGACACAAAATGCACCATCTCCTAGCCTCATCTCCCTCCGTCCGAGCCGCCAAGACAAAACCTCATCCTACTTTGACCTCCGCGAGCTATGGTCGGGACCCGCCATGGAAGGTAGAAGACCCTTCCGTCGGGACCCTCCCAACTTTTCTCTCTAATCAAGATATAGAAGTATCTGCTCTCATGCTGCAACCACAAGTTATAGTACCAGAATATATGAGTAACTTTTAGTTAGCTTATTTATGTTTACATCATCAAGAATTAAACTATGTTATAATCTGAAGAGAAGATGTACAGTGAACAAGTACTAAGTAGTGGATATTCCAATTAGCTATGTTATATATTAAAGCTATTGTATCGCCAAGATTGCTTGTAGTAATTTGAGTTTAATTAGTAGTTTGGTGCCTTACTATTTCCTACTCCCTCCATCCTGAATTACTTGTCTTAAATTTGTCTAGATTGGATGAATCTAACACTAAAACGTGTTTAGATACATCTGTATCTAGACAAATCAAAGACAAGTAATTTGGGATGGGTAATATTATGCAGTGGAATAAATTTCATAAACCGGTACAAGTAGAGATGCATATGCTTACTGTTATCTCTCCATGTTTAACAATCCTGTAAATATTTGACTACTTCACATTTTCTTTTTTGTTTTTTATCCTATATTCTGGACCAAAAAGAAAATCATTAACATGACTCAAAATAGCAAATAGTGCAATCTGCCTTACTCCACTATTTGCTTTATATAGTTTTCGTTATATAATTCTATAGCCGAACCTTTTCACTTCCAAACTGGAATGTCCAAAGTTCACCAAATTTAGCATAAACATCACGCACTCAAGCATCTTGCACCACAAAAATAAATTGGAATTGTTTCTTTTGCTATTTTTAATGATTTTATGTTCATAGGGAGTAGATGAGCCTGGGCTCGGAGATGAATTATCTCATCTTAAGGGGATATTAGTTAGATGCCTCACCGCTCAAGTAAAATGTCAATTACATAAATAAAATTTTTACTCAACTAATGATGTTTGCAAAATCAACATTGTGGAGAATTCCTACCAATACCGTTTTACGTAGTTAATCATGACATATCGCCATATATTCAGAAGAAAGATTGTCACATCTAAAAGGATCTTAAGGTACTTAATTCATTAATTTTCAGTTAGGGCATCGGAACATATTCGTAGATTCTACACATATGATGACCGAGTCTTGATACGGCACGACCTTACTCTCTAAGGAATCAATTGATCCTGTTATCGATCCATTTTTGTAGTATAATTGATCTGAATTGCATAGACTACTCAAGGAGTCAACATAATTATTTAACATGCAATGCTTATTTAACATTCAACAACCGTGTCAACAATGAGTTTGAAAGAGGATTGCAAACAATCCAGATTACCATGGCATGTGCCTATGTGTGCC
>LR880966.1:758441451-758453336 GCA_904067115.1 Aegilops sharonensis | reverse complement strand
AAAAGCAGCTGTCGAAAATCTGCTGTGAAAAAGCTGTAGGCCATTTGGCAAACCAGCTGTATGAGCTGTGGCTGTGGAGTTAAATGTCTGATATACCCCTAAGAGCTGAGAGATTGGTTGCACGGTGTTTAATGATAATAACAACGTTACATATTGATTTAGAGCACTAATAAAACATAATTAAATAATTACCCAACTTATATACCATGATCAACTTTATATTTTTGACATAGCGATAGCATTTTTTATAAGAATCATTATGTATCACATGAATAGAAATAGCACACTAGTTATTACAAAATGAACTAGAAATTGAACCCAAATATTTCATCATTGATCAATACATCAGTACATTACAACCCTGGCATTTTTAAGAAACGACAGCCCAACAACTAGATTACTAGGAGCGGCGCAAAATATTATATACACTTCTACATCCCAACAACTCTATCCACTCGAGCTCATCAAGGAGTTAGCAATCCTGTCACGAACCCTGTTCATGTCGACGATGTCAAGTCACGCAGGAACACTATCTCCTTGGAGTGACCGTACTCGCAAGTCCTCATCGGGAACATAATCTTCATCTTCATCACATTTTTCAAACTCCTCATCAGGCAACTTGGTCTCACGAATGTAGTTGTGCAATGACATACAGGCAATAATAATCTTTTTTTGTCTACGAGGGCTGAAACTAGGCATACCCTTCAAGATGCGCCATTTAGCTTTGAGCACTCCAAATGTTCGTTCAACGACGTTTCGAAGTGAAGAGTGAGCATGATTATACACCTCGAATTTTCCCACCGGTTTTCGCCCATTACGAAATTCCGGTATATGGTATATTTGACCTTTGTAAGGAGCAAGATATCCTTCACGGTTTGGGTATCCCGAGTCGACGAGGTAATATTTTCCTATATAGAAAGGGCAACAACATTGTTACGCACGGTTGCTGGGAAGCAAGCAAGTAATGGCAGCAATATAAAAGGGCAAAGTAATCATTGGCAATAAGTAACTAATGGGCCCAACATATATTAGTACCTGCTGGAGGTGTAGGGAACTTATCTGCGTACTTGACCAAGCTATCATTTAAGATCCTTGTGTCATGTGCTGAACCGGGCCAACCAGCCACAACAAAAGTAAACCTCATGTCGAAATCACAAACCGCCATAACATTTTGTGATGGAAATCCATGTCGACCTGTGTGGTTAACAACCTCATCCGCTGGTACTGTAACTGGAATGTGGCAGCCATCTATTGCGCCAATGGCACCTTTGAAATGAGGCCAAAACCTCTCATCTTGAATTCTTTCATGCACGGTTGTGAAAGAATCATCACGAGGTGTTATGTTATGTCCTGCTAACTTGCACAAGCAATTCAATACTTCTTTGAACTTTCGATGAACTGTTTCCGTTGATCTTGAAAAACGATTTTCAACTTGAGAGAATGATTGAGGTCCACCAACTATCCACAAGAACATAGCTAAAGACTCTTGTGATGTCACTTCTCTACTTGACTTCAATCCATAATGAGACACTAGAACATTATGTAATGACTGAAATACTCTCAAAGAACTTCTCTTCAAGATGTTTGTACTCTCTACGGTTTCTGCGAACATCTTTTTCCAGTCCTATCAAAGAACTTCTCTTCAAGATGTTTGTACCCTCTACGGTTCAAACAACCCTTTGGCCTATTACCTTTATCCACCTCATCTTTGCATAACTCACAAAACACGGTTATGTGATGTGCATCCCAATTTGCCTTTTCATTTTCCATCTAATTTACAACAAAAGTTTCAAGCATATAAGGTAATTGACAAACATTCAATGCATATATTGCTGCAATACACATGGCAATTACACGCATATGTTCAGCAAACACAAGCAACCAATTTTCAGCAAACTCATGTTATGCATCTCATATGAACTACAGAAATGTTCATCACACACATGTAAGTAATCAACAGAGAGAAGAATTGGGAACTACCTTGAGTAAGGCCGACGCTGGTGCTGCAGATTGGGTGATAGGAAGGCCGGCGGTGGTGCTGCAGCTCGGGTGAGAGGCTGGCCGGCGGTGGTGGCTAGCTGGTGTTCCCTGCCGCTGATTAGCAGTGGCACCACGGGAGGTGGTATTGGGGTAGAGCTCCTGTGGCGGCCCGCCGCCGTGGTTGAGTTCCTGTGGCGGCCCGTCCTCGTGGTCGAGCTCCTGCGACGGCCGGCGGCGAACAGAGATGGGTATGGTCGGGGAGTGAAGGGGAGGGAGACGGGGCTATGGAGATGGATGAGGGGATGGACGCGGCCGGCGACGATGTTGCGGAAGCCCACCGGTGGCGACGTGGGAGCGCGCCGGTGGCTAGCTGCTGGGTGGCGGCGCACTGGACGAACCCTAGAAAATCTCCAGAGCTCGTTGGGGAAAGGGGGCTGAGCGATGTTTCTCTCACGGGCTCGGGGGTCGTGGGTTCCGATCTGTTTTGGCCAGTGGCAAACGTGGGTAATTTCATCAAAAGGATGGGGCAAAGCGGGGTGGGCACACAGCGGCAACCAGGGAAGCACCTCCTTCGCTGCTTTCCCACGTACGTGTATTTTTGGCTGCGCGTTGAAGGAATCGTGGTCACTCGTTTCGGTGTTNAGCTGCTGGGTGGCGGCGCACTGGACGAACCCTAGAAAATCTCCAGAGCTCGTTGGGGAAAGGGGGCTGAGCGATGTTTCTCTCACGGGCTCGGGGGTCGTGGGTTCCGATCTGTTTTGGCCAGTGGCAAACGTGGGTAATTTCATCAAAAGGATGGGGCAAAGCGGGGTGGGCACACAGCGGCAACCAGGGAAGCACCTCCTTCGCTGCTTTCCCACGTACGTGTATTTTTGGCTGCGCGTTGAAGGAATCGTGGTCACTCGTTTCGGTGTTTGGTTAGGATTCGGCTGCCACGCAGCGAAATCTTGGTTTGAACGCAGAACCAAACGGGGCGGTGGTTTTTGGTTCGGCTGTGGATTTCTAAAAGCAGCTGTGGAAAATCTGCTGTGAAAAAGCAGCTGTCGAAAATCTGCTGTGAAAAAGCTGTAGGCCATTTGGCAAACCAGCTGTATGAGCTGTGGCTGTGGAGTTAAATGTCTGATATACCCCTAAGAGCTGAGAGATTGGTTTCACGGTGTTTAATGATAATAACAACGTTACATATTGATTTAGAGCACTAATAAAACATAATTAAATAATTACCCAACTTATATACCATGATCAACTTTATATTTTTGACATAGCGATAGCATTTTTTATAAGAATCATTATGTATCACATGAATAGAAATAGCACACTAGTTATTACAAAATGAACTAGAAATTGAACCCAAATATTTCATCATTGATCAATACATCAGTACATTACAACCCTGGCATTTTTAAGAAACGACAGCCCAACAACTAGATTACTAGGAGCGGCGCAAAATATTATATACACTTCTACATCCCAACAACTCTATCCACTCGAGCTCATCAAGGAGTTAGCAATCCTGTCACGAACCCTGTTCATGTCGACGATGTCAAGTCACGCAGGAACACTATCTCCTTGGAGTGACCGTACTCGCAAGTCCTCATCGGGAACATAATCTTCATCTTCATCACATTTTTCAAACTCCTCATCAGGCAACTTGGTCTCACGAATGTAGTTGTGCAATGACATACAGGCAATAATAATCTTTTTTTGTCTACGAGGGCTGAAACTAGGCATACCCTTCAAGATGCGCCATTTAGCTTTGAGCACTCCAAATGTTCGTTCAACGACGTTTCGAAGTGAAGAGTGAGCATGATTATACACCTCGAATTTTCCCACCGGTTTTCGCCCATTACGAAATTCCGGTATATGGTATATTTGACCTTTGTAAGGAGCAAGATATCCTTCACGGTTTGGGTATCCCGAGTCGACGAGGTAATATTTTCCTATATAGAAAGGGCAACAACATTGTTACGCACGGTTGCTGGGAAGCAAGCAAGTAATGGCAGCAATATAAAAGGGCAAAGTAATCATTGGCAATAAGTAACTAATGGGCGCAACATATATTAGTACCTGCTGGAGGTGTAGGGAACTTATCTGCGTACTTGACCAAGCTATCATTTAAGATCCTTGTGTCATGTGCTGAACCGGGCCAACCAGCCACAACAAAAGTAAACCTCATGTCGAAATCACAAACCGCCATAACATTTTGTGATGGAAATCCATGTCGACCTGTGTGGTTAACAACCTCATCCGCTGGTACTGTAACTGGAATGTGGCAGCCATCTATTGCGCCAATGGCACCTTTGAAATGAGGCCAAAACCTCTCATCTTGAATTCTTTCATGCACGGTTGTGAAAGAATCATCACGAGGTGTTATGTTATGTCCTGCTAACTTGCACAAGCAATTCAATACTTCTTTGAACTTTCGATGAACTGTTTCCGTTGATCTTGAAAAACGATTTTCAACTTGAGAGAATGATTGAGGTCCACCAACTATCCACAAGAACATAGCTAAAGACTCTTGTGATGTCACTTCTCTACTTGACTTCAATCCATAATGAGACACTAGAACATTATGTAATGACTGAAATACTCTCAAAGAACTTCTCTTCAAGATGTTTGTACTCTCTACGGTTTCTGCGAACATCTTTTTCCAGTCCTATCAAAGAACTTCTCTTCAAGATGTTTGTACCCTCTACGGTTCAAACAACCCTTTGGCCTATTACCTTTATCCACCTCATCTTTGCATAACTCACAAAACACGGTTATGTGATGTGCATCCCAATTTGCCTTTTCATTTTCCATCTAATTTACAACAAAAGTTTCAAGCATATAAGGTAATTGACAAACATTCAATGCATATATTGCTGCAATACACATGGCAATTACACGCATATGTTCAGCAAACACAAGCAACCAATGTTCAGCAAACTCATGTTATGCATCTCATATGAACTACAGAAATGTTCAGCACACACATGTAAGTAATCAACAGAGAGAAGAATTGGGAACTACCTTGAGTAAGGCCGACGCTGGTGCTGCAGATTGGGTGATAGGAAGGCCGGCGGTGGTGCTGCAGCTCGGGTGAGAGGCTGGCCGGCGGTGGTGGCTAGCTGGTGTTCCCTGCCGCTGATTAGCAGCGGCACCACGGGAGGTGGTGTTGGGGTAGAGCTCCTGTGGCGGCCCGCCGCCGTGGTTGAGTTCCTGTGGCGGCCCGTCCTCGTGGTCGAGCTCCTGCGACGGCCGGCGGCGAACAGAGATGGGTGTGGTCGGGGAGTGAAGGGGAGGGAGACGGGGCTATGGAGATGGATGAGGGGATGGACGCGGCCGGCGACGATGTTGCGGAAGCCCACCGGTGGCGACGTGGGAGCGCGCCGGTGGCCAGCTGCTGGGTGGCGGCGCACTGGACGAACCCTAGAAAATCGCCAGAGCTCGTTGGGGAAAGGGGGCTGAGCGATGTTTCTCTCACGGGCTCGGGGGTCGTGGGTTCCGATCTGTTTTGGCCAGTGGCAAACGTGGGTAATTTCATCAAAAGGATGGGGCAAAGCGGGGTGGGCACGCAGCGGCAGCCAGGGAAGCACCTCCTTCGCTGCTTTCCCACGTACGTGTATTTTTGGCTGCGCGTTGAAGGAATCGTGGTCACTCGTTTCGGTGTTTGGTTAGGATTCGGCTGCCACGCAGCAAAATCTTGGTTTGAACGCAGAACCAAACGGGGCGGTGGTTTTTGGTTCGGCTGTGGATTTCTAAAAGCAGCTGTGGAAAATCTGCTGTGAAAAAGCAGCTGTCGAAAATCTGCTGTGAAAAAGCTGTAGGCCATTTGGCAAACCAGCTGTATGAGCTGTGGCTGTGGAGTTAAATGTCTGATATACCCCTAAGAGCTGAGAGATTGGTTGCACGGTGTTTAATGATAATAACAACGTTACATATTGATTTAGAGCACTAATAAAACATAATTAAATAATTACCCAACTTATATACCATGATCAACTTTATATTTTTGACATAGCGATAGCATTTTTTATAAGAATCATTATGTATCACATGAATAGAAATAGCACACTAGTTATTACAAAATGAACTAGCAATTGAACCCAAATATTTCATCATTGATCAATACATCAGTACATTACAACCCTGGCATTTTTAAGAAACGACAGCCCAACAACTAGATTACTAGGAGCGGCGCAAAATATTATATACACTTCTACATCCCAACAACTCTATCCACTCGAGCTCATCAAGGAGTTAGCAATCCTGTCACGAACCCTGTTCATGTCGACGATGTCAAGTCACGCAGGAACACTATCTCCTTGGAGTGACCGTACTCGCAAGTCCTCATCGGGAACATAATCTTCATCTTCATCACATTTTTCAAACTCCTCATCAGGCAACTTGGTCTCACGAATGTAGTTGTGCAATGACATACAGGCAATAATAATCTTTTTTTGTCTACGAGGGCTGAAACTAGGCATACCCTTCAAGATGCGCCATTTAGCTTTGAGCACTCCAAATGTTCGTTCAACGACGTTTCGAAGTGAAGAGTGAGCATGATTATACACCTCGAATTTTCCCACCGGTTTTCGCCCATTACGAAATTCCGGTATATGGTATATTTGACCTTTGTAAGGAGCAAGATATCCTTCACGGTTTGGGTATCCCGAGTCGACGAGGTAATATTTTCCTATATAGAAAGGGCAACAACATTGTTACGCACGGTTGCTGGGAAGCAAGCAAGTAATGGCAGCAATATAAAAGGGCAAAGTAATCATTGGCAATAAGTAACTAATGGGCGCAACATATATTAGTACCTGCTGGAGGTGTAGGGAACTTATCTGCGTACTTGACCAAGCTATCATTTAAGATCCTTGTGTCATGTGCTGAACCGGGCCAACCAGCCACAACAAAAGTAAACCTCATGTCGAAATCACAAACCGCCATAACATTTTGTGATGGAAATCCATGTCGACCTGTGTGGTTAACAACCTCATCCGCTGGTACTGTAACTGGAATGTGGCAGCCATCTATTGCGCCAATGGCACCTTTGAAATGAGGCCAAAACCTCTCATCTTGAATTCTTTCATGCACGGTTGTGAAAGAATCATCACGAGGTGTTATGTTATGTCCTGCTAACTTGCACAAGCAATTCAATACTTCTTTGAACTTTCGATGAACTGTTTCCGTTGATCTTGAAAAACGATTTTCAACTTGAGAGAATGATTGAGGTCCACCAACTATCCACAAGAACATAGCTAAAGACTCTTGTGATGTCACTTCTCTACTTGACTTCAATCCATAATGAGACACTAGAACATTATGTAATGACTGAAATACTCTCAAAGAACTTCTCTTCAAGATGTTTGTATCCTCTACGGTTTCTGCGAACATCTTTTTCCAGTCCTATCAAAGAACTTCTCTTCAAGATGTTTGTACCCTCTACGGTTCAAACAACCCTTTGGCCTATTACCTTTATCCACCTCATCTTTGCATAACTCACAAAACACGGTTATGTGATGTGCATCCCAATTTGCCTTTTCATTTTCCATCTAATTTACAACAAAAGTTTCAAGCATATAAGGTAATTGACAAACATTCAATGCATATATTGCTGCAATACACATGGCAATTACACGCATATGTTCAGCAAACACAAGCAACCAATGTTCAGCAAACTCATGTTATGCATCTCATATGAACTACAGAAATGTTCAGCACACACATGTAAGTAATCAACAGAGAGAAGAATTGGGAACTACCTTGAGTAAGGCCGACGCTGGTGCTGCAGATTGGGTGATAGGAAGGCCGGCGGTGGTGCTGCAGCTCGGGTGAGAGGCTGGCCGGCGGTGGTGGCTAGCTGGTGTTCCCTGCCGCTGATTAGCAGCGGCACCACGAGAGGTGGTGTTGGGGTAGAGCTCCTGTGGCGGCCCGCCGCCGTGGTTGAGTTCCTGTGGCGGCCCGTCCTCGTGGTCGAGCTCTTGCGACGGCCGGCGGCGAACAGAGATGGGTGTGGTCGGGGAGTGAAGGGGAGGGAGACGGGGCTATGGAGATGGATGAGGGGATGGACGCGGCCGGCGACGATGTTGCGGAAGCCCACCGGTGGCGACGTGGGAGCGCGCCGGTGGCCAGCTGCTGGGTGGCGGCGCACTGGACGAACCCTAGAAAATCGCCAGAGCTCGTTGGGGAAAGGGGGCTGAGCGATGTTTCTCTCACGGGCTCGGGGGTCGTGGGTTCCGATCTGTTTTGGCCAGTGGCAAACGTGGGTAATTTCATCAAAAGGATGGGGCAAAGCGGGGTGGGCACGCAGCAGCAGCCAGGGAAGCACCTCCTTCGCTGCTTTCCCACGTACGTGTATTTTTGGCTGCGCGTTCAAGGAATCGTGGTCACTCGTTTCGGTGTTTGGTTAGGATTCGGCTGCCAGGCAGCGAAATCTTGATTCGAACGCAGAACCAAACGGGGCCCAAGGCCGGAGAAAATTGTACATGACGACTCATCTCGCAATTGAACGGGGCTATGAATAGCATAGCTTCTGTTTCTGAAATCCGAATATCCGATGCTCCCTCTCTCCGGCCGCCGGCCGACCACCGTGCTACATGCCTACAATCCGGTCTCCAGTGGCAAGATGTTATTTTCTCAACAACAGAAAAAACGCAACAGCAAGATGTTATTATTTTGTCTATAAACTTAATCGGGATTTAACTTGAAAGTGATATAATCTGGTTTTCAAAACAAGCACTAGAAACACCACTCGAAAATATTGAAATTACATTGAAGTCCCTATGGCCGAGTCTTTTTCCCCGCCGAATGGATCGATGACGCGCCGCCACAAACCTCTCGATCGACGGAGTTAGGCCGTCATTGTTGATCGCATACGCGAAGTCACCAAGGCCGCGGCCCTGTCAGACCAACACACTGAAAAAGAACATCTGACCGCCGCGAGAGCCACCGATCCAAAGCTCCATTATTTCTCACAAGCTTCATGCAGCATCGAAGGCCGCACGTACATGACAAAGATGAGACCAGAGAGCCAACTGCAAAGGGAGGCCGCCACTGACAAACCATGCAAACCCTAACCGACCGATCGGAATGGCCGACAGGAATCTAGCACGGCAAGGCATCGACACTATCACTGATGACACCATTGAGATGGGAAGGCTCAAGGAGACCTTATCCATTGGATCGCGCTGCCCGCGACACCAATAACGTGCCGTCGTAAAACCCTAACCTATCTACAGACTAACATTGAGGCACCACACTTCTCACCACTGGAGAGGAAGTCGGAGATGCTGGAAGTTGATGGTGAGGAACCGAGGCTCTACTTTAACACCTTGATGGGGACGGATGAGAGGAGAGAGAAAAGTGAACTCATTCCCAGCGAGAAAATGTATAACTATTTCATAAACCTGATCAAATACAATATAAATACTTTCTTCAATTCAAAATAAGGGTCGCAGTTTTAAACTGCGGTTAGTTCAATACTACGACACTTATAATGGATCGGAGGTAGTAGTATTTTTGAAACGACATAATAGTTCGCTAGAACTATTTTTTGCTGGTAATAGTTTGCTAGATTGGAGCTATGTGGGTTCGGCTTCTCATCAGAATGATGATGAGTAATGCCGAAGGACACGAAGGTGCTGCACGCTTTCATGGAAATCACCGTCCTTTTCTGCTATTCCCTTCATTTCAAAATATAATGCTTCCTCTATTCCTGTGCTACAACTTTGACCATAAATTTAACCAACAAGACCGATTGCGGCGGGAGAAAAAAATTATATAATTGAAAACTTCTTTCGAATATGAATTCACTGGTATAACTTTTGCTCCCGTCACAGTTGGTCTCGTTGGTTAAATTTATGATCAAAGTTGTAGCACAGGAATAGAGGAAGCACTATATTTTGGAATGGAGAGAGTAGTTGTTTTTCCTCATGCAGAAAGATACATGGATCAAAGAGTGTACTTGCACGCGACACAAATATTTCTACAGCTCTACCTAGCTAGCTGAGCTAAGCTAGCTAGCGACATCATATCTTTCGAGAAACCAGCACTGTAAGTAACTTTCTCCAAGAATCCAACGCAAGCACAAGATCTAAGATCCTTAATCCACGAGCTCTTATGATCAAACTCTGTATCCTGTACCACCAGTCAGTGTACCGTGTCAACCGGTCAAGAGTTAAAAACAAGTAAAGATTCCGTACGCATGACAGTTTGCTTATGGCGTAGTAAAACACCTATAGACAGGAGCAGTTTTCTTTCAATCAAAAACTTGATGGTTGATGCTTTGCAAGGCATGATGTAATGTTGACTCAAGGAGGCTAGCTAGCTAATTAACCTCACCACAAGTCAAGGCTCAGCCCTTGGACTGCGTTCCGGCATGGTTCAACTTGGAACTGTGAGCCTCTTGTTGATCTCTCCCATGAAGGGACAAAATCTCCGGCTTGCATCTTTCAAATCACTGCTTGTAGGGGAGGAAAGAACCCTGAATCCTTGTGTTAGTTCTAGCACATGGTTCCCTAGAGGCTCTAGTTAATTCATCTGTCCAAGAAAAAGGGATAAACATTTGATATATCAGGTGGAAAAAACAATAGAAAAAGAAGATTTCATAAAATCTCAGGGAAGAAACAATCCTAGTTCCTGAACCCTTCTGGTTCTAGAAAGCGCATTGTCTGAACTATAAGAATCTTTGAAAAGCACAGGGGAAGAAACAATCCAGCATATTGAACTAGTGGACAGTGGTTCATCCACAAGAATAACACCCTGAATTCCTCACAAGACAAGACAGATTTTCCAAACAAATCCTTGTCTGAACTATAAGAATCTTTGAATAGCTCCTGTGATAGAAACAACACCCCATTTGCTACCTTGTCCTGCCAAATCAGCACAAAAAAGTTTAAAGTTCTTGACAGAAAAAGCTGGAATCTTTTCCACGTTCAAACGCAGGCTCCTGCAGTTTTACTAGAAAAGCAGCAGCAAGCACCGAGCAGTAGTGCAGTACAAGAGCCGTATACATTCCACTATAAGAACATGTCCAAATCAGGCACGTTCCGATCACTGTCCAAAGTTTTCAACTGTCGCTGGTTTACTGGGCTAAGCATCATCATGACCGGGTCGCAAAGCCGAACATATAATTGATTAACAAAGGTTTCAAGAGCTTTCAAGTGCAACTAATTGCTAGATAATGGGTGGGAAGATCTCACCGCACTGAGAGACAGACAGGGTGTAGAAAGGTAAGCTTCTGTAATTTTTTCCTGCACTTCTTTACTTTGGAAAGTGGAGCCTTCCTCTGTATGTAATCTGAAGGGCTCGCCTTGTCTCCGTCGATCCTTGCTTTTGTAATATGAAAGCTCATGTCCTGTCCATAGATGCTGAAAGTGATTTGAGTAGCGAGTGTTGGCGCTGACGGCCATGCAGACAGGGTCCAAGGATTTCCTTTCCGGTCAGAGGAATTATTGTTTATCCGTGAATTAGGATTACATTTGGTGTTATCTTAGACTTGTTCTTGAGGATCTTGGATTGGGTTATCTGATAAGGATTTATGCTTTTCCTCCAAGAAAATTGTAACGATTCTAAAGTGAGTGGTGAGGGAATCCTGGATTAGGGGTCCTCGAACAGCCGGACTATATGTTTTGACCGGACTGTTGGACTATGAAGATACAAGATTGAAGACTTCGTCTCGTATCCGGATGGGACTCTCCTTTGCGTGGAAGGCAAGCTTGGCAATTTGGATATGTAGATCTCCTCCCTTGTAACCGACTCTGTGTAACCCTAGCCCCCCTCCCTTGTAGGACAACAACAATCATAATCATAGGCTAGCTTCTAGGGTTTAGCCTCTACGATCTCGTGGTAGATCAACTCTTGTAATACTCATATCATCAAGATCAATCAAGCAGGAAGTAGGGTATTACCTCCATCGA
>LR880966.1:758418581-758440535 GCA_904067115.1 Aegilops sharonensis | reverse complement strand
TGAAGATACAAGATTGAAGACTTCGTCTCGTATCCGGATGGGACTCTCCTTTGCGTGGAAGGCAAGCTTGGCAATTTGGATATGTAGATCTCCTCCCTTGTAACCGACTCTGTGTAACCCTAGCCCCCCTCCCTTGTAGGACAACAACAATCATAATCATAGGCTAGCTTCTAGGGTTTAGCCTCTACGATCTCGTGGTAGATCAACTCTTGTAATACTCATATCATCAAGATCAATCAAGCAGGAAGTAGGGTATTACCTCCATCGATAGGGTCCGAACCTGGGTAAACATTGTGTCCCCCGCCTCCTGTTATCATCCGCCTTAGACGCACTGTTTGGGACCCCCTACCCGAAATCCGCCGGTTTTAACACCGACATTGGTGCTTTCATTGAGAGTTTCGCTGTGCCGTCACCATAAAGGCTTGATAGCCTCTCCGATCACCGGCGACGATGCGATCCATGGTGAGTTTTTTCTCTCCGAACAGATCTTCGTATTCGGCGGCTTCGTACTGCGGGCCAACTCGCTTCGCCATCTGGAGAAGATCGAGAGCTACGCCCCTGGTCGTCAGGTCAGGTTTGGAAACTTAAACTATACTGCCGACATCCGCGGAGACTTGATCTGCCGTCGGACGGTGTTCGGGAGTTCACACCTGTGGCCACTCCGGCCATCAATCCAAAGCAGATCGCGCCGTCCGAGGACGGGTGGATGGACCCCGTCACGGAGGTTGCACACTCAGCGGCGATAGAGCCTAGTACTGACTTCACCTCTTATGAGACCTATGTTGCCGAACCCTTGGATTCGTCCCCGGCCACGAGCTCTGAACCGCCTGCATCCGTGCCTATCGAATCTGATTGGGCACCGATCATGGAGTTGACCTCCGCGGATATTTTCCAGCACTCGCCCTTGGGCAACGTGCTTGATTTATTAAGGTATCTCTCCTTGTCAGGAGACCCTCGGCCAAACTATGTTTGGCTCGAGTGGGAAGCGGACGACGAAGAAATTCGTTCCCCACCCACCACCCTCTTAATAGCACCTCAGTAGAGAAAGCCGAAAACTGACTGTCATGATAAAGCGCGAGACAGGTCAACCACTCGATGACTTAGCGGAATCTTCGTGATTCCTCCGCATTAACGAAGGACCGGTTTCCCGGTCATGTATGTACGCGCCCCGTATTCGGATGAGCGCGGAAGTACCAGGGACTATATAGTAGCCCCACCGTCAAACTCCTATGGCTAAGTGAAAGTGTTAAAGCGATATAGTCCGATTGCCTTGTTCGCCGCGCTACCTCACCTCCTTAATGGACCAAGACGTTGGATCAAGTGTGAATATGCGCTTTTCCGAACACCCCATAGGCATTGATGCTTTCATTGAGAGTTCTACTGTGCCGTCACCATAAAGGCTTGATGGCCCCTTCGGTTATCGGCGATGATGCGATTCAGGGTGAGGTTTTTCTTCCCGGACAGATCTTCGTATTCGGGGCCATCAAGCCTTTATCGTGACGGCATAGTGGAACTTTCACTTGTAAATGTAGCAAGTAATATATGGATATGTGTCACTTACTGAAATAATACTAGCATTGCCAGAACCTAAGTGCTGCATTTCATTGGACAAATTAATAAAGATAGAGTTGCACATGCTATATACTGTGGCATTCAGATGCACAAAACTTGTGTTCTCTCTCACCATTTACAGGAAGAGAGAAGTACATGTTCTGCAGCATCAGAGTACCTGGGAATGGCATGGTGAGCTCGGGTGTTCAAAGTCAAGGGATGGCCCCTGTTGCAAAGGGCAATTCGATATGTGGAGATCCCATTTGGACGAGTGCCATATTGAGACCTTTCAGCTGAGCTGATCATCTCCTACTCATGCATGGAGCTAGCTATGCTAGGATTGTTTATGCAAAGACCAAGAACAAGACAAGAGTATGTGTAGCAGTTGGTGCACGGATGGTGTTTATTCACAAATAATCATGCCATTGCCATGCCTGGGACCCTTTTGACTTGCACACCAGATGCCATCCGCCTCTTTTTCTGGGTCAACACAATGCAGCCTTGCTGTTGAATCTTGTTGCAAGTGTAGGTAGGTTCACACGGCATCTTGCTGGGAACAACTTGCCGAGAGACCCCGGAATATTACTGTCTCCCATGCACGCGTGCATGAACTGCATGCTCTGATCTACTGCACTCATCTGAGTCATCTCTACAGCCTCCAGTGTATGATGAAAAGCGAGCACCAGATATCCTCCCGGCCATGTACAGACACACTCTAACTCTGGTCAAGCTCTGCATCCGCTAGGCTAGACGAAGGGAGTTTGTTTCACACTCACAACCAGTTCCATCCATTTCTAATTTCTAGCTTGATAAAAGCATCTCCAACAGCCGCGCAAAGCGCCGCGCGCAAAAAATCTGTTTGCCGCGCGCGCTTCGGCATGTTTAGCGCGGCCGCCAGCGCTGGCTCCAGCAGCCAGCAGCCGCGCGCGCCGCTCCAGCAGCGCGCAAAAATATAGCGCGCGCGACTCGCCGGGTTAAACATATATGATATTTTGGACACAAAATGAGTTTGAAACATTCATCAAAATGCAATGAACATGTGAAATTTGACACAAACAAGTTGATGAATAAAAGTTTATGCCCACAAGTTTAAAATCATGCCCACAAGTTCATCCAACCAAGTTCAAATACAAACTAAAGTTCAAGACATGAAAGACACATCAATCATCTTCCTCGTCTTCGTCCTCATCTTCCGAAGACGATTCTTCCGCCTCCAAAGATGAATCTTCCTCCCTCTCCTCATCACGCACCGCATCACGTGAAGCTCCGACGGTGTTGGCACAATCTTCAACGGCATCTTCATGGGAATGTGTGTGAGAAGACATTCCACCCATGGCGGCCGGAGGTGCACCTATGCCTCCCACGAGAGAAGCAAAACTCATGCCTCCCATGGCGGCTATAGCGTCGGAGGGTGCTCCAAAGCCACCCATGCCGCCGGGGCCACCGCCACTCATGCCGCCAAGGCCACTGCCACCCATGCCTTCACAATAGCTTCCATAGCATTTTTGAGCTCATCATCTCCTTTCCTCTTTTTCTTTTCGGTTTTGTCTTTCTTGCACCCATCCGGTCGTTTTGGATTCGAATATGAAACCGAGTTGGGTGTGGCGCTTCGGTAGCCGCTGCGGTCGTTGAACGCCCTGCAAGCTTCTTTCCCCTCGCCTTTGTGCTACCCTAGCCGTCCGCCGCCTTGTTCTTTTTCGCGGATGTTTTGCCCTTCTTCGGCCGCGCCGCATTGGGGACCTTCGACGGTGCGCCGGCGGCACGGGACGGCGCCGTGGTCATCCGCGGCGGCAAGAAGAGGCTGCGCGCGAGGCCGACGCTCGGCGGAGCTCCGGCGGCGGCGACGCCAACGCTCCCCGCGCTAGGGTTTCCGGCGGCTGCGGCGGCGGGGGGGAGGGGGGGGGGGGTGTCGCGGCTGTACAACGGGGTGAGCGGGGTGCCGGTGTGCGCGTCCATGGGTGGGTGGCAGGGCGCTTTTATGATGGCTATCCCGTTTCTATTACTTACTGAATTTCTTGTCTACTGGCTGGAAACTTGAAAGGCTTACCACGGGATCGAAGGCAGAGAAAAACCAAAAAAGACATTCCATTCTTTTGGGATGAAAACTGCCAACAAGCCCTCGCCTTTCTCAGAATCTTCTGAATCGGGATCCGTGGTTGCGTCTGTTGGCAGTAGCACTTCTTCATTGTATTTGTGACTTGGCTTTCCCAACTAGATTAGATGGAAATGCGTATCATGTGAGGAATCAATCCTACACTCCTTTCTGGTTATTTGAAAGTCGTGCTAGCATTCTTTTTTATAAACAGGAATGGAAACAGAGCTTTAGCCTTACTTAGCTAGCATGAATAGAGTTCGGTCTCCTTATGAATTCAAGTTGGTAAAGAAGTGGACTTGCTTGTTAATGGGTTTCTGACTTCACAGCAGAGTGCGGCGCCGGCGCGCACGGGGCGTAGGAGGAGGAGAGGAGAGAGTGCGAGGGCGAGCGCTCGAGTGTGTCGTGCGTTGTAGTGCCGACATACACCGCGCGCGAGAGTGTTTTCGACCGCGCGCCCAACTCGTTATAGCGCGCACGCCTTTTTTGCGCGCCCGTTGGAGCGACCCACCGCATTGCGCGCGCGCTAAAACAGACCAATTTGCGGCGCGGCGCTAGTTTAGCGCGGCTGTTGGAGATGCTCTAAACATAACACACTGAGGATAGACACGAGACAAGAGCACAGAAACTGGTCCAGCCAATCCATGTCGTACGTACTGCTGCTGCCTGCTGGTGGTCGCAGCCACAGTAGAGATGGTTGTGCAGCAGAAGCGCGTTGCGGCATTCGCAAGGGGCAGGGCAGCAGAGAGAGACCTACGATGGAGGCAAGCGTGTGCGCGTGCGTGGACCTGGCGCATGCATCCATGCATGCAGCTCGTCAGTCAGCATTGCTCTCCGCCTAGATAGATTCCTCCCCAGTCCTCCTCGACCGTCGGGGCCATCCGTGCATCGACCGATGTCAACTCTAGCCTACACTACTAACTTTCCTTCTGCAGTCGCCAATGCATGCCCACTAGCGACTGGTCGAGATAGAGCTTAGTACAGTAACTAATAGCACTCACACAGATACCGAGCTACAGCATCAGCATGAGAGGAGATGTCTGTCGGCCCCTCCTCCGAGTATGGGCCCGCGATTTGTGCCAACTCCTCAGCATTGCTTGGCTAATTAGGTCAGAATATTCAGCGGACAAGAGCATGCGTCGATCTTTTCAACCGATATATCCCAATGGTCAAAGCACAAGCTGCGTGCCCTGCATGCATGCTCCCCAAAACAAAAGGAAAAAAATGGTTCCATTGCACTGCACGAGACGGCACAAGAGTCAATCAGCGAGAGGAATCAAGCGGTTTTGTTGATGCGGTAACCCAAGTTTTTGGATTTGAGCATCAGGCGAAATGAACAATTAACGTTCATCGATTCAGACACATATGACTCGGTCTTGACATGGAGGTTTTTTTCCCAACATGGGTGGCAACATAACCTTCGGATCGATCCACCACCTCCGTCGACATAGGCATAGTGTCGGTCTATAGGGCTCTACTGTTGTCGATTTGTCGGTTTTTTCATCAATTTTTGTCAGACCTTCATATTGGGCCGTGTGCATTCTAGTTATATATGCAGAGGCCGGGTGTTACTCATAATGCTTTGTATCTGCTTCATGCTATATTTGAGATAATAAAATCGCCCTTTATCAAAAAAATGACTCGGTCTTGACACAACTCGAAAATCAAAAGATTCAGAGTACTAGATGAGACGCCGACATGGCTGACATACTACGTGAAAATCAAAAGAAATTAATTAATCAATCCATCAATTAATTACTAGTAGTATAGGAGGACTAATCCAATGCAGTAGGAATCTCTGTCACTGTTTACTACTACCTCCGTCCGGGTTTATAAGAGCATGGTTAATAATATAGCCAGCTGCTGGCTATATGATGTTGCCATGTCACATATAGTCAAGCTTATAGTCAACAAATACAATAGCTAGATATAAATATGTACTACTTTGTTGATACATGGCCCACCCCACTCTCTCACAAAGTACCTAGGAGCACGTGCTGCAGCCGGCTGTTAACTAGTAGCCCGCTTCTCTTCTCTCTCTTCTTCTCTCTCTTCCAAGTAAGCAAGAATATAATATTTAATGTCTTACAGCCCGCCTACATCACCTTATTGTACTTGCTCTAAGTCCTTTTAGCCAAATTACGTAGACCAAGACGCACTCTGCTCAAGATCCCTTAAATACGGTGTCTCGTCTAACCAACCCGAGAGCTCCGTTTTGTATTTATATATTCGGCTCCTAATCTTCCTAAGTTTAATTACAGCGCGTGCCCCACAAAAAAGAAGCGCATGCATTGGCTGCTTTCTTGCTGCGGCTGCATACATGAGCTGGAAAGTAGGAACAGTTGCTGCATGCTTAGGCTCCCATTTACTACCAAAATTACGGACCAATGGGCAGAAGGGGTAGTGCGCAGGCGGCCTAGTAATTCCGGACGATGCGCACAGGCTCTCCGGCCTTTTAATCCCGGACGGAGGTAGTAGTAATTCGGCGGTTTGCCAAGAGTCTCCAGCATTGCTGCTGTCAGACAAAACATAAACTGTAGCAACAGGCCAAACCAGAGTCAAATGCATAACTAGTTATATGTGGCGTCCACAAATTAACAATGACACGGCAACTTCTTTTATATAAAAAAAGGATACTACTACTATTTTTAATTAGTGACAGAAAATTTCACCTGGTACTCCCTCCGTCCGGAAATACTTGTCATTAAAATGAATAAAAAGGGATGTATCTAGATGTATTTTAGTTCTAGATATATCTCTTTTTATCCATTTTGATGATAAGTATTTTCGGACAGAGGGAGTAGATAGCTAGCGTTGGGTGATATGCATATTTACACACAGGAACACAACAGCACGCAAATCAAAATGCCTGACCCGTTAAACTGCTAAACTGGATGCTACCTTTGTAGTGAGGGCTTGTACTGCAGAGGTTTGACATTGTACAGAAGTTTGAGAGTGTAAAATCTATAGTTGGTACCATCGTCACGTAATCTGCATCGATCGATCACTACGACAACAAACATCATGGTCGTTCTCCTCCTAGTAAATATATATGATTATTCGTATGTATGATTTTAGTTTGCGGTAGCATCTTATATAGTTTAGCTCGCGTCGACCTGGAATCCCACGCACCTCTGCTTCGGTGACTCGGAGCTTATTTGGATTCAGATCGACAGTAAACTATTGCACTCATTTTTTTATTTTTATTTTTTGCGAAAAACTATTGCACTCATAATCGAACATTCTTAATCGAAGAGCACTCATAATCAACTCTACATCCGGTACTACCAGTCAGTGTACCGTGTCAACTGGTCTACGGTTAAAAGAACAAAGATTCCATACGCATGACAGTTTGCTCATGGCGTATTTACGTGACCTATGTATATAGACAGGAGCAGTTTTTCTTTTAATCAAAAACTTGATGATTGAAGCTTGCAAGGCATGACAATGGTGACGCAAGGAGGCTAGTAGCTAGCTTGACTAAATCCGGTTAATTAGTTGGACTAGTTAATTAAGCTCACCCCAAGTCAAGGTTCAGCCCTAGCTTGGACTGCCCTCCGGCATTGTTCAACTTGGACCAGTGACCATCTTGTCTCTGTCTTCAAACAGCGAGCCTCTGTCTGGTTGACTGATCTATCAGCCAAAGAAAGGGATAAAATCTTTGGCGTGAATTCACTGATTGTGGGGGAGGAAAGAACCCTGAACCCTTCTAGTTCTAGCACATGGTTCGTCCAGAATACTGAACCATTCTACTAGTGCTAGCGCATGGTTCATCCAGAGTAACACCCTGAATTCCTCACACGACAGATTTTCCAAACTATTCCTTGTCTGGACCAAGAATCTCTGAAAACGACATCCCGCTTGCTACCTTGGCCCGTCAAATTAGCACAAAAAAGCTGGACCATTCCACTGTAACAAAATGTCCAAATCAGGCGCGTTCTGATCACCGATCACTACTGATCCTGTCAAAAGGCGAGCTAGAAACGCCAAAGTTTTCAACTGTCGGGCTAAGCCATCATTATGACCCGGTCGCAAAGCCCGAAAGCCGCATATATAAGAGAGCTTAAGAAAAAGGCTGCACCTTTCAGGTGCTAGTTGCTAGGTAACGGGTTGGAAGATCTAATCTCACATTCCAAAATCATCTTATAATGTATCCCACTGAGAGACATGAAGCAGAAAGGTAGCCTTTTGCAATATTTTTCTGCCCCTTTTTCTGTTTGGAAAGCGTGGCATTTCACAAATCTGAAGAGCTCGCTCTGCTTTTCTAGTATGAAAGCTCATCTCCTGTCGATAGATGCTGAAAGTGATTTGAGTTGCGAGAGCTGGAGCTGACGGCCATGCAAACAGGGTCCAACAATCCCCTTTCTGGTCAGAGGATTTATCGTTCTCTGTGGATTGGGATTGCATTTGGCGTTATCTTAGACTTGTTCTTGTGGATCTTGGACCGGGTTATCTGATGAGGAATTACGCCTTTTTTCTCTCTGAGAAGCTTTTATTTAACGAGTCTAAAGTTGCCATATGCCACTTGTTGAAATAATTAATAGGAGTGTGTTTTTTAGAACATAAGCACTGCATATTTCTTTGACCAAATTAATGCAGAGAGTTGCCCATGTTATCTGTTGTGGCATTCATTCAGACGCTCACAACATGTCTTGTCTCGCACCATTTACAGTAAGAGAGAATCCATAGTTCCAAAATAGATGACCCAACTCTGTACTAACTTTAGTACATAGTTAGTACAAAGTTAGGTCATCTATTTTGGATCAGGGGGAGTAGTAGCTACTGGATGAATCGATTGGTCGGCGGAGCTTTGGTGCGCAAAGTCAAGAGATGAGATGACCCTGTTGCAAAGGCCAAAGGAGATGGCAATTCTGCGGAGATCCCGAGTGGACCAGTGCCACATTGTAAACTTTGAGCTAGGCTGATGTCTTCGTACCCTTGGAGATAGCTAGGGTTGTTTAAGCAAAGATGAAGAACAAGACAAGAGAGTTTTGTAAGTACTGTAGTACTCCCTCCGTTCCTAAATGTAAGTCTTTGTGAAGATTCCACTAGATGGACTACATACGGAGCAAAATGAATGAATCCACACTTAAAATGCATCTATATACATCCGTATCTAGTTCATAGTGGAATCTCTACAAAGACTTATTTAGGAACGAAGGGAGTATTTAGGAACGGAGGGAGTACGTGGCAGTTGGTGCGTGGTGCCTACTACCAACAATCGTGCCTGTGTTCATCCCTGAGTCCCTTTCACTTGCACACATTTGTTCTTCTTTTTATTAGCACCATCTCACTCCAAGCCTCCTTTTCTGGGTATAAAAATACAATGCAGCCTTGCTGGGAATCTTAGCTAAGTGTAGGTTCACACTGCATCTTGCTGAGGACATACATAGTTCAGTGAGTGGAGAGAGCGGTGTGCCTAACTTCAAAAGCCTCAAATGT
Source organism: Aegilops sharonensis (assembly GCA_904067115.1). Classification (NCBI taxonomy): domain Eukaryota; kingdom Viridiplantae; phylum Streptophyta; class Magnoliopsida; order Poales; family Poaceae; genus Aegilops; species Aegilops sharonensis. Next base: position 758,431,450 of record LR880966.1, on the reverse strand, counting down.
ATGTTGACCTGTTGCATATGTATACAAACCCCTGTACCAGTTGTACCCTGTTTCGCATCTCCAGACGCACGCCCACATGAGCTGCATGCTCTGTCTGCTGCATTGCATTGTTTGATGTGCTGAGAGCATATATATACCAAGCTAGGCAAGCTCTGCACTGAGCCACTGACAGCCTGATAGTGCCATGCGCACATAGCCATTCTCTGGTTAAAGCTCACGATGTGCATGTGCATCGACTACGTACACGAAGGCATCTCACACTTGCAACCAGTTCGATCTTCAATTTGTAGGCAAGAAAAACCGTTGAGCGTCGATACGAGACAAGAACGCGTTCGCGCCAACACGATGTATGGCACATGCTGGTGTTAGTCTCACACGCATGCACACATTGGTCGACAGGGCAACTAGATTGTGGCCAGCGCTTAGTAGCAATAGCAACTGGAGTACTAATATATACACCGAGTACATACCTCGTGGATCAGATAAAGAAGTGGTAGTCAATGGTCAATGCACGAGTGACATTCATGCGTGGATCAACGAGAGGAGATGTCTGTCGGTTCATCCTCTGAGTTTGAGCGCCCGCGTAATTTGTGCTGCTAGCTCCTTGGCATTTGTTTTAAATTTGTTTGAGCTCTGAATTTTCAATGGGCAAGAGCACGCATCTGGTCGACAGATCTCCCAAAAGTCAAAGCACATGCGTGCCCTACATGTCAAAAAAGGAAGAAAGAAAAACTGTTCCATTCCATGGCACAAGACGCCGGTAACAGTCAAACAATTCAAACTCGAGAAATGGGCCAAATGCGGTAATGCCAATGCCAGGTTCTAATCGTCCAAAATGGGCCGAAAGAGTGACTGATAACAGGCTATCCAACCAGTCAGCGTATCCAAGGATGTAGCAGTTTGGGCCGTGGTAGATCTCATATTACCGAGTGAATTGCAAAAAACATCAACATTAAAGGTTAGGGTTGCAGAAATCACAAGTCTCTAGTTTTGTGCCCAAAAACACTAATTCCCAGGCTAATTTTTTGCAAAAAACACATGTCGCTTGGTTCGCTCGTTTTAAGTGGGATTATGACAGGTGGGACCCGCTTTTGTCGACATGGCATAACTGTTCATCCGTTTGACTCGTTAGACGCCGTCAGACGCCGTGCACGGGCCGGCTCGAGCCGGAACCCTTTTGACCGGTCCCTCCCCTCCCCGCTAGCTCTTCTCCATCTCTTTCCCTCCCCCACACCCTCTCCTCTCAGACATGGCGACGACGAGTGGCGGCAGCGACTGCGGTGGGCCTGCCGGTGGCGGAGACGACAGGCCACCGGAGGCGGATCTCTGCGGCAGCACAAACCCCGACGCCCCTTCGGACAGCAGCCCCAACCCCAGCCCCCGGCACTCACTGGAGTTCGCGGCGGCTAGATCTTGGGCCAGGGCCGTGAAGGTGGATCCGACGGAAAGCCACCGGTGGGGCTCGTCATTCGGCGGCGTCTAGTAAGTTAACCTCATTTGTACATATTCTAGGGTTAGGGTTAGGATTCGGCGGCGTCTAGTAATTTAACCTCATTTGTACATATTCAAGGGTTAGGGTTAGGATTCGGCGGCTGGATCTTGGGCTGTATGTATGTGTGGTTATTTTGATTTGCAGTGTTAAACCTAGCTTGGGTACTGAAACACTCAATTTGATTTTGGGGGAGGGGCAGGGGAATAGCCCACTGTCAGACTCATATATGTGTCATATTAATTTTATTTAGTTGATATGTAGCAATGTGAACTATTAATTAGAGCAGTGGCAATACAGAACACATTAGAGTAGCTTATTTGTTAATATGCAGTGTTAATTAGAGTACATTAGAGTATCTACATATTTAGTTATGCATTGTTAATTAGAGCAGTGCCAATAAAGGGCATATTAGAGTAACTTATTTTGTAGTTATGCATTGTTAATCAGAGCAGTGCAAATAAATGGCAAATTAGAGTAGCTTCATTTGTAGTTATGCATTGTTAATTAGAACAGTGCCAATAAGAGCAAAGTAAATTATTTTTTGTTAATATGCAGTGTTAATTATAGCATATTACTATGAACTTTTTTATAGTAATTATGCAATGTTAATTAGAATTGTTGTTTTATCTTGTTGTCTAGTTTGGACGATGCTGTTTGGGAAGTTAGAATGCACTTCCATGAAAGAGACAACTTGGAGAGATCCCTCTGCATTTCAGACATCACATATCACAATTTGGTAGCATTAATAGAGACAGAGGGATATGGGATGAATGACTACATTTACTTTGTGAGGGAGCCTGGTGTGGGTATTGAAGGATTGGTAGAAATTTCTGATGATGACAAGGTGGATGAAATGCTTGACCATATTGCTAATAAGGATCAGACTGTAGTGAATTTGACAGTGATTAGGGCCACTGATCCAAGACCTGCAGATTTGAATGCAGGCTATTTGTATGAGGAGCGGGTTCCTTTGAGTCAATTAGGAGAAAAACCTGTCTATGAAGTCAATCCTTCTGGTGTTCTATTCAGATCACCTGAGAAATCAAATAAACAGAGGCAGTCAGAGCCACTTCAGTTCTTTTCCACACAGCAGAGCACAAACATAGATATTGCTATGGAGCAAGATGAGCAGGAAACACTAATGGAGCTAAAGAGGAGAACCAAGATTGAGAACTTTAGGAAACATAAGGAGGCATCTGAGCATGTTCAAATGGTTAAGCAAAAACTACCAGTTCTTCTAACTGAAGATGACTCTGATCTGGATGCAGATGAGGACTTTGTTAACAGGCTTAATGATTTGAGGAGGCAGAGAGAGGACCCACTCCTTCATTTTGAAGGAGACACTGATGTGGATGAAGTGTATGGGGAAGATGAGGAAGAGGAGCAAGTGGAGCAAGTGGAGCAGATGGAGCATGAGGAGGAGGAGCAGGTGGAGCAAGTGGAGGAGGATGAGCAGATGGAGCAACAACAGGAGCCACCAAAGAAGAAGGAAAAAAGAAAAGGGCCAACCAAGAGGTCACATTCAAGCTTGGAGCAAAGATTTGAGGATGTGTGGGTACCATCATCGGATGAGGAGTATGTAGGTGATTTGAAGAAGGAATATGATGATGGAGCTGAGAATGCACCTTTTATTCTTCCCAATGGAAGGAAGAGCAGAGCATATAAAGCAAAACCAAGGAAGTGGTACAGTGAAGAAAGAGAGAACCCAGAGGAGCAGTTTTGTAGAAATCTTTGTTTCCTTAATGTGTACCAATTTAGGAGAGCACTTCAGACATTTCACATAAGTCAGAATAGGAACTATGACTTCCACAGAAACTGCAATGACAACATCATAGTTGTGTGCACTAATGTGAAATGTCCTTTCTACATTGCAGCTTCTGTTGTTGCAAATGAAACTACTTTTTGCATCAGAAAGGCTAATCTTCTGCACACATGCCCAGCAGTAGCAGAGAATACAAAGGTCACAGGAAAATGGGTGGCACACCAGTGTGAGGATATGCTGAGAATTGATATTGGCACACCAATCACCACAATAATGCAGAATTTGAAGAAGAAATATGGAGTAGAGATCTCAACCCATATGGCCTATAGGGCTAGGAAACAAGCATTGAAGGTTGTCCAAGGAGACCAGAGAGGTTAATACACTAGGATTAGAGATTATTTGCAGGCTGTTTTGGACACAAACCCAGGAAGTAGATGTGTTGTGACCACTAAGCATTTGCCACAGCACCCAAGCAAGAACCCAAGGTTCCATGGCCCGTTCTACTGTCTTAATGCTTGCAAAGAAGGGTTTTTAAATGGATGTAGGCCATTCATAGGTACATTGTGTTGGAACTTGTGTAGTGTTTTTGTTATTTGGCCACATTAAATACATTGTCTTCTCACATTTGTCACTTTGCAGGGGTAGATGGTTGTTTTATCAAGCTGTCAACAGGTCAGCAGATCCTTGCTGCAACAGGAAGGGATGGAAACAACAACATATACCCTATAGCATTTGGAGTTGTTGACAAAGAGGACACAGACAGCTGGACCTGGTTCTTAACACAACTGAAAGATGCACTTGGTGGAGAAAGTGGAAAGTTTGGGTATTATACTATCATTTCTGATAGGCAGAAGGTAAACTTCTCTTCTCATATTTCTAGTATACTATTAATTTTTCATATGCACATTGCTTTGTGGACAATTCAAATGGACCAATATTTAGCTCTAGTTCATATTGTGTCAACAGGGCCTTTTAAATGCAGTAAACCATGTTTTTCCCAATTGTCCACAAAGATTCTGCCTTAGACACATTTATCAGAATTTCCAAACTGCTGGTTTTAGAGGTGATGAATTAAAGAAACGCATGGATGTAGCTAGTTACTCTTATACTAAGAATGAACACCTAGCTGCAATGAATGATTTGAAAAGAGAGTGTAAGGCAGCTTGGGCATGGCTTAATAAAGTACCAGTTCATACATGGGCTAGACATGCAATGGATTTTACCTGCAAGACTGACGTAGTTGTGAACAACATCAGTGAGGTGTTTAACAAAATGATCCTAGATGTTAGTGGGAAGCCAATAAATACCATGCTGGAAGGAATTAGGACTAAATTGATGGTCAAATTTAACACCAATAGAACTAAGACAGAGATAGCAAATTGGGAGATTTGCCCAACATATGCAGAGATGTTAGAGGAGGCAAAGTACAACTCAAGGTGGTTCCAATCTTTGATGGATGGTCCTAACATTTACCAAGTTAGTAGTGGAGATAACACCTACTCAGTGAACTTGATGCACATGACATGTGGATGTAGGAAGTGGGATATGACTGCTATGCCTTGCAACCATGCAGTCTCTGCAATTGTGAAAGCTAAGTTGCAACCTGAAGACTTTGTTGATGATTTCTTCAAGAAGGAAATGTACCAAAAAGCATATGGCCATATCATATTTCCTGTCCCTGGTCCAAATATGTGGCCAAGGACAAGAACTCAGGACATAGAGCCTCCAGTTTTCAGAGACAAAGTTGGGAAGCAACAAACAAAGAGGAGGAAAAACCAATTTGAGAAGCCAGCACCAAGAGATACATCTAGGATGGCATCCATTACTTGTAGCAACTGCAAACTCGTAGGGCACAGATACACTGTGTGCTCCAAGCCCTTGAAACCAGCTCTTGCTATGAGACAAAACCAACATCAGGTTAGCTAAGCATCTTTGTTTCTGTTTTTGTAGTTAAGTCTCAATTGTAATTCATAGTTCATGATTGTTTCTGTTTTTTAAATGCAGCCAAACAGGTCACATGCTTCTGCTTCATCTACAGCTGCTGCACCAACAAGGAAGAGGCCATCTCCATGTACAACAGATGTTGGGACTGCTCCTCCCAGGAAGAAAGCTGCACCTGCTGCAACTACACCTACTGCTCCTCCCAGGAAGAAAGCTGCACCTGCTGCTACTGCACCTACTGCTCCTCCCAGGAGGTATCCCAGGAAGAATGCTACCCCAGCACCTACTGCTCCTCCAAGGAGGTCTCCCAGGAAGAAAACTACCCCAGCTGGTACATCTTCTACATCTACTGCAGGCCATAGGGGAACATTTCATGCTCCAAGACAGACTGGAAGAAAGAGGACAGTTTCCTACAAGATGAAAGAGTACCTTTATGCTTCTGGTAACTAGATGTTGCCTTTGTTGGCTGCTTGAATTTGATGCCCATGGTGGTTGTTGAATTTGATGCCTTTGTTGGCTGTTAAACTAGATGCCTTTGTTGGCTGTTGAACTAGATGCCTTTGTTGGCTCCTTTGAACCATATGTTGAACTTGTTGCCTTTTGATGGTTGTTGAACTTCATGCTGGATGTTGATGGTAGTTGCACCTAAATGAGTAATAGTTGATGCCTTTTGTTGCCTTTTGATGGTTGTTGAACTTGAATGCATGATGTTGATGCTTGTTGAACTTGATGGTTGTTGAAATTGATGCATAAATAAGTATAGGGTGCCTCGACGTCGGAAAAACCACCTAAATGATTCTAGGGTGCCTCGACGTCGAAAAAACCACCTAAATGAGTCTAGGGTGCCTCGACGTCGAAAAAACCACCTAAATGAGTCTAGGGTGCCACGACGTCGAAAAAACCACCTAAATGAGTCTAGGGTGCCTCGACGTCGAAAACACCACCTAAATGATTCTAGGGTGCCTCGACGTCGAAAAACCACCTAAATGAGTCTAGGGTGCCACGAGGTCGAAAAAACCACCTAAGTGAGTATAGGGCTATTTCAGAAATACAAATCAACATCAAAATTCATCACATTCAGCATATTGGGATATCCATACATAAGCAATACATAACTAATTAGTAGCATAATTGGCGGATCCATACATGACCATTACATAACTAATATGTAGCATAACTGGGAGATCCATACATGAACATTAGGTAGCATAATTTGGAGATCCATACATGACTAATAAGTAGCATAATTGGGAGATCCATACAGGACCATTACATAACTAATAAGGAGATCCATACATGACCATGAACTCCATGACCATTACTGCCCACTGTGGCTCATTCATCTAAGATTGCCTTGATCCCATTCAGCTTGGCCTTGGTCTGCTCCACAACCTTCTCAAGCTCATCAATATGGGCCTGCAACTTAGTCTTCTCTTCAACAAGCTTCAACTTCATGTTCCTAATGACACTGGCTTGAGATACTGTCAGGTTCTTAACCATGTCATACTTCTCCTGGAGCTTGCTCTCATCAGGCTTCCTTTCCATCTGGGACCTCCTCTCATTCTCATCCAAAAGGGCTTGAACATCTCCAACCAACTTGTCATAACTGGCCTGCAGCTTGATCTTCTCTTGTGTCAGATTGTGAACAGCAAATAAATTCATCAGGTTGTCCTCAGTCCTGTTTCTCTTGGACTCCTCATACATATCCCATAACTTGGACAGTGCATTCTCTATTGTAGCTGGCCAAGATGGATCAACCCATTCAACTAGTCCACAGTTTTTACCATCCTGTTAAATTACAGTGTTAAACAGCAAGATATGAGCTACATGCCAAGATGAGTTATTTACTAATAACAAGTAGGCACTCCAACCAGTACCAACAATTAGGCAATCTAAATAATGAGTGCTTACTAACTAAAAGCAACTATGGCAGCAGTACTTAATAACAATTTTTAATAAGTGCTTCCAACCCCATGCACATGCTTGACATATAAACAAACCTCACTTGTTCACACTGTCACATGCTGACATATTAACAAATGACCTCACTTATCCACACTGTCACATGCTGACATATTAACAATTGACCTCACTTATCCACACTGTCATATGCTCACATATAAACAAATGAACATGCCACAACACTCTGCACAGATGCTCACATAAATACAATGACTTCACTGAGCCAATAAGCATTGGCCACATATTTAAACAGCCTAACTAACAAGCCAGATCTGCTAAATACCAAAATAGGTACTAAACAATGACCAAATGATTAGACCACAACAGCTAATTAGCAAAAATTTGACACATACCTTCACAGCACAGGCAAGGAACCTCCTGCCAGTATAGATGCCCTCGAAAGCAACAAGTCTTTCTGCTCGCTTCCGGTGTTCATGGCACAAAACAAAATCTTTGCCCTCGAATTCGGAGTCATCCGTGGTAGCAGGGATCTGCACGTGCAAAGGAAAGCAAGAGATTTGGGAAGAAAACTTCAGATCTAGCTCAAGAGGAAAATTCCCAAATCCAAACCCTAACCCTATTTAATTTCTACCAACTCACCTGCACGATGCCGTCGTCTGAACCTGAGGTGGCGTACTGGTAATACCTGCTGTTTGAACCTTCACTGCTGCCATCAACCTCACTCCAGGAAACCATGGCGACGCGGTGGCGGCGGCGGCAGTCGGAGATGTGGACGTGTCGACGGCGGCGAACGAGTGGGAGCAGAGAGCGCGAGCGAATGAGGGTTGTGGTGGGCGGGCCTGTAACGATTCGAGGAGGCATCAGTCAAAAGGGTTCCGGCTCGAGCCGGCCCGTGCACGGCGTCTGACGGCGTCTAACGAGTCAAACGGATGAACAGTTATGCCACGTCGACAGAAGCGGGTCCCACCTGTCATAATCCCACTTAAAACGAGCGAACCGAGCGACTTGTGTTTTTTGCAAAAAATTAGCCTGAGAATTAGTGTTTTTGGCACAAAACTAGAGACTTGTGATTTCTGCAACCCTAGCCTTCAATGTCGATGTTTTTTGCAATTCACTCCATATTACCCCCACTGAGAGACACTAGGCAGCAAGGTAGCCTTCTGTAAACATTTTTCTGCACCTTTTTCTTCTCTTTGGAGAGTGTAGCCTTTGTGTAACCTGAAGAACTCACTCTCTTTGCATTCCTGCTTTCTTAACATGAAAGCTCGATAGATTCTGGAAGTGACTTGAGAGCTCACGGCCTCGCAGACAGGGTTCAAGAATAGCCTACCTTTCTGGTCAGAAGAATTTTCTCTGCAAATTGAATTGGGACCGCATTTGGTGTTATCTTAGACTTGTTCTTGTGGATCTTGGACCTGGTTATCTGAGAAATATTTATGCTTTTTCAGTGTTTCTCTGAGAAATTTGTAACGATTCTAAAGTGAAGATATGCCACTTACTGAATCAATAGTGATAAATACAGACATAGTTGTTCTTAAAAAAATAAATACAGATAGAGTTTGCTCATGTTATCTGCTACTGTGGCATTCAGAGGTTTATAACATGCATGTCTTCTCTCACACTGCTTAGTTTACTGTAAGAGTCAGCAGTTACATATGAAAATCACTTATTGGTGGGTGAATTAAGTGATTGGTCAGCAGAACAGATTTGGATGTCAAGGGATTACCCCTGTTGCAAATTGCAATTCCATCATCAGTTGAGATCCCTTGACTTTCAGATCTGTTCAACTGGTGCCACACATAGTAGTATATGAAAATGGCAGCCAATAAACATTTGAAACCTTTCAGCTTGCTAGGCTGGTCATCTCCTATCCTTGGAGCTAGCTAGGACCTCCCAAGAACATGACAATAGTTTTTGTATATATGCGGCGGTTGGTGGTGCATTGCATGGANAGCGACTTGTGTTTTTTGCAAAAAATTAGCCTGAGAATTAGTGTTTTTGGCACAAAACTAGAGACTTGTGATTTCTGCAACCCTAGCCTTCAATGTCGATGTTTTTTGCAATTCACTCCATATTACCCCCACTGAGAGACACTAGGCAGCAAGGTAGCCTTCTGTAAACATTTTTCTGCACCTTTTTCTTCTCTTTGGAGAGTGTAGCCTTTGTGTAACCTGAAGAACTCACTCTCTTTGCATTCCTGCTTTCTTAACATGAAAGCTCGATAGATTCTGGAAGTGACTTGAGAGCTCACGGCCTCGCAGACAGGGTTCAAGAATAGCCTACCTTTCTGGTCAGAAGAATTTTCTCTGCAAATTGAATTGGGACCGCATTTGGTGTTATCTTAGACTTGTTCTTGTGGATCTTGGACCTGGTTATCTGAGAAATATTTATGCTTTTTCAGTGTTTCTCTGAGAAATTTGTAACGATTCTAAAGTGAAGATATGCCACTTACTGAATCAATAGTGATAAATACAGACATAGTTGTTCTTAAAAAAATAAATACAGATAGAGTTTGCTCATGTTATCTGCTACTGTGGCATTCAGAGGTTTATAACATGCATGTCTTCTCTCACACTGCTTAGTTTACTGTAAGAGTCAGCAGTTACATATGAAAATCACTTATTGGTGGGTGAATTAAGTGATTGGTCAGCAGAACAGATTTGGATGTCAAGGGATTACCCCTGTTGCAAATTGCAATTCCATCATCAGTTGAGATCCCTTGACTTTCAGATCTGTTCAACTGGTGCCACACATAGTAGTATATGAAAATGGCAGCCAATAAACATTTGAAACCTTTCAGCTTGCTAGGCTGGTCATCTCCTATCCTTGGAGCTAGCTAGGACCTCCCAAGAACATGACAATAGTTTTTGTATATATGCGGCGGTTGGTGGTGCATTGCATGGATGGTGTTTATTCACAAATAATCATTCCATGCTTGGGACCCTTTTGACTTGCACACCACCGTTGTCTTTTTTTCTTCTTATTAGGCACCAACCATCCGCCTCTTTTTCTGCTGCTGCTGCTGCAGGGAATCTTGTTGCAACCGTACTACGTAGGTTCACACTGTATCTTGCTGCAGGGAGCATCCACATTAGTATCATGGTTTGGTTTAGCCAAATAAACAAGAGAAAGCCAAGCCTGGAAATTATTTCAGTGAGCGGAGAGAGTGGCCTTTCCTGTATATCAATCACCCCTGAATTTTACTGTCTCACGCGCACGCGTGCATGAACTGCATGCTCTGATCTGCTCTGCTTCACTCCATCTCTACAGCCTCAACTGTTTGATCTGTACAGCTGAACTGAACCTGCACCGAAAGTGACAGAGCAACGGACACACTCGCTGGTCAAGCTCTGCATCGGCTACGTAGAGGGCGTTTCACACTCGCAACCAGAACCATTTGACCACCGATCTTTAGTTTGTAGGCGACAAAACACAGCCAGGATCGACGCCAGCTAGGCCAGAACACACGAACAAACTGGTCCAGCCAATCCATGCAGATTCATGTCCTACGTACTGCTGCTGGTGGCCACGGCTACATACATTACCCATCGGCACGCAGCAGAAACGCGTTGCAGTATGAGCAAAGGATATCGGAGACGATGGAGGCAAACGCGTGCGCGTGCCGTGCGTGATCCATCACGGTGCGCACATGCATGCATGCATGCAGCTGCGTGTCTACCGGAGGTCAACTCTTGTGAGATTTTCAGCACCCCTCTGCTCATGTAAGTGCGTGATAAACTGATAGTCCTATGGAATGGAACTATGGAAGGAACAAAGAGAAGCGACTGGTGTTATCATCTTCGCAGCTTACCGAGATGGCCCGGAAGATGACATTGACATGCACCCTCTCCCTACAATTGCCCGCCATGCTGATTGTGTCGACTTCAGACCTATTGCATCTCTTACCTAAAATATGAAAGATAATTCACTGAGTAAAGTCATCCAATGGGTGTGTCCTCCTACACTCACGAGAGGTCCTAAGTGACGCTCTCTGGGTCAAATAGGTGCCCTCACGCACAAAGAGCCGCAACTTGCCCAGCCTGTAGCACAGAATCTCTAAATGTACGTACATTGAGTATTGAGTTGCCTTTTTGGTTGATCTCACCCAATATGAGATCTTAGAGCATCTCCAACCGTTGGCCCACCAGAAGGCTCAAAAATCGGCGCTGGGGCTGATTGGGTTCTCAGCCGCCGCCCCCAAGTGACAATATAGGCCCATTTATTTCACAAAGCGCCCGCTTTTTGGCCCAGTTTCGGCGACAAATCGGCCCGATATCGGCGCAATCAGCCCATATTTGCCGTGGTTCGGCGCAAATTCAACACAAGTAATTTTTTTATCACATAGTTCATTACCGAAAATCAATAAAAATCAAATAATTCAATACAAATTATATAGTTTAACAAATAAAACTCTTATTTCATCACACGTCGAGTTAGGCGTTGCCCTTGAGCCTCCATATGTGCTCCACCAGATCATGCTGCAGTTGTTGATGCACCTGTGGCTCTCGGATCTCCTGATGCATATTGAGGAAGGCAGTTTAGGTTGTCGGTAGCTGGTGATCAACTTGCGCAAGAGGAACCTACCTGTAATATGGTTCAGTGTCAAACACTGGCTCTTCCTGCTCGAACTCAATGATCATGTTCTGCAAGATGACACAACAAGTCATGATCTTCCATATTTGATCTTTCGATTAGGTCTAAGCAGGGTACCGGACAACAGCAAATCGAGATTGGAGCATATGAAATGCCCGCTCAACATCCTTCCTGCAAGCCTCCTGAACCTTCGCAAAGTGGGAGTTGTTGCCTCCTGGCACAGGGTTTGAGATGGTCTTCACAAATGTAGACCATCTCGGATAGATGCCATCAGCTAGGTAGTACCCCTTGTTGTAGTGCCGCCCATTGACCTCGAAGTTCACCGGAGAAGAATGCCCTTCAACAAGCTTGGCAAAGAGAGGGGAGCATTGCAGGACGTTGATGTCATTGTGAGTTTCTGGCATCCCAAAGAAGGAGTGCCAAATTGTGACGCCCCCGATTCAATCGTACACTAATCATGCACGCAAATGTGTACGATCAAGATCAAGGACTCACGGGAAGATATCACAACACAACTCTACAAATAAAATAAGTCATACAAGCATCATAATACAAGCCAGGGGCCTCGATGGCTCGAATACAAGTGCTCGATCATAGACGAGTCAGCGGAAGCAACAATATCTGAGTACAGACATAAGTTAAACAAGTTTGCCTTAAGAAGGCTAGCACAAACTGGGATACAGATCGAAAGAGGAGCAGGCCTCCTGCCTGGGATCCTCCTAGGTCACTCCTGGTCGTCGTCAGCGGGCTGCACGTAGTAGTAGGCGCCTCCAGAGTAGTAGTCGTCATAGGCGGCGGCGTCTGGCTCCTGGGCTCCATAGTCTGGTTGCAGCAATCGAGTAGAGGTAGGGGGAAAAGGGGGAAACAAAGCAACTGTGAGTACTCATCCAAAGTACTCGCAAGCAAGGAGCTACACTAGATATGCATGGATATATGTGTAAAGGCCATATCAGTGGACTGAACTGCAGAATGCCAGAATAAGAGGGGGATAGCTAGTCTTAACGAAGACTACGCTTCTGGACACCTGTCTTGCAACAGGTAGGAGGGGACAATCTGAAGTCCTCCAAGTAACATCATATAGCAATAATCCTACCCGGCAATCCCCTGCTCATATCCCTGAGCGAGAGCGACCACCGGTTGTATCTGGCACTTGGAAGG
>LR880966.1:758391528-758402598 GCA_904067115.1 Aegilops sharonensis | reverse complement strand
AAAAAGATACCCAGACGCACAGGGAGCTGCAACTTGGCCAGCCTGAAGTGCAGAATACACTGCAATGGACACACCCTGTACATCGAGTTTTTGATCTCTAACGGTACATGGAGTTTTGAGCTGATTTTTTTTTTTCAGAATCATAGACACACACTGCAGATATGTTGTCAAATAATTTCAGAATTTTTTGAGATCTCTAGATATGATTTTTTTGGTCTCCGCCCGATACGATGAAGCACCCCTATTGTAGATACCCGGCTCCCTGTAGTGACAACTATAGCAAATCTGGCACTGTATCATTAGTTTTGTAGTTTTCTTATTTTGAATGTTTTCGAAAAGTGAAGAATTTCCAAAGTTTCTGAGCATCATTTGAGACCATGAAATCATTTTTTTTAATTCCCCGAATAAATTTTAAAAATAGGAGGAATTTTTTGAACTTGTGAACAAATTTTGAAAACAGGAATAATTTTAAATATGTAATTTTATTTAATCTGTGAACAAATTCTGAGAACGGGAGCATTTTTTAAAATTCTGAACAATTTCTGAAAATGCGAATATTTTTCAGAATTTCTGAATATTTGTTGAGTTTATGAATTTTAAAGGAAACAATTTTTAAAATTTGAACAATATTTCAAAACAAGATGTTTTTTAAAAAGCCCCGCAAATGTTTGAAAATATGAATAAATTTTTTTATATATCTTTTCCACAATGATATTATTAATATATAGAAGTTTGATCTGCATGATTTGCGTAGGTTTGGCAGATAAAGCAGAATTAAGTAGACCAGTGTGCTAAAAAACGGCTTAAATAAATTAGTGGGATAGAAAAAATCGGTGGTGTGATTTAACCGGAATGTAGGCGATGCTACCAACTCACCGTGGCATACAGGTCTGTGCTGATTCAGATAGTATGCCGAGCACAAATAATAGGTCGGTCACAGAAAAACTGAAACGGGAAAAAGAAACCAAAACAACAAAATGTACAAGAAAAAAAACAAAAAGTAAAAACGCCCGCACGCGTCAAATGGGCTGACCAACTTTAATTATAATTGATGTTTTGGTAAGATTAGATTTAGTTGAGTTAATGCATGACATACTTTTGTGAAAGTGTCGATTTGGTTGGATTTTTTTGGTAAAGTGTCGATTCTGATAGTATGCAGAGCACAAAATAATAGATTCATCATAGAAAAAAATAAAACAAAGAAAAGGAAATCAAAAAACAAAACATAGAAAAAAAATGAAAATTAAGAACGAGTGCACGCGTCAAATGGGCCGGCCAACTTTGATTATAGTTGCTGTTTTGGTAAGAATTGATTTGATTTTGGTATGAGTAGGAGAAGGCAAGGGGAAGGCAAGGGGAATTTGGATTTAGTTAAGATTTTGTCAAGATTTGATTTGAATGAGTTAATGCATGAAGTTGTTTTGGGAAAATGCCGATTTGATGAGTTAATGCCCGCCTCAAATGCGCCGGCCTAACTTGGCTGCTCTTTACCGAAAGATCGTCTATATGACGCTCATGGATGTAATATAAGGTTGGTGGAAGGTGAAGCAAGACTACCAACTCTCCCGACTAAGAAAATTACCAGTTTTCTTAAGAAAATGATACTATTTCTAGGTCAGTATATCTTTTATAGTTTTGATGATGATGATGCTTCTAGACCTATTGTACACGCACTTAATATCAGTCATGTGTTAATTGGATCTTGTCGTATGTGTCCGTGTTGCTAATTTGGCATCCAATGCTGCCCTAGTGAGTTTCCCAAATCCTAGCTTTTTGGACGCGTGAGCCATCTCCGCTCCTAGTAGCTTCTCGAAGGAAGGCCGCCGATGACCCTCTGATCGTCCGTCGCCATGCGATTCGCCAGATCCACCCCTAAACCTGACGGTCTCTCCTTTTACCCCGCCTATCTCGATTCTGTGAATGTGATCTCTGACGTGAGAAAGTAGACGAGAGCACACCCCGCCGGCCGCCACTCCGGCGTCGGCGGCCACCACTCTACACCGCCTCCCGTGTGGGATCGGCGTCCACCCACCCGTCGTACGCTACTCCGGCTGCGACGGACACCCCTGGGCTGGTGTGCCTCGCCGTGGTGAAGGAGTTGCGGCCGCAGCTGGTTCTGCAGGCGATTACTCTCTCGCCCTCAGCCGCTGGCGCGTCTTTCCGCTCGCCGCCATCGTTGTCCACAACTGACTGCTCCTCTTAGCTCCTCGAGGTAGGTGGCACGCCGGTGTGACCAGCAGGTTTGCTCTTTGCCCTAGCTTGCTATGTCTGTTGTTCACCAAGTCCTCCGTGATAGCTAATCTGTTGCAAGACTCAACACTGAACCTGTTGTTTCTCTGAATAAAAGGGACCGGGAGCGTGCATCTGTACACGCACGGCTCAGTAGATTCAGTTAGGCGTTTTCTGTCAGTAGTTTCAGTTAGTTTGTTAGCTAGAAATGCTCGCCTCACCGGGTCATGGGATGGCATGATCGTAGCGGTCTGTGCGGGCAAAGTAGTTGCTCGATCTCAGCTTGGCGTCGTGGGATGGCACGACCAGTAGGCCAGCTGGAGACGTGGGGGTTTTCCTTGTATTTCGGCAGCCGTTTGAGCTTGCTACAAATAACAGAAAAGCAGAGAAAAGCTGCAGTCAAGTGCGCAGCACAAAAACACCTCTGTCAAACTTGCTCTTCTCTCTCGCGAAATTCTCTCTCGTACGATCGGCAGCCATCTGCAACTACAAGTGGCATCAGAGCCTCGGTGGTGTTCGATCCATCCTGGGCGCTGGCGGTGTCTGATCCGCCGGAGTGATGGCAGGTAGCGACGACGAGAAGTTGAAGAAACAGCAGGAGGAAGAAAAGGGCGCTGCCGAGGCGGCGGCGCTGGAGAAAGCCCTGGCGCGTCTCTCCACGGAGGAGGGGTCGGGGGTGCGTGTGATCGAGCGCGTCGTGCACGGTGGCGGCGGCGGTGCCCCCCCGATGATGCTCACGCGCACGAACTACTCCGACTGGGCCATGATCACCAAGCTGTAGCTGCAAGCCGATGAGCTGTGGAGGGTGGTGGAAACTGGCCAAGGTACGGATCGCGATGACCGGCGCGCCATGATCGCCCTCCTGAAGGGGGTGCCGCCGGAGCTCATGCGCATTCTGGGCGCCAAGGCCACAGCCAAGCAGGCGTGGGACACCCTGAAGACCATGCGCGTCGGGGTCGAGCGCGTGCGTGAAGCCAAGGCGCAGACTCGCCGTTCGGAGTACGAGGCGCTCCGGTACAAGGACGGCGAGGGGATCGAGTCGTATGTGATGCGGCTCAGGACGATCATCGACGAGCTGGAGGCGCTCGGCGACCCGGTGGACGAGCACAAGGCTGTTCTCAAGGTCCTCCAGACGGTGCCGCGGCCCTACCGCGAGATGGCGGTGGCGATTGAGTCCCTCGTGGACACCAAACAGCTCTCCCTCGAGGAGCTCTGTGGCCGACTCCTTGTGGTCGAGGAGCGCGACCGCGAGGAAACACCGGCGCCCGGCGCGCAACTGCTCTTCACTGCTGATGAGTGGCGCGCGCGTGAGAAGCTGCTGGATCAAGCCGGTGGGTCCTCGGGGTTCGGAGATCGACGCGGGCGCGGCAATGGCAAGCCGAAGAACTCCCAAGGCGGCGGTGGCCGTGGCCAAGGTGGTGGCCGCGGCAACGGCGGTCCGGCGACGCCCAAGCGCAAGGGCGACTGCCGATACTGCGGCATCCCAGGGCACTGGGCGAAAGAGTGCCGGAGGAAGGCAAGGGACCAGCGCGAGCAGCAGGACCAGCAGGCCAACGTCGCCCAGGTCGACGTCGAGCAGCCAGGGTTGCTCCTGGCCACTTGCGCGGTGGTGAGCGGCGAGGTCACGGACACCGACGCGCGCTGCCCGGCCCCGGAGATCTTCCTCAACGAGGCGCGGGTCGTGCCGGTGGCCACGGATGACGACCGCTGGTATCTGGACACGGGCGCCAGCAACCACATGACCGGGCGCCGCGACATGCTCTCGGAGCTCAACGAGACAGTACGAGGTACAGTGCGTTTTGGTGACGGCTCTGTCGTGCAGATTTGTGGGCGCGGGGTCGTGCTGTTCTCGTGCTGCAATGGCGAGCATCGCGCACTCGCGGACGTGTATTTCATCCCGCAGCTATGCACGAGCATTGTCAGCCTCGGGCAGCTTGATGAGAATGGGTGCAAGTCCGTGATCGAGGACGGCGAGCTCTGTCTGTACGACAGGCAGAGGCTGTTGCTCGCACGGGTGCGGCGGACGAGCAACCGGCTTTACGCCGTGGCTCTGAACTTGGCCGCTCCCGTGTGCCTGCTCGCCGGAGCCCAGGACGAGGCCTGGAGGTGGCACACCAGGTTCGGTCACTTGCACTTCCGCGCGCTACACGATCTCGGAGCGAAGAGCATGGTACGCGGGATGCCGGCGATCGCGCACGTCGATCAGTTCTGCGAGGGCTGCACCATTGGCAAGATGCACCGTACGCCCTTCCCGCGCGCGTCGGCGTATCGCACCGAGCACGCGCTCGATCTCGTCCACGGCGACCTGTGCGGCCCCATTACTCCGGCGACGACCAGTGGTAACAAGTACTTTCTGTTGATCGCTGATGATTACAGTAGGTATATGTGGCTTGAGGTACTGAAGAGCAAGGACGAGGCTTTTCGGTACTTCAAGAAGATCAAAGCACACGCAGAGATGGAAGGCCGTGTCAAGCTCCGGGCGCTCCGGACTGACAGAGGCGGCGAGTTCACTTCAACTAAATTCGCCACCTATTGCGAAGAGCTGGGGATTCAGAGGAACACAACGACACCGTACTCTCCCCAGCAGAACGGAGTCGTAGAACGACGGAACCAGTCCGTGGTGGAGATGGCACGCAGCCTCATGAAGGCCATGGACATGCCGTGCATGTTCTGGGGTGAGGCCGTACGCACTGCTGTCCACATACTGAACAGGTCACCGACGAGAAGTTTGCAAGGCATCACGCCATACGAGGCATGGCGCAAGAAGAAGCCGGCGGTGGATTACTTCCGCACCTTCGGCTGCGTCGCGCATGTCAAGCTTGTCGGACCCGGCGTGACCAAGCTGGCGGACAGGTCGCGCCCGGGCGTCTTCCTGGGGTACGAGCCGGGCACCAAGGCCTATCGGGTGTACGACCAGGTCGGCAAGCGCCTGTACATCACGCGCGATGTGCGCTTTGAGGAGGATCGGCGCTGGGACTGGCGCAAGGGCGGCGGCGACTCCGAGCCCGCTCACACCAGGGAGTTCACGGTCGTGTACTCCGGTGCGGGGACGCCCGTGACGACAACCTACACGGTGTCCACTGACACAGCTGCATCGCCACTCTCTCCAGCGACAACAACGGAGCCACGCTCACCTGTTGGGCCGGTGCAGTCGCCGCACACGCCGACCGGGGCGGCTGACACGCTCTCGCCGGCTGGCCCCGTCGCCTCTCCATCGCTCACGCCGCTCACCATTGACGACGATGGGTGGGTGTCTGCGCCGGACGGCGTGACCTTCGACTCGGAGGGGGTGCCGCTCCGGTACAAGACCGTCGAGCACCTGATCGATCACGCTCCGGCACGCACCCTCGAGTACAGCGGGCTGTGTCTCTCAGCTGCGGAGGAGCCCGCGTCCGTCGATGTTGCACTGAGCGAGCCGGCATGGCGTGGTGCCATGGAAGCGGAGATGGAGTCAATCCGCGCCAACAACACTTGGGAGCTCGCCACGCTCCCGGCTGGTCACCGTGCAATTGGTTTGAAGTGGGTGTTTAAGGTGAAAAGAGACCCTGCTGGCAATATTGTGAAGCACAAAGCACGACTAGTGGCGAAAGGCTATGCTCAGAGGCAAGGGATTGATTTCGACGAGGTTTTTGCTCCCGTGGCGCGGCTGGAGACAGTGCGCGTCCTGCTCGCCGTGGCCGCACACCGGCAGTGGAAAGTGCACCACATGGACGTCCGATCAGCGTTCCTCAACGGCGACTTGGCAGAGGAGGTATATGTGCATCAGCCAACAGGTTTTGTCAGCAGTAACAGTGAACAAAAGGTTCTCAAACTGAAGAAGGCCCTCTACGGGCTCCGGCAGGCGCCACGTGCTTGGAACGCCAAGTTAGACTCCACACCGGTGTCACTTGGGTTCGAGCGATGTCAGTTGGATCATGCATTGTACCGACGAGGTGATGACAAAGAGTTTCTGCTGGTTGGAGTCTATGTTGATGATCTAATTATCACTGGAACATCAGACTCTGCTATCGGACAGTTTAAGAGACAGATGCAGGATCTTTTCCAGATGAGTGATCTCGGTTTGCTCAGTTACTACCTGGGAATCGAAGTAAAGCAAGATGATGGAGAGATAAAAGTCTGTCAGGCAAGTTATGCAACCAAGATACTTGAGGATGCAGGCATGGGACAGTGCAACCCTAGCTGGACACCGATGGAGAACCGTCTGAAACTGACGAAGAACAATGGTGAAGTTGTTGATGCTACCAAGTATCGCAGTGTCATTGGCAGTCTCAGGTATCTGGTTAACACGCGGCCAGACATCGCGTATGCAGTGGGTGTTGTGAGCAGATTCATGGAGGCACCAGGGAAGGAACACTGGACTGCAGTGAAACAAATTCTGCGCTATGTGAAGGGAACGTTGAGCCACGGCTGTACATTCAGAGCAGGGAGGGGTGGCACACTAGTCGGTTTTAGTGACAGTGATCATGCAGGGGATCCTGTTGATCGCAAGAGCACGACTGGGTTGGCTTTCTTCCTTGGAGACAGTGTGATTACTTGGTCGTCCCAAAAGCAGAAGATTGTGGCGATGTCGTCCTGTGAAGCTGAATATATTGCAGCAGCTACAGCAGCAACTCAGGCAGTGTGGCTCAGTAGGTTGCTTGCTGAGTTGTTCGGGGGTGATGTTCAGAAGGTGAAACTGAGAGTGGATAACAAGTCTGCGATCGAGTTGAGCAAGAACCCGGTTCACCATGAACGGAGCAAACACATCGACCTCAGGTACCATTACATTCGGGAGTGCGTTGAGCTGGGAAGAGTTGACATTGAGCATGTTCGGACTGGCGATCAGCTAGCTGACATACTTACAAAGTCCTTGGGAAGAACTCGTTTCGCTGAACTACGGCTCAAGCTCGGAATCAACCAGGTGCAACAGACTTAGGGGGTGAATTGATAGCTAATCTGTTGCAAGACTCAACACTGAACCTGTTGTTTCTCTGAATAAAAGGGACCGGGAGCGTGCACCTGTACACGCACGGTTCAGTAGATTCAGTTAGGCGTTTTCTGTCAGTAGTTTCAGTTAGTTTGTTAGCTAGAAATGCTCGCCTCACCGGGTCATGGGATGGCATGATCGTAGCGGTCTGTGCGGGCAAAGTAGTTGCTCGATCTCAGCTTGGCGTCGTGGGATGGCACGACCAGTAGGCCAGCTGGAGACGTGGGGGTTTTCCTTGTATTTCGGCAGCCGTTTGAGCTTGCTACAAATAACAGAAAAGCAGAGAAAAGCTGCAGTCAAGTGCGCAGCACAAAAACACCTCTGTCAGACTTGCTCTTCTCTCTCGCGAAATTCTCTCTCGTACGATCGGCAGCCATCTGCAACTACACTCCGCTGCTTGCAATCCTCCAGCTCCTGTTGCTCCACCTTTTGATGCATGATAGCTTCCTTCTTCATTGGTTTATGATCATTCCTAGCTAGATGTATACCTTGTAGGTCATCCTTCTCTTGCCCTTGGGGGTTTTTCTGTCTCCTTCGTGCATGCTGATGCTTAGATCTTGCTCACTCTCTGGTGAATCATGAGCACACCGTGGGGCGGCTTTGGAAGGGCCATGATGAAGCCATGTACCTAGGGTAGGGTCATGGACCTATCCAAGATACCCTCCCCAAGGACATTTCTTAAAGAAAACACCTTTCAGTCGACCTAAAAGGATTCCACTCGACGGACCTGAAGACACTCGACCATGAAGCCAACCACTCGACCGCCAGGAGATCTACAGCCGGTCTGCACACAAACGGTCGGTCATTAAGTAGCTTTTATGGTCATCACAGCACTTTATGTGGGGTGTTACCAGTAACCCCCGATCTTAATGTACTTTAATCCGTACATAACTGAGGGCTGGAGGGGTCTGGCGAACTCTATATAAGCCACCCCCCTCCTCAGTGTAAAGGGTTCGCACCCCTGTAACTCATACGCACATAATACAGTCGACCGCCTCCGGGCTCCGAGACGTAGGGCTGTTACTTCCTCAGTGAAGGGTGAACTCGTAAACATCTTGCGTATACAACTACTCCATAGCTAGGATCTTGCCTCTCCATTCCTACCCCCCATTCTACTGTCAGACTTAGAACCACGACAGTTGGCGCCCACCGTGGGGCGGGTGTCTTAGCGACTTGTTGGAGAAGTTGCAGTTTTTCCGATCCCCTTCATCATGGTTTCAGGTGGAGTTTTGGTTGAGGGCCGCGAGATCCGTCTCGGCGCGCTCACGTTCATCGCCGACGACTCCGCTTGGCTTCAGGAGGCTCCACTCGACGTCGACGCGCTCCCCGTCTGCGGGGCAACGCACTTTCGCGTGTGCGTCCGCGGCGTCCTCCTGCGGCAACCGTCGACCCAATATCGGTCGGCTCCTGTGCCGTCCTCCCTTCCAGTCTCTCGCCGGCCCAAGTGCTCCGGTCGGTCGAGGCTTCAGCGGTGGGTGAGGCATGCGGTGGCCCGCCAGTCGGCCACTCCCCAAGTCGCGGCAATCCAGCCCGACGAATCTCTCTACGGCCTGTTCGATCTGTCGACTAGCTCCGCAGAGACTGCATCTGAGTGCGACAGCAGTGATCCAGTGGCGGAAGTCCTGATGGTCGATGGGCCACGCAGTCCACCCGACTTTCCTCGCGCCGACGGTGGCGACGACAAGGGCGATCCGTCGCAAGCCCATGAAGAGTACTTGCCCGAGCCACTCACTTTGCTGCAGAGGGAGGAGCTTTGCCGCCGGAACATGGATGCACTTCACACTCCTATCGTTGGAGAAACACCCGAGGCCCGTGCCTTAGAAGACGCGCGTTTGGCCAACTTGGCTGAGCGCACTCGACTGGAAAATCTCCAGCGAGTGCTCGACGAACGAGCGCGACAACGGGTCCCGTCGTCCAGTCGAAGTCAACTCTTTCCACAACCGACTCAGGTATATCGAACTCCAATTCAGAATCTAGCAGCTGCAGCCCGTATAGCAGAGTCGATTCAGCCTTCCCAGTCAGAGGCTGGCAGAGGTTTGCTACAGATCAGAGATTTACTCCGGGCAGCAGGAGATCAAAATTCAGCTGTATCGCAATCGCGGAATAGGATTCACAGCAGATCCGTCGCCGCGAATACAGTCCAGTCGGCTCATAGCCCAAGATCGCCCCTGAGGCGTGAGGGACATGGAGGCCGGCGTGATCAGTATGAGGACCGATTCGATCGTGATGATCGGCGTCGAGTGCCCACTCCTCCCCCAAGGGGTGGGTCATACGCGCCTCGACAGCAGGATGACAGACGCCATCACAGTGTTGGGCGAAGGATTCCAGTCGACCCCAGGGAACCAGGCTTTGATGTGAGATCCATTATCATTCAAGGTTTGGTCGATAGGAACAGAGCTCACCGGGAAGGCCATGACAGAGATGTGCCCACCAGCAGCAGAGTACACGTCTCAGGACCAGAGTGTTTTAGCAGAGCCATCAGGGCCGCGGTGATTCCTCCCAACTTCAGGTTGGCGACTGGAGTCAGTAAGTTTACTGGTGAGTCCAAGCCGGATACTTGGCTTGAGGACTACCGAGTGGCTGTTCAGATTGGCGGCGGCAACGATGAAGTGGCCATGAAACACCTGCCTCTTATGTTGGAGGGCTCAGCCAGAGCATGGTTGAATCAGTTAGCACCCAGCAGCATTTACACTTGGGAAGATCTTGCCCGAGTGTTTGTCAGGACATTTGAAGGAACTTGCAAGCGGCCAGCAGGGTTGATGTAACATCCCAAAATTCTAAATTTTGGAATGTTATATTAGATTAATAACTATGCTTGTTGTCTGATTGTTTGTTTGATTGATTGAGTGAAATTGAGTGGAATATGAAAACTTTTGGAAGTTGAATGAGAGGGAATGAAATGACTTTCCCAAACTTTCCCCTTTGCCCTTTTTGGATCTCAATGAATTCAAGTTCAGTCCAACACCAAACCCTAGAGTGAAGATGACATGACTTCTTCCATTTGGAATGAAAAGGGTTTTGGAACAATTTGAATTTCAACTGAAAATATTTCAAATTCAAAGCTTTATTGCAACTCAAGGATTTTCATGAGAGAAGATAAAATGACTTCTTCAATTATATGAAATATGAGTTGGAGGTTAAAAAAGAATCAAATTGAAAGTCATTTGAAAGTATCTTGAAACCCCCTTTCAAATTTGGGATTATTTGGATTTTGTTCAAATTACTTTTCTCCTAAAAATAAGTAAATGGAAATTAGGGTAAAATGATTCCCTTCTATGGAAAATTAGGAGAAAATAAATTTGAAATAATTTTTGTATTTTAAAAATGATTTTTGTTGGGTTTTATTGCAGCAGCAACACTATTTGAGTTTTGTAAATTTTTGAGGATTTTATTTGAACTTGAAAAATAGTTCAGGTTGTAGGAAATCTTTTTCTGATCATTTTGGTATATATATGTCCTATATAAAATAATTATAGTTTAAATATTATCTCTGTTTTTATTTTTCTCAAAAAAATAAAATAGAAAAAAAAAGACCTCAGGCGCCAGCCAGGCCACTGGCCCAGCCAGCGCCGAGGCAACCGCAGCGCCACGCGGCCCAGCCGGCCCACCAGGCGCCAGCCGAGCCGGCCCAGCGCGAGCCGACCGCACCCCGCGCTGAATCGCCTCCGCGTCGGTCGACCCACCGCGCCGCACTCCCCTCTCCCTCACTGCCAGGCGGGCCCCCACCTGTCTCCTTCCCCTCGCCCGCGCCTCTCGCCGCGCTGCCGCTCGCCGGATCCCGAAGGATCCGGGATTCGATCCCCCTCCCGATTCACCCCCTCGCCCAAGCCGTGCCCCGCCCTATAAGTACCCCCTCCCCGCACCCCATTCCCCCC
>LR880966.1:758348827-758377787 GCA_904067115.1 Aegilops sharonensis | reverse complement strand
CGGGACGATATTTTATTTTAATGCTACGCTATAGTAGACGGGGTTTGGTATGAGTGCTCGAGAGTGGTGTGAAGAAGGAGGACTCTACGTCAATGACGACAACTCCATGATGGCATCTGCAAGGACTGCATTTTCAAGGCCTCAAGACTTCAAGACTCAAGACAAGAATTCAATACACACTACTGGGTGAAGGACGGTTGACGGGCACCCTGGAGAAACCAGTGGTTGGCCGGGATGCATGGAGAAGCGCCATGACATCTTGCGGAAAGCTTCACCCAGACTCAAAGAGACGGAAGAATACTTCATGCCCGGAAGCTTACCTGTGCAACCGCAAGTCATTATGGGCTCTGGCTTGGTTGACCTTAGTTGTGACTCTGGTTGGGACGGTGCTAGCAGATGTAGGACTACGGTAGGATGGGATGAGCACCGGACAGTGGTCAGAGGAACTCTTTGGAAGACCATGTTTCGGTCATCTTGTTCTCAAACACTCTGAAGTGCGAGAACGTAAAAAGAGGGATCGAATCTTGCGGGTAAAGTGTACAAACATCTGCAGAGGGTTTAAACCTAATCGATTAGCCGTGTCCCCGGTTACGGACAATTTGAGCATCTGGACCTGGATCTATCTCGGAACTCTCAACACCGGACTGATAACTTAATTGTGGGCAACTTATGATGAATTTGGGCTATGAGACATCGGTTGGCGGAACCATGTCATGATAGAAAACTCTATAGTACAGACTTCATTTATTCCTTTGATGTAGGGAAAATAAATCAGCTTTTATGCAAACAAAACTCAGACACAGAGCCACAAAGCCATGTTGCATATAGTATAGTTTTATCATCTGTTTTCTCATGTTGTGATATTACCGGTACATTCAATGTACTGACCTACACGGCTGCAACGTATCATGTTGCAGATATTTCCTCGACGAGTAAGAGTTTCGATACAGGGTTACGGTCTACATCAACCTGCCGATGGTGTTGATGGGACTCCACACCCTTTTGATTGTTTCCGCTGAGTATTATGAGGTATATATCATTTTACGTTATTTATACATGTGATTGCACTTTGATATATACATTGATGTACTGTGTGTGCCAGCATACTGATCCAGGGATGGCACAGCAACACAGAGGCTTGACCGTCTGAGGTCGGGTCGCTACAGTTGACCGAGTTGCAGTCGTCTGTGCAAAAGTCGAATGAAAACTCTGAGGGATTACATTCAGAGATGGATCACATTGCATCACACAGTAGAGAATGTATCTGATCATCAGGCAGTATGTGCCTTCAAGGAAGGCGTTAAGAACATAGAGTTAAGTTTGAAATTCGGTCGGACCGGAGACATGACCCTGAGTCCAATTATGGAGATTGCCACCAAGTACGCCAATGGTGAAGAAGAGGATCGGCTCCGGAGTGGCAAGTGCAAATCAGCCGCTAATGAAACCGGGGGAGGGAACTCCAGTCGGAAGCAGAAGCGGAAAGCCGAGCCAGCTACCCCTGGAGAAGCCTTGGCCATGACTCCAGGAAAGTTCAAGGGGAAATCCAAGGGACCTTGGAACCCCAAAAAGGTGAAAGACCAAGATGGAAATGATGTATTGGACTTGCCATGTCACATTCACACGAAGAAAGATGAAGAGGGTAAAATCATTTACCCAAAGCATACCACTCGACAGTGTCGGCTCTTGATTCAGCAGTTCCAGGGAAAGCAGCCCAAGGATAAGGAAAAGGAGTCGGATAAAGTTGAGGACAAGGAAGATAGTGATGGTGGATACCCCCAGGTCAATTCCACCTTGATGATTTTTGCTGACGTTTAAAGCAAAAGTCGATTGAAAGTTATCAACCGAGAGGTGAATATGGTCGCTCCGGCGACACCCAATTATTTGAAATGGTCTCAGACCGCCATCATGTTCGACCAGTCTGATCACCCGACGCACATAGCCACCCCTGGGAGGCAAGCTTTGGTGGTCGACCCGGTCGTCGAGGGCACTCGACTAACTAAAGTCTTGATGGATGGTGGCAGTGGCCTGAACATACTGTATGCAGAGACGTTGAAAGGGATGGGCATTCCGATGTCCAGACTCAGCACCAGCAACATGAGCTTCCATGGAGTCATTCCTGGAAAGAAGGCTGAGTCACTTGGTCAAATTGCTCTCGATGTGGTTCTTGGTGATTCCAAGAATTTTCGTAAAGAAAAGTTGACCTTTGAGGTCGTGGATTTCCAGAGTGCTTATCACGCTATTCTGGGAAGGCCGGCGTATGCATGTTTCATGGCTCGACCATGTTATGTATACCTCAAACTGAGGATGCCAGGTCCCAAAGGTGTGATCACTGTCACTGGCAATCGGAAGAAAGCAGAAGAGTGTTTTCAGAAAGGCTCTAAGATCGCTGATGCTCAGATGGCAGTGGTAGAGCTGCAAGAATACCAGAAAACTGCAGACCCGAGTGATTTGTTGCGAGCCAAGAAGCCCGCCACGGAATCAGCATTTCAGTCATCCGGTGAGACGAAACCGATTCACATTCACCCGACCGACCCCAATGCTGCTCCGACCCATATCTCAACAACACTCGACTCCAAATAGGAAGAAGCGCTCATCCAGTTCCTCCGTGAGAACTGGGACATCTTCGCATGGAAGCCTGCTGACATGCCGGGTGTTCCCAGGGGACTGGCTGAGCATCGTCTACGAGTCGACCCAAAAATTAAACTTGTCAAAGAACATCTTCGACGGTCCGCCATCCAGAAGAGAAAGGCCATTGGCGAGGAGGTGCTTCGGCTCTTAGCAGCAGAGTTTATCCGAGAGATTTACCACTCCGAGTGGCTCGCCAATGTGGTCATGGTCCCCAAGAAGGACAAGTCACTTCGCATGTGCATCTACTTCAAACATATCAACTGGGCATGCCCGAAAGATCATTTTCCTCTCCCCCGCATCAACCAAATAGTCGACTCAACTGCGGGATGTGAGCGGTTGTCTTTTTTAGACGCCTATTCCGGTTATCATCAGATCCGTCTGTATGGACCCGACGAGATCAAAACAGCTTTCATCACTCGATTCGGGTGCTTCTGTTATGTCACCACTGCCATTCGGCCTCAAGAATGCCGGAGCCACGTTCATGAGGATGATTCAGAAGTGTTTGCTCACTCAAATCAGTCAGAATGTGGAAGCATACATGGATGATATTATGGTCAAATCACGGAAAGGTTCCGACCTGTTGACTGACCTTGCTGAAACATTTGCCAATCTCAGGAGGTATGATATCAAGCTTAATCCATCAAAGTGCACATTCGGAGTTCCTGGCGGAAAGTTACTCGGTTTTCTAGTTTCCGAACGAGGGATCGACGCCAACCCAGAAAAAGTTGGTACTATACTCCGAATGAAACGTCCTGTGCGTGTGCACGATGTCTAGAAGCTTACTGGATGCTTGGACGCTTTAAGTCGATTCATCTCTCGTCTCGATGAAAAGGCATTGCCTCTTTACCAACTGATGAAGAAGTCAGACAAGTTCGAGTGGACTCCCGAAGCTGATGCAGCATTTGCAGAGCTAAAAGCTCTGCTCTCCACCCAGCCGGTGCTTGCTGCCCCAATCAGCAAAGAGCCTTTGCTGCTTTACATTGCAGCCACAGGACAAGTCGTCAGTACAGTACTTACGGTCGAGCGTGAAGAAGAAGGAAAAGCCTTCAAAGTTCAGCGCCCAGTATATTATCTTTCTGAAGTATTGACCCCATCAAAGCAAAGAAATCCTCATTATCAAAAGCTTGTTTATGGGATTTATATGACCACGAAGAAGGTTGCTCATTACTTCTCTGACCATTCCATTACAGTCGTCAGCGACGCCCCATCACTAGTAGAAAAGGGGGCAATGGCCCAGGCCGGTTCAGCCCATTAGTCCCGGTTCAATCCAGAACCGGGACTAATGGAGCTATTTGTCCCGGTTCGTGAGCCCAGGGGGGCGGCCGGGCCACGTGGGCCATTGGTCCCGGTTCGTCCGGACCTTTTGGTCCCGGTTGGTGGGACGAACCGGGACCAATGGGCCTGGCTCCTGGCCCACCACTATTGGTCCCGGTTGGTGGCTTGAACCGGGACGAAAGGCTTCCCTTTAGTCCCGGTTCATGCCACCAACCTGGGCTAATGGTGGTGCCTATATATACCCCCTCACGCAAGAGCAGAGCACATTGCTCTGTTTTTTCTGGCCGAGGGGGAGAGGGCTTGGTGGTGCTTAGCTCACCTCGTATGCACACAAGGTGTTTGATGGAATGCCCGAGCCACACTACTTAAGGTTTCTCCTCTCCAAGCTCGACTGCCAAGCTCCATTTTCCTCAATATTTATCTAGGTTTAGCGGTCTGTCATGCCCCGTCCCCGTCTTCATCGCCGTCGATCACCCGCGCCGATCTCATCGCCGGCACCACCGTGGTGAGCCTCTTGTTGTTATCTTCTTTCTGAAAGGAAAAATATTCTTACTTGTATGTTTAGATAGATACTTGTATTATTTTCTTACTTTTATTATTGCATCTTATATAGTGCGATGGTTTTGGTATCCGCCCCCGTCGGCCCTCGTCCTGTCTATGATTCGGATGTGGTATATATTATCTTTTCATAACTATTGGTTCATTTATTGTTTATCAAAATTATGCCGACCAACGTGACATAGATTTTATTTATCTAGGAGGTTGTTGAACCGGAAATTCCAACCGACCCTATTATCGAGAGGTTAAATTTAGTTGAAGAAGAAAACAATTTCTTGAAGGAAAAAATAAAAAAACTTGAGGAGGAGAAGATGATATTGGAGTTGCATGTTGCGGATGTCGTCGACGATCACAAGATCAAGATGGATGCAATGCGCTTGAAGATTAGAAAGATTAGAAAATATGCCATTCATACCGAGGCTTGGTATCATTATGCCGTTGGATCAGTTGTTACCTTGGTTGCGATTATGATCGCATTTGTTTTCGCATTGAAATGTTTAACATAGTTTCAATGTATGGTTTAATTAATTTAGATGCTCTGCAGAGCTTTATGTTGTTAGATGAGAACTATGTATGTACTTTGGTTTTTATGTGATGATGAACTTCTATTAATTTGGTCACTTAATTATCTATTCATGATGTTCTGTAATGATTTTTGACACACTTAATTATATATAATGCACGCAGATGAACCGACAATGGATGTACGGTGACAGACACACCTCCGAGTACACTAAGGGTGTGCATGATTTTCTCGAAGTGGCTGAGGCAAACAAGCAGAATGGTTTTATGTTTTGTCCATGCCCTATATGTGGGAACACGAAGTCTTACTCTGACCGGAAAATCCTTCACACCCACCTACTTTACAAGGGTTTCATGCCACACTATAATGTTTGGACGAGGCACGGAGAAATAGGGGTTATGATGGAAGACGACGAAGAAGAAGAGTACGATGACAACTATGTGCCCCCTGAATACGGTGATGCTACTGAACATCAAGAGGAAACAGACGATGTGCACGATGGTGCTGCAACGGGCGAAGCTGCTGAAGATCAAGAGGAACCAGACGATGTGCCCGATGATGATGATCTCCGCCGGGTCATTGTCGATGCAAGGACGCAATGCGAAAGTCAAAAGGAGAAGCTGAAGTTCGATCGCATGTTAGAGGATTGCGAAGATGGCAACACAAAGCTCGGTACCGTACTGGAATTGCTGAAGTGGAAGGCAGAGAATGTTGTGCCTGATAAAGGATTTGAGAAGCTACTGAAAATAATGAAGAAGAAGCTTCCAAAGGATAACGAATTGCCCGACAGTACATACGCAGCAAAGAAGGTCGTATGCCCTCTAGGATTGGAGGTGGAGAAGATACATGCATGCCCTAATGACTGCATCCTCTACCGCGGTGCATACAAGGATCTGAACGCATGCCCGTTATGCGGTGCATTGCGGTATAAGATCAGACGAGATGACCCTGGTGATGTTGACGACGAGCCTCCCAGGAAGAGGGTTCCTGCGAAGGTGATGTGGTATGCTCCTATAATACCACAGTTGAAACGTCTGTTCAGAAACAGAGAGCATGCCAAGTTGATGCGATGTCACAGTGAGGACCGTAAGAAAGACGGGAAGTTGAGAGCACCCGCTGACGGGTCGCAGTGAAGAAAAATCGAGAGAAAGTACTGGGATGAGTTTGCAAAGGACCCAAGGAACGTATGGTTTGCTTTAAGCGCAGATGGTATTAATCCTTTCGGGGAGCAGAGCAGCAATCACAGCACCTGGCCCGTGACTCTATGTATGTATAACCTTCCTCCTTGGATGTGCATGAGGCGGAAGTTCATTATGATGCCAGTTCTCATCCAAGGCCCTAAGCAACCCAGCAACGACATTGATGTGTACCTAAGGCCATTAGTTGAAGAACTTTTACAGCTGTGGAATGGAAACGGTGTACGTACGTGGGATGAGCACAAAAAGGAGGAATTTCACCTAAAGGCGTTGTTGTTCGTGACCATCAACGATTGGCCCGCTCTCAGTAACCTTTCAGGACAGACAAACAAGGGATACCACGCATGCACGCACTGTTTACTTGACACCGATAGTATATACCTGGGAAGCTGCAGGAAGAATGTGTACCTGGGCCATCGTCGATTTCTTCCGACCAACCATCAATGTCGAAAGAAAGGCAAGCATTTCAAAGGCGAAGCAGATCACCGGAAGAAGCCCACCATGCGTACCGGTGATCACGTACTTGCTATGGTCAATGATTTACACGTAATCTTTGGAAAGGGTCCCGGCGGACTAGCTGTTCCGAATGACGCTGACAATCACGCACCCATGTGGAAGAAGAAATCTATATTTTGGGACCTACCCTACTGGAAAGACCTAGAGGTCCGCTCTTCGATCGACGTGATGCACGTGACGAAGAACCTTTGCGTGAACCTGCTAGGATTCTTGGGCGTGTATGGGAAGACAAAAGATACACCTGAGGCACGGGAGGACCTGCAACGCTTGCACGAAAAAGAGGGCATGCCTCCGAAGCAGTATGAAGGTCCTGCCAGCTACGCTCTTACGAAAGAAGAGAAAGAAATCTTCTTTGAATGCCTGCTCAGTATGAAGGTCCCGACTGGCTTCTCGTCGAATATAAAGGGAATAATAAATATGCCAGAGAAAAAGTTCCAGAACATAAAGTCTCATGACTGCCACGTGATTATGAAGCAACTGCTTCCGGTTGCATTGAGGGGGCTTCTACTGGAAAACGTCCGATTAGCCATTGTGAAGCTATGTGCATTCCTCAATGCAATATCTCAGAAGGTGATCGATCCAGAAATCGTACCAACGCTAAGGAGTGATGTGGCGCAATGTCTTGTCAGTTTCGAGCTGGTGTTCCCACCATCCTTCTTCAATATCATGATGCACGTCTTAGTTCATCTAGTCGACGAGATTGTCATTCTGGGGCTTGTATTTCTACACAATATGTACCCCTTTGAGAGGTTCATGGGAGTCTTAAAGAAATATGTTCGTAACCGCGCTAGGCCAGAAGGAAGCATCTCCATGGGCCATCAAACAGAGGATGTCATCGGGTTTTGTGTTGACTTCATTCCTGGCCTTAAGAAGATAGGTCTCCCTAAATCGCGGTATGAGGGGAGACTGACTGGAAAAGGCACGCTTGGAAGGGACTCAATAATATGCAGGGACGGATATTCTTGGTCTCAAGCACACTACACAGTTCTACAGAACTCTACCTTGGTGACCCAGTATGTCGATGAACACAAGAACAGTCTGCGCTCCAAACACCCGGAGCAGTGCGACGACTGGATTACATGTGAACACATCAGGACTTTCAGCAGTTGGTTGGAAACACGTCTCAGAGGTGACAGCACTGTTTGTGATGAGCTGTACTTGTTGTCTAGGGGAACATCTTCGACTGTAATGATTTGGAAAGGATACGAGATAAATGAGAATAAATTTTACACGATTGACCAAGATCAAAAGAGCACCAACCAAAACAGCGGTGTCCTCTTTGATGCAGCAACCGACAGGGGAAAGGACACATATTATGGTTACATAGTAGACATATGGGAACTTGACTATGGAGTAGATTTTAAGGTCCCTTTGTTTAAGTGCAAGTGGGTCAATCTGTCAGGAGGCGGGGTACAGGTAGACCCACAGTACGGAATGACAACAGTGGATCTAAAAAATCTTGGGTACACTGACGAACCGTTCGTCCTAGCCAATGATGTGGCACAGGTTATCTATGTGAAGGACATGTCTACCAGACCGAGGAAAAGAAAAGATAAGGAAGCGAATACATCATACGATGAGCCAAAGCGCCACATAGTTCTTTCAGGAAAAAGGGACATCCTGGGAGTGGAGGACAAGACAGACATGTCTGAAGAGTATGAAAAGTTTCATGAAATTCCTCCCTTCAAAGTCAAGGCTGACCCAAGCATCCTGATAAATGATGAAGATTATCCATGGTTACGGCGCAATAAGCAAATGACACAAGCGAAGAAAAAATGAAGACTTTCTCCCGCAACTATTATGATGATACCATGCCAACTTTGTAACAGACGAGTATGATACCATTGTCCATTTTGTACATGCACATGCTATGCCAACTTTTTCAGAGTTCATTTGAAAACTATGAATTTCAAAGAATTTAAATTTTAACTATTCAAATTTGAAAACTAATGGCACAAACAGAAAGTCTAAAACTAATGGCACTAACAGAAAGTTTATAATTTTGCTGACCTAAAAGCAAAAAAGAATTAAAAAATAAAGCAAAAAAATAAAAGAAAATAAATAATGCAGAAAACAAAACAAAAAAACTGGAAAAAAATAAAAATAGCAACAATAAGTATTTTGTTGTAAGTAGAAACAAAATAAAATGAATAAAGCAACAAAGAAAACAAAAAAGTGTTTTCAAATTTGAAAACTAATGGCACTAACAGAAAGTTTATAATTTTGCTAAAACTAAAAGCAAAAAGAATTAAAAAATAAAGCAAAAAATAAAAGAAAATAAATAATGCAGAAAACAAAACAGAAAAACTGGAAAAATAAATAAATATAGCAACAATAAGTATTTTGTTGTAAGTAGAAACAAAATAAAATGAATAAAGCAACAAAGAAAACAAAAAAGTGTTTTCAAATTTGAAAACTAATGGCACTAACAGAAAGTTTATAATTTTGCTAAAACTAAAAGCAAAAAGAATTAAAAAATAAAGCAAAAAATAAAAGAAAATAAATAATGCAGAAAACAAAACAGAAAAACTGGAAAAATAAATAAATATAGCAACAATAAGTATTTTGTTGTAAGTAGAAACAAAATAAAATGAATAAAGCAACAAAGAAAACAAAAAAGTGTTTTCAAATTTGAAAACTAATGGCACTAACAGAAAGTTTATAATTTTGCTAAAACTAAAAGCAAAAAGAATTAAAAAATAAAGCAAAAAATAAAAGAAAATAAATAATGCAGAAAACAAAACAAAAAAACTGGAAAAAAATAAAAATAGCAACAATAAGTATTTTGTTGTAAGTAGAAACAAAATAAAATGAATAAAGCAACAAAGAAAACAAAAAAGTGTTTTCAAATTTGAAAACTAATGGCACTAACAGAAAGTTTATAATTTTTCTAAAACTAAAAGCAAAAAGAATTAAAAAATAAAGCAAAAAACAAAAGAAAATAAATAATGCAGAAAACAAAACAAAAAAACTGGAAAAATAAATAAATATAGCAACAATAAGTATTTTGTTGTAAATAGAAACAAAATAAACTAAATAAAGCAACAAATAAAACAAAAAATCAAAAAAAAGTGCCACCTATTGGGCCCCCACGGCCTGAATACGACTAGAAACCCTACCATGGGCCAGGATTCAGGCCCGCGGGAGGCCCAGTAGGCCCATAGGCACAGACTGCAGGGTTAGGCCCGAAAGCCTGCTTTAGAGAGGAGCTCTAGAGGGAAGGCGCACCGCACCTTATAAACAGGTGTGCCTCCCTCTCAACTAGCGAGGTGGGACTAAATATTTGGGTTCGGGGCAGCACATGCCTTTGGTCCCGGTTGGTGGCTCCAACCGGGGCTAAAGGGGTGCATTAGTCCCGGTTGGTGCCATGACCCGGGACTAATGCCCCCCTTTAGTCCCGGTTGGTGCCACCAACCGGGACCAAAGGCCGCCGCTTCCCGCCCTTTGGGCTGCTGAAAAGAGGCCTTTGGTCCCGGTTGGTGGCACCAACCGGGACTAAAGGGGGGCATTTGTCCCTGATTGTGTCACGAACCGGGACCAATGCTCTTGCTATATATACAACACTTAGCAGTTTTCGCAAAAATTCATCTGTTTCTTCTCGCCCCGACGCCTTCTGCTCCTCGTCGTCGTCGCCGCCGAACCCTGCCCCGACGCCGTCAGGCTGGTCCACCTCGTCGTCGCCGCCGCCGCGCCACTGCCCTGACACCGTCGCCGCGCCCGCCGCCCCCGACCCCGTAGCCGTCACCGCGCGCGCCGCCCCTGCCTCGACCCCGTCGGCATCGCCGCGCGCGCCACCCGTTCCCCGACCCCGTCGCCGTCGCCGCGCGCGCCGCCCCTTCCCCGACCCCGTCGCCGTCGCCGCGCGCGCCGCCCCTTCCCCAACCCCGTCACCGTCGCCCCGACCACACGCCGCCGCCTTCGGTCTGGCCGCCGGCGCGCTTTCCTCTTATTTTTTTGTGCATTTTATGTATATGTTCTCTGTGTATATATGTTCATATATGCAAAAATTAGATTTTAGAAAAACTTTATATATGCAAAAGTTTATATATGCAAAAATTTATACATATATGTAAGTATATATGTATGTATAGATGTGTATGTATGTGGATACATGAGGGGGGTCGATATACCCCCTCTCCGATAGCATTTTTGTGCATTTTAGGTTAGTGTATATATATGTTGAGGTATATATGCAAAAGATAGATTTTTAGAAAAAATACTATTTTTTTCTGTTGATGATATGATGATGTTTTTTTTCATATATGCATTTTTTCATATATGTATTTTTTTGAAGTTGTTAGTAGATATCGATTTTAGGTTAGTGCATTTTATCACTGATTTTAGGTTAGTTGATCGATTTAGTGCATTTTATGTTTGTTGCATTTTAGGTTAGTGCATTTTATGTTAGTGGAGAGGAAAAAGTAAAATAAGGAAAAGGAAAATAAGTAGAGAAAGAAGGAGAAGAAGAAGGAGAAGAAGAAGGAGAAGACGAGGAGAGGAAGAAGAGAAAGATGAAGAAAAAAAAGAGGAGAAGAAGAAGGAATAGAGGAGCTTCTTCTCCTTTTTTTCTCCTCTCTTTTTTCTTCTTCTTCTTAATTTTTATCGGGGACGAGGGTGTCGAGGATCGCCGAGGGGTCGAGGGTCGGGAACTAGGGTAGAGGGTCGAGGGTCGTTAAGGGGTCAAGGGTCGAGGGTTTCAGGGTCGAGGGTTCGAGGGTTCTAGGGTCGAGGGATCAAGGGTCGAGGGTTCCAGGGTCGTCTAGGGGTCGAGGGTTCCAGGGTCGTCGAGGGTTCGAGGGGTCGAGAGGTTTCCTAGTGTCAAAGTATTGAAGAAATCCATGGCTTCATCATTAGCCGGAAGTAACCATGGCATGATGGTACGAAGTCCTCCAAAGTTATTCTGGAATGGAGTCCCGGATAGGATAATTTGCCTTTTTGTACGAATTTCAGCAAAGGCCTTCCAAATAATGATATTCGGAAGGTTCTTGCTGAACTTTGTACCAAAAAGCGAATTATCCTATCTAGGACTCCGTTCCAAAATAACTTTGGAGAGCTTCGTACCATCATACACCTGTTACTTTCGCCTAATGATGCAGATATGGTTTTGTTGAATCCTTTGACACTAGGCAACCTCCCGACCCCTCGGCGATCCTCGACCCCTTGACCCTCGACTGCTCGGCGATCCACGACCCTCTACCTTACCGCGAGCGTCGATGCCCACGTCACTTGTGGGACATAGATGTAGTGTTCAACGTCGACCCCCTTCCGATAGCTTCAACACGTGGGGGGGGGTCGATATTACCCCCTCCTTGAAGCGTTCTCCTAACCCTTGAAGCGTTGTCGAGGCCACCCGAAACCCTAGAGAAGCAGCGTCGAGGCCACTAATTAATATGATTCCTTATTGTGATTAGCTAGCTAGTTCTACGTTTGCCACAAATATATCCATATCTGTCATGTTTGAATAATAATTGCCATGTTGTAAGTATTTGTAGAAACTATGGACACCCCGCCCCGAGACGAAGCACAAGAAGCGTTGTTGAGGGTCATAATCGCAGAAGGAAGTGATGCCCTCAGCTCGTTGATATTTCTCAACGACACCGATGGTCTGGAAGGAGAGGGTGAAGAAGCAGCTGGCTATGATTATGATGGCTCCGATGACCCAATGCCGGTGGAAGAAGGAGAGGGTGAAGAAGTAGACCGTGAGGACTGCTCCGGTGATCACCAAACTGAGTCTGGCTAGGTATATATATTAGTTAAGCCTGTGCTGACTAGCTAATTGATGCATTCATTGTTTTGGTATGTACACATATTAATTAACTCTCGTCTTTCTTCCTTTTTCTAGCCCTCCGGATCGAGCACAACTTTGGTAAAGAGACGAGGCCCGAAGAAAAAGTTGAGCTCGGATGAAAGGTTTGAGATCACAGAAATCGCGCGCGACGGCCAACCGATTGAACCCATCCGGACAAAGAAGGCATTTGTTGCTCAGTGCGGGGTTCTGGTTAGGGACAAGATCCCGATCAGCATCCAGCAATGGTATAAGTCTAAGAACGAAGACCCTGAGGTGTCTGATGTCAATGATCTGCAGAAAAATGATCTTTGGACTGAGCTGAAGTCAAATTTCACCCTACCGCCAGAGGATGATCCGGAGAAGCCAGTTATAGAGCCATTAATCAAGTATTTTGCTCTTAAGAAGATGGCAGACCTATTCAGGAATTGGAAGAAAGACTTGAATAAGTTTGTCGATAAAAAAGAGACACCAGAATTCAAGGGCAAATATGGGAAGATCAGAGATGTCTGGCCTGCATTTGTGGCCCACAGGACATCGGAAAAGAGTAAAAAGATGTCGGCGACAAACAAGCAAAATGTTGCGAAGAAGAAGCTTCACCATCACACGGGGTCAGGTGGCTACCTCATAGCCCGGCCTAAGTGGGCCAAGGCTGAGAATGATCTGCTTGATAAAGGGATCGAACCAGAGACAATGAACTGGCCAGACCGTTGCCGGACTTGGTTCTTCGGGGCTGGCGGAACCTTGGACCCTGTATCAGGGAAGTGCATTTGGATGGACGATCAATTGGACATACCAGTCAAGAGGCTAAAGCAATATATCGAAGCAGCACAACAAGGGAAGTTCATTCCAGACAGGGAGAAGGACGAGCTCACAATGGCCCTCGGGAATCCTGAGCACCCTGGACGGACACGAGGCACGCCAGGCTCCGTTTCGTGGAAGGCTGGATTTCCGGACGCAGGGGGTTACAAAACCCATGAGAGGAGGAAGAAACTGGAGCAGAGCCAAATGCAGGCGCTCCACGAAAGGGTAATGGGGCTAGAGGAACGAGAAGAAG
This sequence comes from Aegilops sharonensis, assembly GCA_904067115.1. Taxonomy (NCBI): domain Eukaryota; kingdom Viridiplantae; phylum Streptophyta; class Magnoliopsida; order Poales; family Poaceae; genus Aegilops; species Aegilops sharonensis. Next base: position 758,364,249 of record LR880966.1, on the reverse strand, counting down.
AATGGATCAAACGACCTGCCGAAGCTTCCCCCCCAGCTACCCCGCCATCTCAGCGGAGAAGCAGCGTGGCTTCCACCGACCTGCTTCAGCCGGAGCATGCCTTGACGGCTCCTGCCAGCTATCCCGTGGATGCTATCACAGAGTCTCAAAATTGCCATCTTATGGCACAATGGAGCAATTTGAAGGTCAAGGCGGCTGTTGGCTCTGTTTATCCTACTAAACCCGACTCAACTTTTCACTGCCAGCCGATTCCAGAAGGATATGCTAAGGTGATGGTGGATGAAATAACGGAGGGATTTGAGGACCTCCGGCTTGACCACCCTACCGGTGAAGGGGAGTATCGGCTGGGTTCTGCTCTGAAGGCTCCATGCCTATGGCGGAAGGATCTCATCAACCTTTCGAACTGGACACCTCCGCCTCCTCCTCCTCCTCCAGCGAGTCAGGGCACTCCGCCTCCTCCACCGCCTCCTCCTCCGACGAGTGACGATCAGGGCACTCGGCCGGCTCCTTCTCCGGCGCGTGGCGGCACTCCGCCTCCTTCTCCGCCTGCACCGGCGCGCCCGAGCAGCCAGCCTCCTCCTTCTCCGCCTCGTTAGCAAGGGCGGAAGAGACCCGTCGCCGCTCCGGCTGCTCCGGCGCGTCGTAGTCCTTCTCCTCCACCTCGTAAGCAAGGAAAGAAGACATCCGCTCCGTCTGCTCTGCCGGTGTCTAGTAGTACAGCCAAAGGCGGGAGGAGATACAGATTCGGTACTTATCTGAAGAATCCAGAGAAGTTACCGTACGAGTGGACCGAGGAGGAAAACGCGAAGATCGCGCAGACTGAAGTGCATGACTGGTTTGAAGGGTTGAAAGCAAAGAGACATCCACCTCCGGAGGAGAAGGTAGATCCGGTGAAAGTGAAGCGCACTCTGGCTGCCTTGACAAAACCACCCAAGTCTCCGCCGAAAGGCAACTATGAGCGCATTATTGGAAAGGCATTTGCCGAAGCGGAGAGGTCGGGAAGTACTAAAAGTGATCAAAGAATGAAAGAACGGCGAGCTGGGAAACAAATTGCCCAGCTCGGCGAACAAGCGAAGCAATCGTGCCCCCTGCTCAAGGTGCCTGCTAGCGACATCGTCGATCCGAGGATGGTGCCCGGTTATGGCAATCCTGAAGATTACCTGCCCGACGATGTACATTATGATTTCTTGGAGATGCAGATACAAAGATACGAGTACGGGAAGCCTCTCGTCAAAGATGAAAGCTCTCTATCAACGATGATGCGAAGATTGCATGATTGGTACATGAAAACCTGCAGAGAGTCTGAGGGGAGGAGTACTTTGTATGTGAGAGTTAAAAAGGAGCATGACCTCGTTGGAATTGAACTGTTGCCTATTCCATTTGGGGAGTTCTATCAGTTTTTCAATCAATTGGCCCTCGATAAAGCAACGGTCACCTGCTACTGTCTGTAAGTAGTACTACTTCTGTCATTAAGTCTCTCTATATAACTCAGCTCTTTCATTGCATGTATTTATAATTATCCTCACTATATTATGCAGATTGAAGATCGCCGAATTGAAGAAAAGGCAAGTGGGTTCCATTGGGTTCATTAACACATATCTCATAGATGCAACTGAGGTTGAATTTCATGCCGAAAATACCGAGGCCAACTTGCTACAATCGTTGGTAATAAATGAACACAAGGATATAATACTCTTTCCTTACAACTTCAAGTGAGTGTTACTGTCTTGTGGCATATTCGGTTTCCCTTATTAGTCCAGGTTATAGTAATGTAATATTGACGAGTTATGCATGCGTGCGCAGGTACCACTATATTCTCCTAGAGATTAAGCTTGATCAGGGAGTAGTAACTATCTTAGACTCCAAACAAAAAGATCCCAAGGAATATGCAGACATGACTGAAATGCTCGAGAAGTAAGTTAAATCGATCATTATCCACCATATCAGCAAATTTGTTCATTTCTGATATCAAGTAATTGTTTTCTTTGTATGGCAGGGTTTGGAGAAAATTCACCAAAAAAGCTCCGAGACTGCCGAAGAAGCTGCAATTTAGACACCCAAAAGTAAGTACTATAGTAGCATATTCCATGCATCTCCTAGTGATTGAAGCGCTAGTTTCATCAATACCATTTAACATGCTTGCTAATTATCAGTTTGATTGACCTCTATTTCTTGTAAAGTGGTTGTGGCAGGAACAAGGGAATGATTTCTATGGATACTACATTTGCGAGTCCATCCGCCACACGACCTGTGAGCGGGGCTACTCTGACAAACAATATGAAGTGCATAAATAACAATATTCACAATTTTATTTTATTACCATCATTTGTGTTGAGTTTCATTCATTCATATATATATGTATTGACCCCCTTCTTAAAATTAGATGTTTCGGATGCGGGATGAACTACTAGCACCAGATCGCCTGCGAGCAATTCAAGAGGAATTGGCGGCATTATTTCTTGACCACGTGATCGCTGAAGACGGAGAATACTATGTGGACCACGCGTCCCTATGTTAGGAGATTATTTTTGTAAAAGATAATTATTGTATATATGTAGCCGGTAGTGTTGGATAGATATACAAGAACTTGTTGTTCGACCAATCTCTCAGAGAAGGAGAGGTGGGCGAGATCACTTCCCTCTGTATGCATATATGTTCATGACGATCTTCTGTTTCCTTCGTTTGCTTACTAGCTAGCTAGCGTGTCTAGCTAGTCCTCTCTATACGTATGTATAGTACGTAGCGTCGACCAAGCACGGACAAAAGAGAGGACACTTCTCTCTATTAATTAGCTAGCTAACACAATATATGAAACACCTAAATTAACCCCCCAAAACCCCCAAACCCCCCCCCCCTTAAAAAAAACAAAAACCCCAGCCACAGAAATGCTGACGCGTGGATGCCTATTGGTCCCGGTTGGTGCCACCAACCGGGGCCAAATGCCCTCCTGCCTGGGCTCAGCGCACAGGCCACGTGGAGGCCCATCAGTCCCGGTTCTGGATTGAACCGGGACTAAAGGGCCTGGGTATTAGTACCGACCCTTTGGTCCCGGTTCATGAACCGGCACTAAAGGCCCTAACCAACCGGGTCAATAGGCCCCTTTTCTACTAGTGCATTGTCAGAGATTCTGCACAACAGAGATGCAACTGGTCGAGTGGCGAAATGGGCGATTGAACTCCTTCCCCTTGATATCAAGTTTGAGGCAAAGAAAGCCATCAAGTCCCAAGCAGTAGCAGATTTCATCGCCGAGTGGATTGAACAGCAACTACCGACTCAAGTTCACTCAGAGCACTGGACCATGTTCTTTGATGGTTCCAAGATGTTGAATGGTTCCGGTGCTGGGGTAGTGTTGGTTTCCCCCCGAAGAGATAAGATCATATATGTGCTCCAGATCCACTTTGATTCCTCCAACAATGAAGCAGAATATGAAGCACTTTTGTATGGGTTGCGTATGGCCATTTCGCTCGGCGTCCGTCGCCTCATGGTCTATGGCGACTCAGATTTGGTGGTTAATCAAGTGATGAAGGAGTGGGACGTCAGAAGCCCAGCCATGACTGGTTACTGCAATGCAGTGAGAAAGCTAGAGAAGAAATTCGAGGGGTTAGAGCTTCATCATATACCCCGACTGAAAAATCAAGCTGCTGATGATTTGGCGAAAATAGGGTCCAAGAGGGAAGCCATTCCCAGTAATGTGTTTTTGGAGCACATCCACACACTGTCAGTTCAAGAGGATCCTTTCACCGAAGAAGCCCCACAGCCAAAAAGTGCCACTGATCCGGCTGAAGTTGAGGTCCCAGCTATGGTCGACCTGATCATGGAAGTCGTGGTCATCACTCCCGACTGGACGGTGCCGTACATCGTGTATATCCTAAGGAAAGAGCTCCCGGATTACGAAGAAGAGGCTCGACAGATCGTCCGCCGATCCAAGGCCTTTACTGTGATCAAGGGACAGTTGTACAGAGAAAGCGCAACTGGAGTCGGCCAGAAATGCATAACACCAGAAGAAGGTCAGATAATTCTTGATGATATCCACTCGGGGACCTGTGGTCATCATGCATCCTCTCGGACCATTGTGGCTAAAGCATACCGAGCGGGATTTTACTGGCCAAAAGCAAATGAAATGGCAAAGGAAATAGTCGACAAGTGTGAAGGATGTTAGTTCTATTCCAATATGTCACACAAACCCGCCTCAGCCTTGAAGACCATTCCACTCGTCTGGCCCTTCGCTGTTTGGGGATTAGATATGATTGGACCACTGAGAACTAGCAGAAGCGGCTTCACTCACTTGCTAGTGGCAGTCGACAAGTTTACCAAGTGGATCGAAGCTAAGCCTATCAAGAATCTCGATGCGTGCACTGCTATCAGTTTCATCAGAGAGTTGATATTCGGATATGGAGTTCCACATAGCATCATCACTGAAAATGGGTCAAACTTCGATTCCGACAAATTCAAAGCCTTTTGCGCCTCTCAAGGCACGCAAGTCGACTATGCTTCAGTTGCTCACCCCTAGTCGAATGGACAAGCAGAACGAGCAAACGGTCTAATTCTAGAAGGACTGAAACCCCGGCTGATGCGTGATCTCAAGCATGCAGCAGGAGCGTGGGTCGACGAACTTCCATCAGTTCTTTGGGGATTGAGGACCACTCCTAATTGATCAACTGGGAGAACTCCATTCTTTCTGGTCTATGGAGCTGAAGCAGTTCTGCCGAGTGACCTGCTTCACAATGCACCTCGAGTCGAACTCTACTCTGAAGATGAAGCGGAACAAGCCCGGCAAGATGCAGTCAACCTCCTAGAAGAGGAGAGAGAGATGGCCCTGATCCGCTCGACCATCTATCAGCAGGACATGCGTCGATTCCATGCTAGAAATGTGAAGAGTCGAACCTTCCAAGAAGGAGACTTGGTCCTCCGAGTGGATCAACAGAAACCACACAAGCTCGCTCCCACTTGGGAAGGTCCCTTCGTCGTCACCAGAGTTCTCCACAATGGAGCATACCATCTTTACAACATCGATCGCCAGATTCATGAGCCTCGAGCTTGGAATGCGGAGCTGCTCCGCCCCTTTTATACTTAAGTACTCACTCGGATGAGATGTAATAAAAGTACCTCTGTAGTTTGTCTATCAAAGACAAGAATGTTATAATTTTCCAAGTGATTGTTATTAATTTTTGTTTACATGAGAAACCCCCCCCCCCCCAAGTGGGTAGCTTAGCTGCGAACCCGTTTTGCCTAAGTTTGTAAAAAAAATCCCTGCCGAGTGGTGAGCCAGCCTCCCACTCGGGGGCTTAGCTGCGAATCCGTTTCGCCTAAGTACTTGAAATCCTACCGAGTGGTGAGCCAGCCTCCCACTCGGGGGCTTAGCTGCAGTCCAAGAACTCGCCTAAGTATTGAAAAATCCTACCGAGTGGTGAGCCAGCCTCCCACTCAGGGGCTTAGCTGCAGTCCAAGAACTCGCCTAAGTATTGAAAAATCCTACCGAGTGGTGAGCCAGCCTCCCACTCGGGGGCTTAGCTGCAGTCCAGGAACTCGCCTAAGTATTGAAATATCCTACCGAGTGGTGAGCCAGCCTCCCACTCGGGGGCTTAGCTGCAGTCCAAGTACTCGCCTAAGTGTTGTAAAATCCTACCGAGTGGTGAGCCAGCCTTCCACTCGGGGGCTTAGCTGCAGTCCAAGTACTCGCCTAAGTATTTAATACAATGTGCGCTTTGCAAGAACGATGAGGTGCAGGTCGGCTGCTTCCTTCTCCTTCAGAGCTACAACACAAAAAATCCTACCGAGTGGAGAGCAAACCTCCCACTCGGGGGCTTAGCTGCAGTCCAGTACTCGCCTAAGTATTTAAAATCCTACCGAGTGGAGAGCAAACCTCCCACTCGGGGGCTTAGCTGCGGTCGAGTACTCGCCTAAGTATTTAAAATCCTACCGAGTGGAGAGCAAACCTCCCACTCGGGGGCTTAGCTGCAGTCCAGTACTCGCCTAAGTATTTAAAATCCTACCGAGTGGAGAGCAACCCTCCCACTCGGGGGCTTAGCTGCAGTCCAGTACTCGCCTAAGTATTTAAAATCCTACCGAGTGGAGAGCAACCCTCCCACTCGGGGGCTTAGCTGCGGTCCAGTACTCGCCGAAGTATGTAAAATCCTACCGAGTGGAGAGCAAACCTCCCACTCGGGGGCTTAGCTGTAGTCCAGTACTCGCCTATGTATTTAAAATCCTACCGAGTGGAGAACAACCCTCCCACTCGGAGGCTTAGCTGTAGTCCAATACTCGCCTAAGTATGAAATCCATTCCGATCCGCAAGGACGACGGTGCAGGTCGACTGTTACCTTCTCCTTCGGAGCTGCGCCACAAGTATAACGTGCGCCCCTTTCCGATCCGCAAGGACGACGAGGTACAGGTTGACTGCTACCTTCTCCTTCGGAGCTGCACCACAAGTACAACAAGCATTCCATCCCGATCCGCAAGGACGCAGGTCAACTGCAATCTGTGCTCCATCCCTACCTGCAAGAAAGATGAAGTGCAAGTCACTGGATTTTTCACCTCAGAGCTGCATCTCAAGCACTAAAGTATATTCCGAGCGAAGAACAAAGTTCGCTCGAAGGCAAATGAAAGCATATTCAATGATAGGCCAAGTTCGGATAACATCCTACGGATTCACAAGTGCTGAGGCGTCAAGCCTGTAAAAGTTTATCGGTTACAAAACCACTCGGCATTCCGAGGCAAATTTAAGACGAAACATAGAAGTTTTTTACTCCTCAGGTGGAGGACTGGAAGGCGCGACAAACTGGTCCAGGTCAATTCCATCAGCAATGCGGGTGGCAGCAGCAATGAAGGTCTCCATGAAAGATTGGAAGTCATACTTCTTGGTATTGGCAACTTTGATGGACGCCAGCTTTTCCTCTCGCGCCTCCTTGCAGTGAACACGGACCAGGGACAGAGCAACATCGGCACCACACCTGGCTGAAGACTTTTTCCATTCCTGCACTCGACATGGAACGTCATTCAGACGAGTCATTAAAGACTCGAGGTCATTTTGAAGCGTCTTCGCCTGGCCAGAGTGTCCAGTTGATTCGCGACACCACAACCTTCAGTCGAGCGAGGTAGTCCACCACACCAGCAACACGAGACTCCAGTCGGAGCACGTTCATAGCGGCTTCATCCTTCATAGGAGAGTTAATGGGGTCCAGGCTTGTCTCCACTCGACTAATCTCCTCCTCGAAGTTCTGACAAAATTCTATAAACGCAACTCGAGTTCAAGATAATGGTTCTATGATGATCCGGTGATAACAAGTCAGTCGGGTAGGAGGGATTACCTTCAAGCACGAGGAATAACTTCTTGGCGAGCCCTCACAGATAAGCCTCCAGATCGTTCCTCTTCCCCGCCAGTTCGCCAGCCTTGTCACTCAGAGCTATCTTGTCATTCTTCAATCGGCTAACCTCCTTGTTGGCCGCGTCGAGAGCAGCTTTCAGATTGGGATTATCTTCTTCAAGTTTACCGACTGAAGCCAGTTTTTCTTCCGCGAGCTTTGTTTTGTCCAAAGCCGCTTTCTGCACCTCGGCAAGATCACGATCCTTCTTCTTCAGAGCCTCCTCCATTTTGTCTGCAAAACGACAATGAGATCAGAATTAGGAATGGGCAGAAAGACAAAGATAGTCGTCAAGTTCTCACCAGCCATACCTTTTGCTTCGTCTCTCGCCTTCTGCAAGTTCTCCTGAGCAAGCTTTAAGTCAAGGTTGAGCTAGATCTGTTTGTTTTCCAATTCAGTATAGCGAGCCACAAGCTCGCAGGATTTCTGCGAAGAGTCAATCGACAGACATCAAAGATAGGTTGCTTCCGAGCGACTAAGGAAAAAATCGTAGCGTTTCTAAGACTACAGCCAAATCAAAATGTTCAACAGTAGTCTCGGGGACTACACCCAGTGGGTGCACTTAGCGTGGCCCCATTGGTTTTACCGACTCGGTTCGATCAGTCGACCGAAAGAGGCAAAAAGGTTATGATCCTAAACCATAGTTAACTGTCAGCAGTCAGCCACGGTATCACCATGATCTATAAAAAGAGTTCTTCAGACTTTAGTCGACTGCCAGCAGTCGACCATAGTCTCGGGGACTACACCCAGTGGGTGCACTCAGCGTGCCCCCAGCGGTTTCAAGATTCCATTCGACATGGTCCGACCAGACCGAGTGAAGAAGTTAGCGAAGAAATTCAAAGTATAAAGACTACAGTCAACTGCCAGCAGTCCACCATAGTCTCGGGGACTACACCCAGTGGGTGCACTCAGCGTGCCCCCACCAATCCAAAAATTCAATCGACACACCCAGTGGGTGTACAGATACGAAGATCTTCAGAAAGAAGAGTTTTCAGGTAGCATATCCTAACAGAACAAGTGGTGACCAACTAACCTGGACGTTGCTATGAAGAGCTGAGCTAGCATCATAGGCCGCCTGGCTGGCTTCCCGGACCACCTTCACTTGCTCCATCATGATCCCCGCCTGGCATATAGCTTCCTTAGCAGCACCCACTTGGTCCTCTGGGACGTGGTGTGTGGCGAAAAGGGAGGGCGGATCAACATCCGACGATGAAGGTCGGATACTCGTTAGCGGCACAACGAAAGACACTGAAGTCCGAGTGATGTTGCCCCTCTCATGATCCGGCGTCTCAGGCACTGATACAACCTGAGCAGTCTTGCCAGCAGGTGCCTTTTTATTCCTCCTCCGCCTCAGCGGCGCCTCATCGTCATCATCAGGGAGATCAATGACATGAGGAGGGACTACAGGAAAGATTCAAAGTTAAAAACGGAAATCCAATCGACCAAAAGAGAAACTACAGAGATCATACCAAGGTTAGAGGTGGCAGCATCTTCCATTTCCTGGTCTTCGTTCCTGGCTGAGGTCTCGGAGGTAGCAGCGCTGCAGATTTCAGAAATCAGTTGACCAGTCAACAAGTCGACCAAAAGTATGTCCATGTTAAACAAGAAAACACAAGTTCTGCTGTTACCCGGAAATGGTGGGAATGGCCATCCTCATCTTGGGCAGAGCCTTCGTCGGCTTTGATGGCGTCGCTCGGGGTTGCTTCGGCGCTTTTTCAGTCGGCGCCGGAGAGGTCGTTCGAGGGCGTTTCGTCGACTGCCCGACAGGCGCGGTAGCCTTGCCACGATCGACCGTCGGGTCATGGGTGAGCTTGGATCGCCTTTCCATGCGAGGAGGGTCGACTTCTTCCTCCTCTTCCTCCTCCTCCTCTTCCCCGGAGCTGTGGTCGTCTTCGTCCTCCTCACCATCAGATTGCCATTCCTCCCGACTTTCACCCCCGCTCCCCTCCTCCTCCTCGACCTGTTCTTGCGCCCTGTTGAGCATCGAGTACATCTCAGTAGTGGCCTGGAAGACAACAAGCGAGACAAAAGTCAGTCGACCGATTTTAAGCAAACAAGATGGAGAAAGTGGGATCACATTCAAAGATGCAGGAATGGACCTTGTCTACTTCGTATGACTGGTCGAGTGGAGGAATCCTCCTGGCTCCTTGAGGGTTGTCCTTGTTTCCTGTGATGCTCGCCAGACACCTTTCCAGCATAGCGTCCTCGACCTCCTCCGGGTGGATCCGAGTGGTGTCTTCAGTGCCAGAGTACAACCACATCGGATGGTCTCGAGCTTGAAGCGGTTGGATGCGTTGTCGGAGGAAGACCTCCAAGAGATCCATGCCAGTCACTCCGTCTCGAATGAGCTGGACAACACGTTTGACCAACACCTTCACATGCGCCCTCTCTTCCGGGATCACCTTCAAAGAAGATGGCTTGCTCACTCGGTCCATGGAAATACGAGGGAGTCCAGTCGACTGCCCTGGCGTTGGCTGGTCCTTGCAGTAGAACCAAGTCGACTGCCACCCACGGACTGACTCGGGTAAGATCATGGCTGGAAAAGAACTTTTTCCTCTCATTTGAACCCCAAGACCGCCACACATCTGAATCACTTGAGTTCTCTCGTCACTCGGATTGGCCTTTTTCACCGTCTGGGAGCGACAAGTGAAAATGTGCTTGAAAAGACCCCAATGAGGCCGGCAACCCAATAAATTCTCGCATAGAGACACGAAAGCAGCGAGATACACGATGGAGTTGGGAGTGAAGTGGTGAAGTTGTGCCCCAAAGAAGTTCAGAAATCCCCGAAAGAAAGGGTGAGGCGGCAGAGAAAACCCGCGGTCAACATGGGTGGCCAAGAGAACACACTCACCCTCCTGAGGTTGCGGCTCCGACTCCTTCCCCGGGAGCCGCGCTGATCCATGGGGGATCCGTCCCTCATTGGCCATGTCGTCGAGATCCTTCTGACGGATTGTCGAGCGGATCCAGTCGCCCTGGATCCAGCCCTGCGGCAAGCCGGGCCTTGACGAAGATCCGCCCCGACTGGTCGCCCTTCCCTTCGCTTTCGCCGTACCTTCTTCGCCCGCTCCAAAGCCGCCGTCTTCTCTTTCACCATTGTCGCCGGCGAAACGCGCACGGAGCAGCAGCGCTGAGGTGGAAGCGAACGCGGCGGATAAATCTGGGGAAGGGAGGAGAAAATGAGAGCGCACTGTTCAAAAACCCCCGTCCGGGGCCTTATATGAGGTTGCTTCCGAGTGACTGACTGGTAGGCCCGGGCGATCCTGTCAAATCCTGTAACAGTCGGTCGCGCGATACGTGGCGAAAAAGGTGGCATGTAGATCGAGGCGTCCCTGCCTTATCCCATCCGATTACTGCGGCTTCCTCCGCCCCGCTCACTTCCCGAAATTCGAATCCTGCAAAATCCGCGCGCGCCACAGAGCAAATCATCAGACAGAAGATTTCTTCCGTCCTGTCATTCGGAGTTCCCCAAGTATGAAAAACACACTCGACGGATACAAAGAATGGATCAAGGTGACTGAAAAAGAAGTTGAAGCCGTCACCTAAGCTCATTGATCCAGAACAAGACGTGCTCATCGCACGAAAAGTGGGTCGGAAGAGTTCTCAACTCCTTCCCCACTCAAACCTCGATCCATTCGGGGGCTACTGATGAAGCCATGTACCTAGGGTAGGGTCATGGACCTGTCCAATATACCCTCCCCAAGGACATCTCTTGAAGAAAACACCTTTCAGTTGACCTGGAAGGATTCCACTTGACGGACCTGAAGACACTCGACCATGAAGCCAACCACTCGACCGCCAGGAGATCTACAGCCGGTCTGCACACAAACGGTCGGTCATTAAGTAGCTTTTATGGTCATCACAGCACTTTATGTGGGGCGTTACCAGTAACCCCCGATCTTAATGTACTTTAATCCCTACATAACTGAGGGCTGGAGGGGTCTGGTGAACTCTATATAAGCCACCCCCCTCCTCAGTGTAAAGGGTTCGCACCCCTGTAACTCATACGCACATAATACAGTCGACCGCCTCCGGGCTCCGAGACGTAGGGCTGTTACTTCCTCAGCGAAGGGCCTGAACTCGTAAACATCCTGCGTATACAACTACTCCATAGCTAGGATCTTGCCTCTCCATTCCTACCCCCCATTCTACTGTCAGACTTAGAACCACGACAGGCCAGGCGAAAGCCTGACGATGAGGCGGCACGGTTTGAGAACTGCATGCTGGAACGCTACCGATGTGGCACTGTCTCAGTCGTCGCCGGTGCCCGTAGCACCGTCGTGCTGCATGCCGCCGTCTATGCAAATAGACTTTCCTGCTTGCCAGCCTTCTTTGCAAAAACCCTCTCCCACTGGTTTGGGGGAAACCCGGCCGGTTTCCGACTCCGGCCTTTGACCGTTGGCCACTTTGAATTTGAAGTAGCCCATGCAGGTATTGCATGGGAGATCATTCATAGGAAATTCTGGTCTTGGGGCCCGTTATACATCTCCATCTCCTTGTGTAATAGCCAACGTACCAGAATAGAGGCACGCTCTGCGTCACAAGCGTACACCACGTACTCCCGCTTGCCATCGCTGCTAGGACCTTACCCTGGCACGGTGCAACGTTCCCCCAATCTTTCGTGCAGTGTGCAAGATCTCAGGAGCCCTGATTTCCCGCGACCTGCAGAGGGCGAGACCCCAAGGTTGCATGCCCCACGCAGTAGTAATCATGTCAATGCCTTAAACCCTCTTCACCCGCCGGCTGCCGCGCATGACGCCCAACCCAATCGCTCGCTCGACAGATACGATGAGGGGGGGTCTTTCGGCTTACCAGGACGTTACTGCCATTTATCACGAAAACCAACTTAATGGCACGCCTGTCATGCGTCATAATTCCTACTTGCATGCCCTCTTGTCCACCCCGGTGCCTAGGAATCACGCGAACCCTACTCAATGCATTGCACCCAATGCAGTAAAGAGGTCTGCAAAGCCTAAAGATTTGCATCTTAGATGCTATCGATGCCTATCCTACAGCCACCGGTGCAAGGACTGTAGAGACCCCGTCGTCTGCTGGCTCTGCTGACAGGTGGGCCATGTGGTATCCCAATGCCACTCCCGACGCGGCTCATCGTCTTCGCGCGCCGCCCCCTCGCCTCTTTATAACGCGGTGGCCACGCCTCCCACTCCCTCAAGCCCTCCAGCCCGCTCCTCTCCCTCAAGCTCTCTTGTCCCGCTTCCTCCTAAGCCCACCCCTCCCACCTCCATGGAGCCTGTTGTTCGAGGTCGCCCCACCTCCCTGGATGTGCACTACCCTCTGCTCCCTGATCAGAATGCCCTAGTTTGCCTCGTCAACATCTCTCCCCCCATGTCCGGCTTCCTCCCATGGCTTAAACGCCTCTTCACAGAACGGCTCAACATCACAGATGTCCGGTTCGCCAGGTGCACCACTGGCACTGTGTTTGTAGTCTTTCTTCGAGAGGCGGAGCAAGTGGCCGCCATGAGAGCCAGCCTGCTGATGACCGATACCCGTAGGGTTGACATCCTGTCGCACAATGCAGGAGACAATTCCTTCACTTTCTCCTTCTGCCACATAGTGAGCATGTCCCTAGAAAAGATGTCGCTCGAGCTATAGGATCGCAGAGGGGTCTCATCCAGCGTGGCTGGCGTTGCTAGCCTGCTTGGGGTGAGTCACGCTTGTCTTCACGGGAATGACTTCTCCAGCATTCTAGTCCTCGTCAAAGTTGAAGCTCTCCAACACATCCCACATCACATCGCTTTCCACCGCATCGATGGCGCCGGCAGCTATGCCGACGTCGTCATCAACGAAGTCTGGGACGTGGCACGCACGCTGGGCACACACTCCTCCCCACCCCTCCCTCCTAACTATCACCACCTCCCCGACAATGGTGACCACGGTCCGGCTCGTGGGATCAGGCGTGGGCATGCCAACCCACGCGCCTCGCGGGCATCTAACGAGACCATGGCTGACCGAGCCTTCCGAGCCTTCCAGTACCCTCACTTTGCCACGTTTGGCGATATCCTCTCCATGATCAAGCTTTCGGCTAAACCTAGGATCCAGAGGGTAGACACGTTCGTCATCCCCACCATTGACGAGGTGGCACACGAAGACGAGGACCGGCTCTGTCTCAAACCCACCCTCCTCGGCACTGAGGTCCGTCGGCCACATGTGGAGGGCTCCTTCGACGCTGACACGCTGAGCTTCACCTTCTCTATCAAGCTAAGAAACAATCGCACGGCCTCTGGCATTGTTGTGGTCGGTCCTGCCAACGCGAACCACAATCACTTTCTTTGCTTCGATCTCACCCTAGGAAAGATCGAACATCACACCTGCAGATCCATCCTCTTTAAGCTCTGGCCTAAAACCCTCTCAGGAGAGTTCTGCTCCCGCACGCTGCCTCTGCTGCCTTCTATCGACTGCAGGCATCCGCCCAAAGCTTTCATCCCAAAATCGTTGATCCCAGATGTTGGGCCTCTGCTTTCTATTGCGGGCGAGAATCGCTTCCCCAGACTTGACAGATCCCTATCCCAGATTATGGCACAGGCCCATCAAGTGATGATAGCCAGGCCGATTTGCATGAGGCCTGGTCGGCTCGTTCCCGGCCCGCTTGTTGGCCTGCTGCCCGTGGGCTTTCTCTCGCCTATCGCGTGCACCGGCATGCAGCACGGAGCCTGCGCGATCCTGCCTCTGGAGATTGCTACTCGCTTCTGCAACTGTCGTGCTCCATCCCTCCCACCCACCGCCGCCGACCAACAAAGCCACCCACCCACCCTGCAGCTCTTGGATCCCCTGGCTGTGACAGCTGACACCACCCACCCGACTCCAGAAGGACCGCCGGAGCCACCTCAGCTGGCCACGCTTCCGGCGGCAGAGGCACAGGCCGCAAAGGCGACGGTAGATCTGGCCCCAAGCGCCCACACCGCCTCCCCCCGCCTGAGCCCGCGCATTCGGCAGATGTATGACGGGATGCGCATCGACCCCATCCAGCGCGCCTCCAAACGCAAGGCTTCCGCCGGCCCGGCTGCCGGGGAGTGCAGCCGCCACCGCTCGTCAGGGCGGAAGAAGAGCAAGGCCGTCAAGGCAGCCTCGGTCATCGAGCTGCCGCTCCAGGGCACCCCAAGGCCCCTTACCAGGGGCAAGGCCAAGCTGCTCGCCCACTGCTGCGACCTGAATTTCGAGGCCATCTGCACGAATGCAAGCTCATCCTCTTCTGATGCGTCAGGTGCCGCCACTGGTTCCTCCGAGTCAGCCGGATTTGCTCATGAATAAGTCTACCTGGATGTTGAGTAGTGATGTATCGGGCAAATGCATGTTAGCTCGAGCCTCCCCCAAGGGCCATTTACTTTTGCTTCTGCATTGTATCGTAGTTCATCCTTCTAGTATTTTGTCCTGCTAGACTATGTATCTGCATTGTGCTACATGCCTCCCTTTCCCTTTCTTTTGCATTCCAAGCTTTGTAAGCTCTTCCGAGCAGTACTTCATCTATTTCAATCAATCCTTTCCTCGGGTTTCGCTCATTATAATGATCACTACTATTTTAGTCAAGTGTTCCCTTTTCCTTCATGTGGATTGCTAATTGGAATGTAAGAGGGCTTGGTGACACTGACAAATGCTCTTTGGTCAAACATGCACTACTTGCTTGTCGCCCGAGTGTTGTTTGCCTGTAGGAGACTAAGTTGCAGGTCTTGGACATGATCAAGGCGGCCTCCTTCCTCCCCACGTCTCAAAGATCCTTCCTACACATGCCGGCCAATGGATCAGCTGGAGGCCTGCTCTTAGCTTGGGACGACGGTGCCGTCTCAGGCTCCGAGGTTTTAAAACACAGATTCACTATAACTGCCAGTTTTCAGTCCAGGAGTAACAACGACAGCTTCGTCCTCTCCACTGTCTATGCTCCATGCGACGACGCTGAGAGGGATGTGTAGGATCTTGAGAAGAGGTGTCTAGAGGGGGGGGGGGGTGATTAGACACTAAGTACCAAAGTTGCAGTTTTTAACTTCTTTAGGTTTAAGTGGAGTTTAGGCACAAGTTTAACATTCACAATACATAACAAGCAAGCAAGCA
>LR880966.1:758306361-758322998 GCA_904067115.1 Aegilops sharonensis | reverse complement strand
GGGAGTGCCCCCTGACTCGTGGGCCCCTCGGGCGGCCACCGACGTACTTCTTCTTCCTATATATACCTACGTACCCCGAAAACATCCAGGGGCACCACGAAACACAATTTCCACCACCGTAACCTTCTGTATCCGCGAGATCCCATCTTGGAGCCTTCGCCGGCACTCTGCCGGAGGGGGAATCAAGCACGGAGGGCCTCTACATCAACATCCTTGCCCCTCCGATGAGTTGTGAGTAGTTTACCACAGACCTACGGGTCCATAGTTATTAGCTAGATGGCTTCTTCTCTCTTTTTGGATCTCAATACAATGTTCTCCCCCTCTCTTGTGGAGATCTATTCGATGTAATCTCTTTTTGCGGTGTGTTTGTCGAGATCCGATGAATTGTGGGTTTATGATCAAGTTTATCTATGAATAATATTTGAATCATCTCTGAATTCTTTTATGTATGATTGAGTTATCTTTGCAAGTCTCTTCGAATTATCAGTTTGGTTTGGCCTACTAGATTGATCTTTCTTGCCATGGGAGAAGTGCTTAGCTTTGGGTTCAATCTTGCGGTGTCCTTTCCAGTGACAGAAAGGGTTGCAAGGCACGTATTGTATTGTTTCCATCGAGGATAACAAGATGGGGTTTATATCATATTGCATGAGTTTATCCCTCTACATCATGTCATCTTGCTTAATGTGTTACTCTGTTCTTATGAACTTAATACTCTAGATGCATGCTGGATAGAGGTCGATGTGTGGAGTAATAGTAGTAGATGCAGGCAGGAGTCGGTCTACTTGTTATGGACGTGATGCCTATATACATGATCATGCCTAGATAATCTCATAACTATGCGCTTTTCTATCAATTGCTCAACAGTAATTTGTTCACCCACCGTAATACTTGCTATCTTGAGAGAAGCCACTAGTGAAACCTATGGCCCCCGGGTCTATCTCTTATCATATTTACTTCCAATCTACTTTTATTTGCATCTTTACTTTTTGCTTCTATATTATAAAATACCAAAAATATATTTATCTTATCATACTATCTTTATTAGATCTCACTTTCGCAAGTGGCCGTGAAGGGATTGACAACCCCTTTATTGCGTTGGTTGCGAGTTCTCAGTTTGTTTGTGTAGGTGCGTGGGACTTTTGAGGAGCCTCCTACTGGATTGATACCTTGGTTCTCAAAACTGAGAGAAATACTTACACTACACTTTGCAGCATCACCCTCTCCTCTTGGAGGAAAACCAACGCAAGCTCAAGACGTAGCACTGCCCTCTCTGCTACAACCTCAGACCACGTGCTCATTGGTGTGGATTTCTCAAGAGAGACACCCAAAAGCTCTTTCTTCCGTTTTGAAAACCACTGGTTGCACATCCCAGAAGTCAGAAATCTGATAACACAAAGCTGGGAA
Organism: Aegilops sharonensis; assembly: GCA_904067115.1. Classification (NCBI taxonomy): domain Eukaryota; kingdom Viridiplantae; phylum Streptophyta; class Magnoliopsida; order Poales; family Poaceae; genus Aegilops; species Aegilops sharonensis. The sequence goes on along the minus strand of LR880966.1, from coordinate 758,321,594 downwards.
AGAGGAACCAGATAGTTCGCGTCAGCCGTTACTCTGATTAGCTTCAAACTAAGAAGGACAAGAGCTGCTATCAGGGTCTGGGCACACAAGAAAACACCTATGCAGGTCACTCTAGCCAACTGCAACCACGTTGTTCAGTACCTGGACTCTATAGAGGAGAGAAGACTGTTATCCAAGCTGGAGGCTTCTCTCAGGAAGCATGCCAACTCAAAAGCCCAGCAAATAATCCTGTGGCAGACCAGTTATTGGAGGAGAAGAGCCAAAATAAGAGGTTGCACCTTGGGAGACGAGAACACTAAGTTCTTCCACGCAGCTGCCAACTGTCAGCACAGAAAAAACAGAATTAACTGCTAGTCAAGGATGCCACGGAGTTTTACAGGAATCAGGACAAGCTCCAAATTGCCACCCAGTTCTTCACTGATATCTTCTGCAAGCAATATGTATCAATGCCAACTTTGGACCCCAGAAACTTATATGACCAGGTTGATTTAAGCGCGTTGGAAGTGCCATTCACCTGGGCCGAAATTGTCTCAGTCATACAGAAAGCCCCAGAGCCCGGGACCTGACGGCTTCACTAATGAGTTCTACAAGAGCTTCACCGGGCTACTAAAGGACAACTTAATGAGGTTTTTTCAAGCTTTTTATGACCATGGCAGTGATCTGAGTGGCATCAACACCGCCCATCTTGTGTTGCTCCCGAAGAACGAAAACTCAACGGATATTAGGGATTTCAGGCCTGCTACGTCTTGAGCTTGCGTTGGTTTTCCCCGAAGAGGAGAGGATGATGCAGCAGAGTAGCATAAGTATTTCCCTCAGTTTTTGAGAACCAAGGTATCAATCTAGTAGGAGGCCATGCACAAGTCCCTCGTTCCTACACAAACAAATAGCTCAACGCAACCAACGCGATTAGGGGTTGTCAATCCCTTCACGGTCACTTACGAAAGTGAGATCTGATAGAGATGATAGATAATATTTTTGGTATAAAGATGCAAAGTAAAATAAAAGGCAAAGTAAAAAAAGCAAAGCAATAATAAAGCGTAGGAAGATTAATATGATGAGAATAGACCCGGGGGCCATAGAATTCACTAGTGGCTTCTCTCAAAAGCATAAATATTTTACAGTGGGTGAACGAATTACTGTTGAGCAATTGACAGAACTGAGCATAGTTATGAGAGTATCTAGGTATGATCATGTATATAGGCATCACGTCTGAGACAAGTAGACCGACTCCTGCCTGCATCTACTACTATTACTCCACTCATCGACCGTTATCCAGCATGCATCTAGAGTATTAAGTTAATGAAAACAGAGTAACGCCTTAAGCAAGATGACATGATGTAGAGGGATAAATTCATGCAATATGATAAAAACCCCATCTTGTTATCCTCGATGGCAACAATACAATATGTGCTTTGCTGCCCCTACTGTCACTGGGAAAGGACACCGCAAGATTGAACCCAAAGCTAAGCACTTCTCCCATTGGAAGAACTACCAATCTAGTTGGCCACACCAACGGATAATTCTAAGAGACTTGCAAAGATAACCAATCATACATAAAAGAATTCAGAGAAGATTCAAATATTGCTCATAGATAATCTTGATCATAAACTCACAATTCATCGGTCTCAACAAACACACCGCAAAGAGAAGATTACATCGAATAGATCTCCAGGAGAGAGGGGAAGAACATTGTATTGAGATCCAAAAAGAGAGAATAAGCCATCTAGCTACTAACTATGGACCCGAAGGTCTGAAGTAAACTACTCACACTTCATCGGACAGGCTATGATGATGATGTAGAAGCCCTCCGTGGAGGATTCCCCTTCTGGCGGAGCTCCGGAACAGGCCCCAAGATTGGATCTCATGGATACAGAAAGTTGCGGCGGTGGAATTAGGTTTTTGGCTCCGTATCCAATCTGTTGGGGGTACGTAGGTATATATAGGAGGAAGGAGTACGTCGGTGGAGCTTCGGGGGGCCCACGAGGCAGGGGGGCGCGCCCTAGGGGGCGCCCTCCACCCTCGTGGCCGCCTCCCTCCTTTCTTGACCGAGGGTCCAAGTCTCCTGGATCATATCTGATGAGAAAATCACATTCCCGAAGGTTTCATTCCGTTTGGACTCCGTTTGATATTCCGTTTCTTCGAAACACTGAAATAGGCAAAAAACAGCAATTCTGGGCTGGGCCTCCGGTTAATAGGTTAGTCCCAAAAGTAATATAAAAGTGGAAAATAAAGCCCAATATGGTCCAAAACAGTAGATAATATAGCATGGAGCAATAAAAAATTATAGATACATTGGAGACGTATCAGGCATCCCCAAGCTTAATTCCTACTCGTCCTCGAGTAGGTAAATGATAAAAAGAGAATTTTTGATGCGGAGTGCTACTTGGAATAATTTCAATGTAACTCTTCTTAATTGTGGTATGAATATTCAGATTCGAAAGATTCAAGACAAAGGTTTAATATTGACATAAAAATAATAATACTTCAAGCATACTAACAAAGCAATTATGTTTTCTCAAAATAACATGGCCAAAGAAAGTTATCCCTACAAAATCATATAGTCTGTCTATGCTCTATCTTCACCACACAAAGTATTTAAATCATGCACAACCCCGATGACAAGCCAAGCAATTGTTTCATACTCTTGACATTCTCAAAACTTTTTCAATCTTCACGCAATACATGAGCGTGAGCCATGGATATAGCACTATATGTGAGTGAGTAGGGATTGCCATGCAATGGATGCACTAGAGCTATAAGTATATGAAAGCTCAACAAAAGAAACTAAGTGGGTGTGCATCCAACTCGCTTGCTCACGAAGACCTAGGGCAATTTGAGGAAGCCCATCATTGGAATATACAAGCGAAGTTCTATAATGAAAAATTCCCACTAGTATATGAAAGTGACGAAACGAGAGACTCTCTATTATGAAAATCATGGTGCTACTTTGAAGCACAAGTGTGGTAAAAGGATAGTAACATTGTCCCTTCTCTCTTTATCTCTCATTTTTTTTATTTGGGCCTTTTCTCTTTTTTATGGCCTCTTTTTTTTCTCTTTTTTTTATTTTTCGTCTGGAGTCTCATCCCGACTTATGGGGGAATCATAGTCTCCATCATCCTTTCCTCACTTGGGACAATGCTCTAAAAATGATGATCATCACACTTTTATTTTTCTTACAACTCAACAATTACAACTCGATACTTAGAACAAAGTATGACTCTATGTGTATGCCTCCGGCGGTGTACCGGGATATGCAATGATTCATGAGTGACATGTATGAAAGAATTATGAATGGTGTCTTTGCCACAAATACGATGTCAACTACATGATCATGCTAAGCAATATGACAATGATGGACCGTGCCATAATAAAAGGAATGGTGGAAAGTTGCATGGCAATATATCTCGGAATGGCTATGGGAATGCCATAATAGGTAGGTATGGTGGCTGTTTTGAGGAAGGTATATGGTGGGTGTATGATACCGGCGAAAAGTGCGCGGTATTAGAAAGGCTAGCAATGGTGGAAGGTGAGAAAAGTGCGTATAATCCATGGACTCAACATTAGTCATAAAGAACTCATATACTTATTGCAAAAATCTACAAGCTATCAAAGCAAAGTATTACGCGCATGCTCCTAGGGGGATAGATTGGTAGGAAAAGACCATCGCTCGTCCCGGACCGCCGCTCATAAGGAAGACAATCAATAAATAAATCATGCTCCGACTTCATCACATAACGGTTCACCATACGTGCATGCTACGGGAATCACAAACTTTAACACAAGTATTTCTCAAATTCACAACTACTCAACTAGCATGACTCTAATATTACTACCTCCACATCTCAAAACAATTATCAATTATCAAACTTTTCTTAGTATTCAACGCACTCAAAAGAAAGTTTTACAAATCTTGAATACCAAGCATATTATTATTTTTATGCAAATTACCATGCTATTTAAGACTCTCAAAATAATCTAAGTGAAGCATGAGAGATCAAAGGTTTCTATAAAACAAATCCACCACCGTGCTCTAAAAGATATAAGGGAAGCACTAGAACAAAACTATATAGCTCAAAAGATATAAGTGAAGCACATAGAGTATTCTATCAAATTCCAATTCATGTATGGCTTTCTAAAAAGGTGTGTACAGCAAGGATGATTGTGGTAAACTAACAAGCAAAGACACAAATAATACAAGACGCTCCAAGCAAAACACATATCATGTAGTGAATAAAAATATAGCTCCAAGTAAAGTTACCGATGGAAGTGGACGAAAGAGAGGATACCTTCCGGGGCATCCCCAATCTTTGACTTTTTGGTGTCCTTGGATTATCTTGGGGGTTCCATGGGCATCCCCAATCTTAGTCTCTTGCCACTCCTTGTTCCATAATCCATCAAAAGATTTCACCCAAAACTTGAAAACTTCACAACACAAAACTCAACAGAAATCTCGTGAGCTTCGTTAGTGAAAGAAAACAAAAGACCACTTCAAGGTACTTTAATGAACTCATTCTTTATTTATATTGGTGTTAAACCTACTGTATTCCAACTTCTCTATGGATTATAAACTATTTTAGTAGCCATAGATTCATCAAAATAAGCAAACAACACACGAAAAACAGAATCTGCCAAAAACAGAACAGTCTGTAGAAATCTGTAACTAACGCAAACTTCTGGAACTCCAAAAATTCAGCCAAATTAGGACGATCCAGGCAATTTGTTTATTGATCAGAAGCAATTGGAATCACTATTTTATCACGTTCTGGTGATTTTAACAATTGTTTTCGTGAACAGAAAGTTTCAGGAAATTACAGCAAGATCAAATAACTATCATCCAAGAAGATCCTATAGGTTTAACTTGCCACAAACACTAATTAAAACATAAAATCACATCTAAACAGAAGGTAGATGGATTATTTATTGCTAGAAAGCAAGGACAGATATTGGGTTGTCTCCCAACAAGCGCTTTTCTTTAAAGCCTTTTTAGCTAGGCATTGAGATTTCAATGATGCTCACAAGAAAGACAAGAATTGAGGCACAAAGAGAGCATCATAAAACATGTGACAAAAACACTTAAGTCTAACATACTACCTATGCATAGGCATATTATAGGCAAACAGTTTATCGTAGCAAGCAAAAACTAGCATATGCAAGGAAGCGGGAAGGAACAATAGCAATCTCGACATAACGAGAGGTAATTTAGTAACATGAAGATTTCTATAACCATATTTTCCTCTCTCATAATAATTACATGTAGGATCATAAGAAAATTCAACAATATGGCTATCATATAACATATTCTCAACACGATCCACATGAATGCGAAGTTGACACTCTTCCAAAATAGTGGGATTATCATTAACTAAAGTCATGATTTCTCCAAGCTCACTTTTATCGAAAATTTCATAAGATTGAATGTTATCCAAATATGTGGGATCTAAAGTTGACACTCTTCCAAACCCACTTTCAATATTATTGCAAACACTATTATCAATCTTATATTCATCATGGGGCTTAAATAAATTTTCATGGTCATAAGAAGAATCTCCCCAATCATGACTATTGGACATAGCAAAACTAGCATCCCCAAGCTTAGGGTTTTGCATATTATTAGCATAATTTACGTCAATAGAATTTACAATAAAATCATTGCAATCATGCTTTTTATTCAAAGACCTATCGTGAAGCACTTCATCACAAATTTCAGATTTTACGGATTTCTGGCAAAAGCTTATAAAGATAACCTAGTGCATCCAAATCACTAGGAATTGGTTCATCATAATTGGATCTCTTAAAAAGATTGGCAAGCGGATGAGGATCCATAGATATTAGCTTCTCAGCTTAGGAATAAATATTCAACTATTTCAACCAAACGAGCAAACGAGCCAAGTAAGACATCAAGGCAAACGAAAAGACAAACAGAAAAAGGGCGAATAAAACAGTAAGGGTGAAGTGGGGGAGAGGAAAACGAGAGGCAAATGACAATAATGTAATGCGGGAGATAAGGGATTGTGATGGGTACTTGGTATGTTGACTTTTGTGCAGACTCCCCGGCAACGGCGCCAGAAATCCTTCTTGCTACGTCTTGAGCTTGCGTTGGTTTTTCCCGAAGAGGAGAGGATGATGCAGCAGAGTAGCGTAAGTATTTCCCTCAGTTTTTGAGAACCAAGGTATCAATCTAGTAGGAGGCCACGCGCAAGTCCCTCGTATCTACACAAAACAAATAGCTCAACGCAACCAACGCGATTAGGGGTTGTCAATCCCTTCACGGTCAGTTACGAAAGTGAGATCTGATAGAGATGATAGATAACATTTTTGGTATTTTTGGTATAAAGATGCAAAGTAAAATAAAGGGCAAAGTAAAAAGCAAAGAAATAATAAAGCGTAGGAAGATTAATATGATGAGAATAGACCCGGGGGCCATAGATTTCACTAGTGGCTTCTCTCAAGAGCATAAGTATTTTACGGTGGGTGAACGAATTACTGTTGAGCAATTGACAGAATTGAGCAAAGTTATGAGAGTATCTAGGTATGATCATGTATATAGGCATCACGTCCGAGACAAGTAGACCGACTCCTGCCTGCATCTACTACTATTACTCCACTCATCGACCGCTATCCAGCATGCATCTAGAATATTAAGTTAATAGAAACAGAGTAACGCCTTAAGCAAGATGACATGATGTAGAGTGATAAATTCATGCAATATGATAAAAAAACCCATCTTGTTATACTCGATGGCAACAATACAATACGTGTCTTGCTGCCCCTACTGTCACTGAGAAAGGACACCGCAAGATTGAACCCAAAGCTAAGCACTTCTCCCATTGCAAGAACTACCAATCTAGTTGGCCAAACCAAACGGATAATTCGAAGAGACTTGCAAAGATAACCAATCATACATAAAAGAATTCAGAGAAGATTCAAATATAGCTCATAGATAATCTTGATCATAAACCCACAATTCATCGGTCTCAACAAACACACCACAAAAAGAAGATTACATCGAATAGATCTCCACGAGAGAGGGGGAGAACATTGTATTGAGATACAAAAAGAGAGAAGAAGCCATCTAGCTACTAACTATGGACCCGAAGGTCTGAAGTAAACTACTCACACTTCATCGGAGAGGCTATGATGATGATGTAGAAGCCCTCCGTGGTGGATTCCCCTTCCGGCGGAGCTCCAGAACAGGCCCCAAGATGGGATCTCGTGGATACAGAAAGTTGCGGCGGTGGAATTAGGTTTTTGGCTCCGTATCTGATCTGTTGGGGGTACGTAGGTATATATAGGAGGAAGGAGTACGTCGGTGGAGCTTCGGGGGGCCCATGAGGCAGGGGCGCGCCCTGGGGGGGGCGCCCTCCACCCTCGTGGCCGCCTCCCTCCTTTCTTGACCGAGGGTCCAAGTCTCCTGGATCATATCTGATGAGAAAATCACGTTCCCGAAGGTTTCATTCTGTTTGGACTCCGTTTGATATTCCATTTCTTCGAAACACTGAAATAGGCAAAAAAAAACAGCATTCTGGGCTGGGCCTCCGGTTAACAGGTTAGTCCCAAAAGTAATATAAAAGTGGAAAATAAAGCCCAATATGGTCCAAAACAGTAGATAATATAGCATGGAGCAATCAAAAATTATAGATACGTTGGAGACGTATCAAGGCCCATTGCTTTGGTACACAGTATACCAAAGCTTGCAACAAAGGTCTTAGCAGTTCGTCTACAAAGTTTCATCCCGAGCCTCATACACCCTCTACAGTCTGGTTTTCTGCCTGGAAGATGTATTGCAGAAAATTTTGCATTGGCAGCCGAATTGGTTCAGCAGGCAAAGAAGAGGAAGAGGCCATTGTTGGTCCTCAAGTTAGATTTCCAGAAAGCTTTTGACAGTGTCAGCTGGGACGCTCTGAAACTCATTCTTGCAGCCAGAGGTTTTGGAAGCAGATGGGTCAGATGGATACATGACATCCTATCAACTAGTTCGTCCAGGATATTAATCAATGGATCTGTTGGGGAGAAGATCATATCGAGAAGTGGCTTAAGGCAGGGGATGCCCTCTCTCCCTACCTCTTCATCCTGGCCGGCGATGTTTTGCAACAGCTATGTAAAAGGGAACGCCAAGCGAGGAACCTTAAACACCCACTTGGGGGTGATGGCCCCTTCCCGATACTGCAGTATGCGGACGATACGTTGATCTTAATGCAAGGGGACATCCAGCAAGCACGGGTTATCAAACGGACTCTTCAGGCTTTCAGTGATTTCACGGGGCTTAAGATCAATTGCCACAAGAGCACTCTCATGCCGGTATGCATTGGCATACAGACCTGTCAGAGTATTGCAGATGTTCTGCAATGTCAAGTTACGACTTTCCCGTGCACGTACCTGGGACTACCCCTCTCTCTCAACAAGATCACCCATGGCATGCTGATACCGGTGATCCACAAAGTGGACAAGCGACTGTCTGGCTGGCTTGCAACTTTTTTGTCCTGGGGGGACGCCTCACCTTGGTTAATGGAGTCATGGCTGCGATCCCCAGTTACTTCATGAGCTGTTTTCTATGGCCACAACAATCGCTAGACAAGGTTGAACAAATCTTAAGGGGCTTCTTATGGCAAGGAAAGAACCAGGCCAAGGGAGGGCAATGCCTTGTTGCTTGGGAAGTCGTCACGCTGTCAAAAGAGCATGGAGGTCTGGGGGTAAGAGACATTGCAGCACACAACAGGGCCCTAGTCTGCAAATTCATGGCAAAGATCTTGCAGCAGCGCGATGTGCCATGCTACAATTGGTTTGCACACACATACTGCCGCAAGGAAATCGCCTGGTCTCCACAAAATCGGGACACCGCTATCTGGAGAGGCTTCAGGTCCACCTTGCGTGTCGTTATGGAGGCTACCAAATGCAAGGTTGGGTACGGACAGGGCACTGCTTTCTGGCATGACCACTGGCTCGAATGTGGTCGTCTGATGACATGCTTCCCGACTCTTTTTTCCTTCTCCACGTCCAAGTTCTGCACAGTTGCGTCCCAGTTTAGAGACGGACAATGGAACATTCAACTACATCCAAACCTCTCTTCCACAGCAACACATGAGCTTCAGAACATGTCTGTACTGAGTAATGTTCAGATACATGAAGGTACGCCAGACGCCAGAGTGCCTCTTTTGGGACACAAATCTGTTAACACCGCATACTTCTACAATTTGTTCACTTTTAGAGGGAAGCATTGTCCGTCAGCCAAGTATATCTGGACAGAATCATACCGCACAAGCACCGTGTTTTCTTGTGGATTGCCCTACAGGACAAACACAACACCCAAGACAATATGCTAAAAAAGCACTGGGACAGACTTGTGTCACATAACGGGTGTGATCTATGCCCGGCCGCGGAGACAATGAACCACATCTTGCTTCATTGCAAGCTAGCTCAAGCCCTATGGTCCAAGTTAGGGATACAAGACCTTGCTTCATCATCTATTGGAGTCGGGGACCTTCTGTGTTCACAGCAATCGCGGGCTCGACACGGCACTAAGTGGCATGTTCTCTTCTCAGCTTGCGCAATCGCACTTTGAAACGCCAAGAATGCTCAGGTGTTTGATGGGTCCTTTTGAAATGAGAGGCAACTATTCAACACGGTTGCCGATCTCATTAGGCTATGGAGCCTACGCGCTAAACCACATGGTAGATATAGCCTTCTTCTTTGGGCAAATGCCCTTGCTGCTAATTAGCCCCTCGAGAGATCGCCTCTCCGTTTTCTCACCTTCTGCTCTGTATCTTTCCGAGGTCTGGTGATGGCCTGCTGCACATTGTGTGCTGTGTTAACATCACCTCAATCAGTATAGCCGGCTCTGAATCTGATCGGCCACGTATGTGCGTCGTCGTCGTCTGTAGCTTCACAGCTTGATTTATGTATCTGGTCATGAAGACAAAGATTTTTTACCCTGATTGATTGACGCCCCCGTTGGCGCTGCTGTTGCTGCGCTGGCCACCGCCGCACTTGCACTGGCCCGCCGGTCCGATTGAATAAAAATAGTACCACACGGCTCGTCTCTAAATATGTTACGCGGCTTAAACTGGCTGCTGGTGGGCTACGCATCGCCAACAACGTGGTCAGGAGCAAGTTAGCGTTGGCCCATCGGGTCTGCCGAGGCAAAAGGCCGACGTATAGACGACGACGCGTTCACGCACATCGGGTTCGCTGAGTGAGGATATACGATCCGCTCCGTATAGACGTATACGGTCGGTCTTTTTGACTTTTTTGTTCTCCGTTCATCAATGTGATCTGATTTTTGACAAAAACTTCAGATTAGAGCAACATCAATTTTTCTTTCTCCTTCTCTAAGACAGAGCTTCTTTTCCTTCCTTTGACCCGGACTGCGCCACATTGGTTTTCTCCTTCCGCCTCGGACGAACGTCAAATAGGTGTTGCCTTTGTTTCACTCTCACTGAAACCAAATCATTTATCCCCTTCCACTCAGGCTGACTCCAGATTGTCTTTTTCCAGCTCATGTGTGTTGGAAACCGAAAAAAAAAAGTTACACTAACAATAAAACTATAGATAATTCACGTTGATTGCATACAAAATCAATAACATTTTAACAATCCCCGTAAAAAGAATATTGTACAAATGATGGACGCGCGGTTGCAGGCCAAGCCAATAGAAATCTTGCAACACACTGGCAATTGTCTAGTTTTTAGTTAAAATTTGTATTAAAATGGTCTTAAGACAATCACGTGTATATGCATTAGAAAGAAACTTACAGGTGTAAATATTAATGAAATACTATAAAAATTTTAGATCCCGATGAAACTGAGGAAATGAAGATGATAAAATTTGGGTTTTCTGTTTTTCTGAAGGTCGGTAAAATGGCCATATGACTTTCTGAGAGTATTTGTTTCTGAATTTTTGAAAAATTACAAGTATGTCTTTTGAAAACATATATTTCAACTCAGTATATACGTGCATTTCTGAATTTCTGAAAACTTCTAGATAATTTTTTTTCTGCTAAGTTTTAGACCCTGGATGATTCTAGTTATTTTCCAAACCAGAACCTACGGTACCTATCAACAAGGATGAGAGAGTGCCATGTATGTTTTTGTGCAGCATGTTCTGCAGGCTCTAAGAGAAGTTTTTTCTGTTTGAGATGGCAACTTACTCCATCAGTGAAGTTCAACTACCATTAGTCAAGGCTTTCCTGCAAAATCATGGTAGTTCCCACTTTTTCCCGTAATTAAAATACATACTTTTAACTTTTCTATTTTCTCATAGGGATTCTGGCTATACAAGGGAATCAATTTTTAGCTATTTTCCAGCTTTTTGTCATATTTTTTTCATGAAGTAAGATCCCCTAAAAATTTCAACTACATTTTTTCTCAAAAACAAATATTCAAATGAACCTATCTCTTATTCCAACCAATGGTAATTTTCCTCCAGTGGCCAACAACCTATTTACATTTTCTAATTTTTTTTACTTGTAATAGGTTCAAGATACAAGACTGACGCATTTTGTTCGCAAATGGATTGTTCTTCAAATGAAACTTTTTTTGTGGTTCAATGAACATTTTTTGGTGCTCATTGTTCGTTCAGAAAAATATTCCACAATACTAAATATTCATTGTACTAAATGTTCCTTTATCAAAACTGGAATCAAGATAATAGTTTTTGGTTTGTAATCATTTGCGGGGGAAAATATGACACAGTTCTTTCTCATAGCTTTTCTCTAAAAAAAACTAAACTATGTTCTTTAAAACATTTATACATGCTCTATTCTTTATTATTGCTTTCTAAAATGGTAGACATACTAGATATTTTTAATAAAATTTTCAACAAATACGGAGTTAAAAGAATTCGTCACAAAATTTTGTACTAACACTAATGTGGAGATGATAACCAGAGAAATGGGTGAATGAAACAGACAACAATCGAGAGGAGTCGAATGAAACAGACTTGGCTACGACCCGACTGGGCTTCAAATAAACGCCCACTAGATAGCTCTGTAGGTGCCAGAACTCGAAACTCGCGCTGAAGGCGCCGGTTAGGAGCTCCTGCTGGACGAGACCGTAAGGGGTGTGTTCGGTCGGAAAATGCCAACGAAGGCCGAGCTCCAGTGAGCTCGTTTTCAAAATTTATTTTTTCAGAGCGCGAAAAATTCTAAATTTATTTTGTGAACACACATGCACATGTATACTATGTATATGCAACATTTCACAGCATTATACGTTTACATGTGGCATACAGAAAAAAGATAAATACGCATTTTTAAATGGGCCTTTTATTTTTGTTATTGGGCCAGAAATTTGTTATTTTTGTACAGCCTACAAATCACAACATTTTTCGACAAAATTTAGCACGTTCTTGCGGAATACATGTATGTTCCCATGGAATTTTTTTCAGATTTTTTTGGAACTTTTAAATACGCTTTTTGATTTTTTGAAAATACCGAGCTCACTGGAGCTCGGCCTCCAAAAATCCGCACCCTGTGTTCGGTGCCATACCTCGGTGGCAATGTGCCGACGATCTAGTTAGCTAGGATGTGGCCTGGTGCGATGGAAAGCAACCCGAAGATTTCATCAATTTCTTCGCAAAGGATATTTTGAGTGAAAAAATAAAAGCCTTCATTAATTGCTTCTCTCGAATACGAATATCTCTCGCAGCCATGATGCCGTTAAGCACCATAAATTCTTTCAGTCGATCTCGCTCAGGCTAACCAAGGGGCAGTCTTGTACTGCTCTCCGGCCTTGGATAACGATGTGTGAAGGCTGGTCGCCGTGCGCGCTACACCATATTCCTTGTCCGCCAACTCTGGCCTATGACAACCCACGTTCGGAGCGTGGACTGGTGGCGCAGGTTCACCGCCACTCGCCGCGACGTGAGGGTTTTGTATGTAGCGGGTGGCCCTTCTCCATCCAATCGTCCTCCTGCAGCGACACCATGTGGCTAGTAGCAGGCGGGTGGCCCTTCGTTGTCCACAACACAAACCATGTGTTGTGTCCATGTCCGGCAAAGATGAGACCCGTTTAGTGAAGGCGCGGTCGCCGGTGAGGAATAGTAGCACAAGGGACACGGACCGTCCCACTTTGGGCTCGAGGTCGTGCCGCCTCCCATGCACTACTCCTCCTCGTCGAAATCTGCAACCTGTCCTCGTTGGTGGATGTGAGGTCGATGATGGACGAGGCCTGGGGCGGCCTCGTCGTCGAACCGGCACCAACGAAGCACAGTTGGCGGCACCAACGACGCACAGCTGCCGGCGTTCTCGTCTGAGATCGCATGCGCTGCCAGCGCCCTCCTCCATGTCCGTCTGCGTCGCGGGCGCAATGCAGCAGGCACGAGCACGCGTGGCCTCGTACAACGACCGCTGCTGGGCGACAAAGTTATGGTTCTCCGCAACCATGGCCGCCACGGCCTCCTTCCTCGCGAGCTCGTCGTGTATTTGGCCCTTTGGCAGCTGGTGTTGCTCGAGGAGGGAGAGGTTGTCACTCAGCGTTGGCTTGCACGGCGCCCAGATGTCAACTCTTGTAATAGGACTTTCTTTTCCTCGGTTCCTGTGGGTGTGTGAAAAACTGATAATCGGCCCTGTTGATCTCTAACTGAATCTGCCGTAATTTGCGAGAAACAAACACACTTTGACATGTTTCACTGGTCATGTAAATCAAGATACACGTGAAGCGATCGATGCCAAATTTATCTTGCGGGCAACCCTTGGAGGCAAATCGATGCCAAGTTTATCTTATGCATACTCTCCTTCACCAATATCTTTATTCTTTAACTTGAAACAGGTCAATCATTCACCATCATGAATTATTACGCGCAAGATCGGCACGCTCGGATAAACATTTCAATAACCACTACGACGACCAAGTTAAGACCGATCACTCCGAGGGCAGCCCGTTGTTGTCCATCTGCGGTTTTAGACAGCAGCATGTATCGTAGAACTGGCCTTCAGTGGGAGGGCTACGCTCACAGCGCGTCTTGGGGTCCTTGTACCCCAGCTTCTGGCAGTGGATGTAGCACGCACTGTCTGTGCACGGCAGGATCCGGTTGCACTCCTCTGCACCTGCAGTGTTTGTGCATACACGCACAAATTTTTGAGTACTCGATTGACCGCATGTACGTAAACATATACGACGTATACTAGGATGAGATATGAATAACCTAACAGGACATGATGACATGTACATATAATTACTTAGTACTACCTTGTGCAGCANATCGATGCCAAATTTATCTTGCGGGCAACCCTTGGAGGCAAATCGATGCCAAGTTTATCTTATGCATACTCTCCTTCACCAATATCTTTATTCTTTAACTTGAAACAGGTCAATCATTCACCATCATGAATTATTACGCGCAAGATCGGCACGCTCGGATAAACATTTCAATAACCACTACGACGACCAAGTTAAGACCGATCACTCCGAGGGCAGCCCGTTGTTGTCCATCTGCGGTTTTAGACAGCAGCATGTATCGTAGAACTGGCCTTCAGTGGGAGGGCTACGCTCACAGCGCGTCTTGGGGTCCTTGTACCCCAGCTTCTGGCAGTGGATGTAGCACGCACTGTCTGTGCACGGCAGGATCCGGTTGCACTCCTCTGCACCTGCAGTGTTTGTGCATACACGCACAAATTTTTGAGTACTCGATTGACCGCATGTACGTAAACATATACGACGTATACTAGGATGAGATATGAATAACCTAACAGGACATGATGACATGTACATATAATTACTTAGTACTACCTTGTGCAGCATAGCATGGTGGCATGGCCATGGCGGTCATAAAAATGGCCGCCAAGAAGAGAACTCTGGGGTCCTTGAGAAGCGCCATAGAGTAGCTGAGTTAGCCTTGGAAAGTTGCAATTTCTCGTGTGTTCAAACCCTGTTCTTGAGTCCTGATGCGGGGTTGCAAGTCCTCAACCGCCATATATATACAAAAAGCAAATCAGGTAGGCAATTAATTCTTGGCACTCTATCATCTACTCCATTTATTGGTCCTCTAATTAATGCATGTGTCTTAAAATGGCATCTATATTTGCTACCAATTCGTCTGCTCATTGTTTTTTTTTATTTCTTGATGCTTTATTATGAGGCAATAAAAGTATCTTTTATAAAAGATCTAAGTTAAATCAAAGTGTTTTTGATGTTGTTTATGGATCCCGGGTCAAACGAAGCCGTGCATAGTGGAAACAATGTCATGAACCACGGACATGAACCGTTGGCCAAAGAAGCCCAAGTCATTACTACAAGAGA
>LR880966.1:758276657-758290211 GCA_904067115.1 Aegilops sharonensis | reverse complement strand
CATGCTATGCTGCACAAGGTAGTACTAAGTAATTATATGTACATGTCATCATGTCCTGTTAGGTTATTCATATCTCATCCTAGTATACGTCGTATATGTTTACGTACATGCGGTCAATCGAGTACTCAAAAATTTGTGCGTGTATGCACAAACACTGCAGGTGCAGAGGAGTGCAACCGGATCCTGCCGTGCACAGACAGTGCGTGCTACATCCACTGCCAGAAGCTGGGGTACAAGGACCCCAAGACGCGCTGTGAGCGTAGCCCTCCCACTGAAGGCCAGTTCTACGATACATGCTGCTGTCTAAAACCGCAGATGGACAACAACGGGCTGCCCTCGGAGTGATCGGTCTTAACTTGGTCGTCGTAGTGGTTATTGAAATGTTTATCCGAGCGTGCCGATCTTGCGCGTAATAATTCATGATGGTGAATGATTGACCTGTTTCAAGTTAAAGAATAAAGATATTGGTGAAGGAGAGTATGCATAAGATAAACTTGGCATCGATTTGCCTCCAAGGGTTGCCCGCAAGATAAATTTGGCATCGATTTGCTTCACGTGTATCTTGATTTACATGACCAGTGAAACATGTCAAAGTGTGTTCGTTTCTCGCAAATTACGGCATATTCAGTTAGAGATCAACAGGGCCGGTTATCAGTTTTTCACACACCCACAGGAACCGAGGAAAAGAAAGTCCTATTACAAGAGTTGAAATCTGGGTGCCGTGCAAGCCAACGCTGAGTGACAACCTCTCCCTCCTCGAGCAACACCAGCTGGCAAAGGGCCAAATATACGACGAGCTGGCGAGGAAGGAGGCCGTGGCGGCCATGGCTGCGGAGAACCATAACTTTGTCGCCGAGCAGCGGTCGTTGTACGAGGCCACGCGTGCTCGTGCCTGCTGCATTGCACCCGCGACGCAACCGGACGGGGAAGAGACGCTAACGGTGGAGGCGATCTCAGACGAGAACGTCGGCAGCTGCGTGTCGTTGGCGCCGGTTCCGCGACGAGGCCACCCCCAGCCTCGTCCATCGTCGACCTCACGTCCACCAACAAATTTCGATGAGGAGGAGTAGTGCATGGGGGTGGCACAACCTCGAGTCCAAAGTGGGACGGTCTGTGTCCCATGTCCTACTATTCCTCACGGGCGACCGCACCTTCACTTCATAGGTCTCATCTCCGCCGGACATGGACATGGACAACGCTGGTGGGGAACAACAAGGACTTCGAGTTTATCACACACTGACAGGAACAAAGGAAAAGAAAGTCCTATTACAAGAGTTGACCTCTGGGCGCCGTGCAAGGCAACGCTGAGTGACAACATCTGCCTCCTCGAGCAACACCAGCTGGCAAAAGGCAAGCGAGGAGGCCGTGGCGGCCATGGCTACAGACAACCATAACTTTATCGTCGAGCAGCGGGCGTTATACGAGGCCATGCGTGCTTGTGTCTGCTGCATTGCGCCCGCGACGCAGCCGGACAGGAAGGAGACGCTGACGGTGCAGGCGATCTCGGACGAGAACGCTGGCAGTTGCGCGTCATTGGCGCCGCCAACTGTGCTTTGTTGGCGCCGGTTCGACGACGAGGCCACCCCCAGCCTCGTCCATCATTGACCTCACGTCCACCAACGAGAGGGTAGCTCACGGATTTTGACGAGGAGGAGTAGTGCATGGGGGCGACACGGTCTCGAGTCCAAAGTGGTACGGTCCATGTCCCATGTCCTACTATTCCTCACGGGCGACCGCACCTTCACTTCACACGTCTCATCTCCGCCGGACATGGACAACGCTGGTGGGGAACAACAAGGACTTCGAGGACGGGTGTTGCCATAGACTTAGACTAGTTTTAGGTTCGGTGGCTTTTGTTCAATGAACCGTGTTGAAAATGTAATGAATGCGTTTCGGTTTAAATGAAAATCATCTGGTTTGCATGTAACAGCCCGGTTTGTACAAATCCGATTTGAAATATATGCGGGCACGGTTGGATGGTCGACTCCTGCATCACTGTCAGCGGACGTCCAGACCAGTCTGCAGACAAATACGTTGTCCCATTTGGGGGCCGGCATTACAGATGCCCTAAGAGCTTCTACAACCGGATATATCTAATCTGCCCCCTCATGCACCCGCGGACGTGTCCGAGGACAACTACGGGAAGTGACCAGGGGCGGAGCTAGGATGGGGCAAAGCCCCGGGCCCCACACCCGCTACAGTATGCTACAGTGCGGCTACAGTGCTCAAACTGCTACAATAACCAAAGTAACTACTCCCCACGCCCCAGACCCAGGCCCCCCCCGGCCTGGGTCCACCGCCGCCGCCCTCTCCTAGCTAAACTAGGTCCAAATCTAAGACAAGAATTTTGGGACGGAGGGAATAGTACATTTTGAAACATAGACCGGAGTTGATGGAAAGGAGTAAAAAAGAAAAGTTTTTCTTCTTCTTCTGACTGGTTTTAATGCGAGGGGGTGATCCGCATGACGTGGGGTCTGTGCCGTTGGATCGTTTGATCTAGAAAAGAGTAGCGGCTGGAGATGGTGGAGCGACCCATGTGAGGCAAGATTTTGACCAATGAGTCGGAAAGGGTTGAATCAATCACATCGCATCGTATCTCTCTCTCTCTCTTTTATTATTAGCACCATACTTCGAGGCAAGTGATTATTACTGGCAGCGTAGCATAGGAGGGCAGGGGGTGATCCGCGTGATGCAGGTTTTGTGCCGTCGCATGGTTTGACGTGGAAAGGGCAGCCAACGGGTGAGATGGGCGATACATGGGATGGGAGGAAGGATTTCTTTTCTTTTCTTATTATTATCTTAGCGAAACAACAGCAGCAGCTATCTGTTTGTCTCTTCCGTTCCCAGTCCCACGATTCGCTCCCATCACACGGCGCCGCCGCCACCGCCGCCCACCACCCCAGCGACCTCCCCACCAGCGAGCCCCAGCCTCTCCCTCTCCCCTACATCTACCTTCTCTCCCAGTCCCAGATCGACCCGCAGGTCAGCCAGCGGCCAGGACCAACGCCGTCATCACGCAACCGAGATCTCTCGGGGCGCTCTTCCGTGTGAGGAGATTGTGTGCTCGCTGCGCCTCAGGCCATGGCCGGAAGGAAGGATCCCCCTTCCCATCGCCATCTCTGACGCCTTCCCCAAAACCTTCCCTCCTCTGCTCGCGGAGGGTGGCGAGGTCAGATCCGCGCCACCGGCGATGAGGCTGACCCGAACGGCGCCGGCAGTGGACACGAACCCCAGGCCCCGGAGCCTGCTGGCGCTGCGTCAACGTCGTCGGGCCCGCAGGTGAGCCGGCGGCCAGGACCCACACCGTCATCATGCGGCGGAGGTCTCTCGGGGTGCTCTTCCGTGTGAGGAGATTGCATGCTCGCTGCGCCTCAAGCCATGGAGCTCGTCGAGGTGCCTCGATTCGTTTCGTTTCGATTTGCTTCTGCCTTCCGTTGGTGTTGTGAAGGTCCTTGCTTTTCTTTGCTGCAGCAGAAGAAAACCACCAGAGGAGGATGTGTTGGATTGGAGAACCACCAGAGGAGGAAGCAGGCAAGGCAGGAAGGCAACCCATCTTCCTTCCTGCAAGTAATTCCTTCCTCATGGGTGCGTGGATGTGTTTGATTTCACTGCCCCCTCCTCATGGTCATGGATGGTTAACTCCTTCCAGAGATGAATGCTTATCTCACATCTTGCTAGATTATTTATTTATTTTCTGGGTAGGCTGATGAACCAATGAATGAGACCCAAGAATCATATACAGATATTAGCCCAAACGCCTAATGCTCGGACTGGCCGGCACAGACGTCATCGTGATTCTTCTTCTTCTTAGTCTTAGGATTGAAAACCGAGAAACCTACTGTAGGGATTTGGATGAGAGAAAGAAAACTAATCGGCCTGCCTGACGGAAATGTTCTGGGTTTGATTTTTGTGCAAATCGCAAGCATGCGCGGGCGGGCGGGCGTACTACGATTTGATGCACACTAATTAATCGTCCAGCGATATGATGAGCTCTACCGTACGTGCAGCAACAGGGGAGGCACCCTGTAGCGTATCCTAATTAGTCGAGTCGAGCTGCACACACAGCAGGAGGAGGTTAGGTTTTGGTTCTACTCACATATTGTGAATACCTAACTGAACTTGTATAGATTGGTTCAAGAGTTTGGTGATGGTTGTTAGTTGTGGTGCACGACGGACTTAGTGGCTGGCTAAATGAATATGTTTATGTATTATTCTACAGCAGCACTACTAGTATATCATGTCAGAGACATCTCAACTTTTGAACAAGTTCTTTTTATCTTGCTTACATACTACTGCATAAACACACTTACGGTTTATGACATGGTATTTTTTGTTGCTCTGTTCGTGAAGTTCATGTTGCTATGCACTTGTGCAGGAGGACATATCACTCGAGGAGGTGTGTGTGTTTGACAACCTGAGATGCAGCCGTATTCCTGCCACTCATGGAGCACCTTGTATGCATGGTCATATTGGCAGGCCATCTTACCTTTATCACACTCTGGTTAATCACACCCGTACAAACAGGTCAGTAATCCAAAATTCGCAACCTTGTTGTCCTTTCCCACCCACTTTGTGGTGAGCTGCTGTTGCGGCGAAAACGAAATTGCCAGCAAAATCACTACCGCTTATCGTTTGCAAGCGAGCACATGCCGTCTTAGATGTGATGAGCACCATGCAAGAAAATGACACACAGACCCATGACATACGGTCACGGGTCTAGTTTCTTCCTCTTCTTCTTCTGTTTTGTTTTTCTGAAAACCTACTGTGATGGTCGATTAGTTGGTACATTCTAGTCTATTTCTTTTTTCCAGAAGGAAGGATAAACTCAATCTGGTTTGTCCACTGCTTGAAAGATAAACTTCCATGCTGCAAACTGGACCCACAAACGCTGGCACTCTCTTCTCCCTTCCTTCAGGTCTCGGTGCCTTTCCCTGAATGAAGCACAAATGTGGCAACTTCAGGTTCAGTTCGTGTGCAAGAGCACCAATTCCAACTTGTTGGTTTAGACATACTACTATCTTTCCGTCAAGGAATTGCTCACAACTAGCTAGGTGAGTTGATTCTTGTGGTCATGTGGTAGCCATGGACCCTAGCTAGCTAACTAAAATCGGGATCTTTTCCATGCATGTGGTGCTAGCTAAATTGCCAAGCAAATGATGTCCTTGTCTCGCAGATAGCACGCACTCCTTGGTAAACACTGCCTTGGAGTTTCTTGGCAGTCACTCGAGGTGCAGCAGCGTCGGTTGTTTGACCAATGCCATTGTGTTAGCTAGGCCCTACAAATATGAGGACAATTAGTTTTTTTATGATGTATCTTCTATAGACGCGTCCAGCGGTGGTGACAAACCCTAGCCGCACCAGCTTTGGTTGTCGCTGGCCGTACCTCGGAGCGGTCGTCCCCGGAACACTTTTGGCTGTCTGTGTACCTCGGAGCTCTTACTGCTCCCCTGACGGCGCCTCTGATCTGATCTCTCTCATATGCTTATGGCCATCACATACACGTTTGGAGCTAGTGGAAACTCGATTGTAGAAGGGAATGTTTGCTAGTGATGATATGTGTGCTTCTTTTCTGAATCCCAAGTGGATGATCAAGTTGAATTTACTACAGATGAGATGGATGGTGAAGTTGAAGTATTTGTTGCTAGGAGTATCTTGTAATCATTTCCTGGCATGTTTGCTAGGAGTATCTTGTAATCATTTCTTCTGGTCATAGATGGTTAACTCCTTCTAGAGATGAATG
Source organism: Aegilops sharonensis (assembly GCA_904067115.1). Classification (NCBI taxonomy): domain Eukaryota; kingdom Viridiplantae; phylum Streptophyta; class Magnoliopsida; order Poales; family Poaceae; genus Aegilops; species Aegilops sharonensis. The sequence goes on along the minus strand of LR880966.1, from coordinate 758,284,471 downwards.
CTTATCTCACATCTTGCTAGATTATTTATTTATTTTCTGGGATTGCTTTTGTCCCCAAGCCGTGCACATCATCTAGTTCGAATCAGGTAGGCTGATGAACCAATGAATGAGACCCAAGAATCGTATACAGATATTAGCCCAAACGCCTAATGCTCGGACTGGCCGGCACAGACGTCATCGTGATTCTTCTTCTTCTTAGTATTAGGATTGAAAACCGAGAGACCCACTGTACTGTACCTGGGATTTGGATGAGAGAAAGAAAACTAATGGGCCTGCCTGACAAAATGTTCTGGGTTTGATTTTTGTGCAAATCGCAAGCATGCACAGGCGGGCGGGCGTACTACGATTTGATGCACACTAATTAATCGTCCAGCGATACGATGAGCTCTACCGTACGTGCAGCAACAGGGGAGGCACCCTGCAGCATACGCTAATTAGTCGAGTCGAGCTGCACACACAGCAGGAGGGGGTGAGGTTTTGGTTCTACTCACATATTGTGAATACCTAACTGAACTTGTATAGGTTGGTTCAAGAGTTTGGTGATGGTTGTTAGTTGTGGTGGACAACAGACTTAGTGGCTGGCTAAATGAATATGTTTATTTATTAGTCTACAACAGCGGTTTATGGCTGGCTAAATGCAGTAGTAAGTAAGCAAGATAAAAGGAACAAGCCCTACAGATATGAGGACACAATTAGGTTTTTTTTATGATGTATCTTCTACAGACGCGTCCAGCAGTAGTGACGAACCCTAGCCGCACCAGCTTTGGTTGTCGCTGGCTGTACCTCGGAGCGGCCGTCTCTGGAACAGTTTTGGCTGACTGTGTACCTCGGAGCTCTTACTGCTCCCCAGACCGTGCCTCTGATCTGATCTCTCTCATATGCCCATGACCATCACATACACATTTGGAGCTAGTGGAAACTCGATTGTAAAAGGGGATGTAGATAGTGATGATATGTGTGCTTCTTTTCTGAATCCCAAATGGATGATCAAGTTGAATGTACTACAGATGAGATGGATGGTGAAGTTGAAGTATTTGTTGCTAGGACTATCTTATAATCATTTCCTGGACGCCATCCTGTAGGATATTTAAGAATGTTGTTTGAATCACCAAATAATCAAATTTACAGTTTTTCATTCTGTCAAGATGTACAGAGGTTTGTGAAAAGCTAATGCAACTGGATTACTATGAATCTCTGTGACCGAATATCATTAGCAATCGTGCAAGTTCTTCCTGATAGTAGGAAATCTAACATATTATTCAAGTCAAATTGATGCTTTAAATAAGTAAGTGCGTGAAAAATGCTGCATCTCTCTGCGTTATGCACATTTATATGTGTGACCTGCTGTTCTTTCAGTGCTACGAGATTTTTATGGTCAGATTCCCGTCTTCATTTTTTTTCTTGGCTTAAAGTATAACTCAAGTCAAATTATCTTTCGTTCCCATTGTTCCTGCTGCTTCAAGAATGCTTGTGCTGAGTGCCTGAGACATATTTTCTTCCTCACGCAGGTGCACGCATGCGTACAGCGGCGAACCCTAGCCGCAGCAGTGCACACCAGGCATTGGTTGTTGCTGGCCGTACCTCAGAGTGGATCCGCCGCCGTCCCCAACACGTTTGGCCCGCCAGAAGCTCCTCGCCAGCCTCCCCCGCCTGAGCCTCTGGTGCACTAGGTAAGCACCTCCGTTCTGCTCTCTCATGTGCCCATGGCCATCGATCCGTTGTTAATCTGTACTTGTAGATCCAGACCCATCAGCGGGTATTTTTGTTGTTAGAGACTTAGTCAGGTCTCAGGTGGCACTTAGTGGAAACTTGTAAAAGTGGATGTTTTCTAGTGATGCTTTATGTGCTTGTTTTTTTGGATAAAAAATGGATGACGATGTTGAAGTTACTGTAGATGGATGATGATGTTTAAGTATTTGGTGCTATCTTGTAATCGTTTCCTGGACACCATCATGTAGGATGTTTGTGATGTTGTTAAGATGGCAGTAAACTCAAGTATTGTTGCTTATCCCATGACAAAATAATCAAATTTATAGTTTTTCAAGCTGTGATGAAGTACATTCTGTAGCGCTTTGTGAAAAGCTAATGCAACTAGGTTACTTTTGATCTCAGTGACTGAATATCATTCACAGTTGTGCAGGTTATTCGTGAAAGTAGGAAATACTCCCTCCGTCCCAAAATAACTGTCTCAAACTTAGTACAACTTTGTATTAGAGCTAGTACAAAGTTGAGACACTTATTTTGAGACGTAGGGAGTATACGATATTATTCATGTTAGATTGACGCTTTAAATATATAAGAGTGTGAAAAATGTTGGCTTCTCTTTGCGTTATGCACGTTTGTATGTGTGACCAGCTTTAAATATATTATTCATGCTCGTCTTCATTTTTTCTTGGCTTAAACTATTACTCAAGTGTAATTATTTTCAGTATCATTGTTCCTGCTGCTTCAAGAATGCTTGTGTTGATTGCCCAAGACATATTTCCTTCCTCGCGCAGGTGTGCACACGCTCCAGCGGTGAACCGTAGCGGCAGCAGCAGCGCACACCAGCGTTGGTTGTTGCTGGCCGTACCTTGGAGCGAAGCCGCCACTGTCCCCAACAAGTTTGGCCCGCCAAAAGCTCCTCGCCGGCCTCCCCTGCCTGAGCCTTTGGTGCACTAGGTAAGCACCACTGTTCTGCTCTCTCTCTCTCATGTGCCGATGGTCAGGGAGCTGCGGTTAATCTTTACTTGTAGATCCATGCCCATCAGCGTATCTTTTTGTTGCTGGAGACTTCGGAGTTGGGTGGCACTTAGTGGAAACTTGTAAAAGTGGATCTTTGCTAGTGATGCTTTATGTGCTTGTTTTGGATCACAAATGGATGATAATGTCGAAGTTACTGTAGATGGATGATGATGTTGAAGTATTTGGTGCTATCTTGTAATCGTTTCCTTGACACCATCTTGTAGGATGATTATGATGTTGTTAAAATGTTAGTAAATGATTAGTATTGTTGCTTATCCCATGACAAAATAATCAAATTTACAGCTTTTCAAGCTGTGATGACATACATTCTGTAGTGTTTTGTGAAATTCCAATGGAACTAGGTTACTCTGAATCTCTGCTACTGAATATCATTCCTGGGACGACGAGGCGACGACGGCGTTCGAGGCCCTCAAGGGGGCCCTCACGACGGGCCCCGTCCTCCAGATGCCCGACTTCGACCGCCCGTTCGTGGTGGACTGTGACGCTTCGGGCGCAGGGTTCGGCGTCGTGCTTCATCAGGGCGATGGGCCCCTCGCCTTCTTCAGCCGGCCTTTCGCTCCGCGTCATCTTAAGCTGGCAGCATATGAGCGGGAGCTCATGGGCCTTGTCCAGGCCGTTCGTCATTGGCGGCCGTACTTGTGGGGCCGGTCCTTCCAGATTCGCACCGACCACTACAGCCTGAAGTTTTTGCTGGACCAACGGCTGTCGACCGTGCCGCAACACCAGTGGATCAGCAAGCTCTTCGGCTTCGACTTCTCCGTCGAGTATCGGCCGGGCCGCCTTAACACCGTGGCCGACGCGCTGTCCCGTCGCGACTCCGACCTCGCTTCCTCCGCTGACGAGTCCGCCGGGGCGGCCCTGTGCATCCGCTCCGGGCCGACGTTCGGCCTCTTCGCCGACATTCGCCGTGCCACTGCGACGGCCGACGACGCCGTCCGTCTTCAGCAGCAGCTCACGGCCGGCGACCTGGAGGAGCCTTGGCGCTTCTCTGACGGACTGCTCCTACATGGGCGCCGGGTCTTTGTTCCGGCGCAGGATGATCTCCGTCACCAGGTGTTACAGCTCGCCCACTCGGCGGGTCATGAGGGTATGCAGAAAACCCTCCATCGTCTTCGCGCCGACTTCTACATCCCTGGCGATCGCGCCCTGGTCCGCGACTGGGTTCGGTCTTGTCAGACATGCCAGCGCAACAAGACAGAGACTCTCAGGCCGGCCGGGTTACTCCAGACCTTGGAGGTGCCATCTCAGGTCTGGGCGGATATATCTATGGACTTCATTGAGGGCCTTCCCAAGGTGGGCGGCAAGTCGGTCATCCTCACGGTGGTCGACCGCTTCTCCAAGTACGCCCACTTCATAGCACTCGGCCATCCATAGACGGCGGCGTCCGTGGCCCGGGCCTTCTTCGACGGCATCGTCCGTCTACACGGGTTCCCTGCTTCGATCGTCAGTGATCGAGACCCCGTGTTCACGGGCCATGTCTGGCGCGACCTCTTCAGGATGGCGGGTGTTCAGCTCCGACTGAGTACGGCATTCCATCCTCAGACAGACGGTCAGTCCGAGGTGGTTAACAAGGTCATTGCCATGTATTTGCGTTGTGTGACAGGTGATCGGCCTCGCGCTTGGGTGGACTGGCTCTCTTGGGCGGAGTACTGCTACAACACCTCTTATCACTCCGCCCTGCGCGCTACGCCATTTGAGGTGGTCTATGGTCGACCACCCCCGCCTATACTTCCGGTGGATCCGGAGACAGCTCGGACGGAGGTTGCGGGTGACCTCATCCGCACTCGTGACGAGATGCTTGCTGAGGTTCGTCAGCGTCTCCTTCAGGCCCAGCAGCTGGCCAAGCACTACTACGACGATCATCATCGCGAGGCGGAGTTCGCGGTGGGTGATTGGGTGTGGCTGCGTCTTCTCCACCGCTCTACGCAGTCACTCGACCCGCGCGCGAAGCGCAAGCTCGGCCCTCGCTACGCCGGGCCCTTCCTTATCTTGGAGCGCATTGGGAAGGTGGCCTATCGTCTTCAGCTTCCAGCCCGCGCTCGCATCCACGACGTCTTCCATGTGGGGCTGCTCAAGCCTTTCCGTGGCGAGCCACCGGCGGCTACACCGGCGCTTCCTCCCATCGCCAATGGTCGCATTCTTCCAGAGCCGGCAAAGGTCTTGCAGGCGCAGCTCCGTCGTGGCGTCTGGTTCATCCTCGTTCAGTGGGCAGGCCTTCCAGAGGAGGAGGCTACTTGGGAGCAGCGTGAAGAATTCCGCCAACACTATCCAGACTTTCAGCTCGAGGACGAGCTGTTTGCGCAGGCGGGGAGAGATGTTATGACCGGTTTGGTCTATACCAGGAAGAGTCCCACCGGGCATTAATATTAGGGGCTTGACCCACAAGTTATCTTAGGCAAGTTATCTTAGGCTGAAGTTATAAATACTAGTTGTAAGACATCGTTTGAGATCAAGCAATAAAGATAGTTCTATCATATTGCCCGGCTCCAGAGGAGCCGGAAACCCTAGCCGCCGCCGCCATTCTTCTCCCTCGCGACGGCTCCAACACGCCGGAGCCGCCGCCCTCGCCCCCAACCCTCGCTATTCTGCCCGTATAACCTACGGAGTAGAGCCGGTAGGAACCCTAGTCCTACCAGCATGGGTCGGCCCTATAAAACAGAAATGCTCGCTCAACTGCCTCGCTTTCTTAATTGTTTTTTCGCTCGCATTTTTCTTTTCTGGTGCAGCTCTGTTGATCTTAAACTTTCTACCCGTTTTTAAATTTAGAAAAATTCACACAATTTAAAAGGTTAACTGATTTGATAAAATTTATAAATTTTAAAAACATAAATTCAAAACAATCGCCAATTCAAAGAAATTTTATTTGAAAAAATTTCATGAATTTGAAAAAAAAAATGTTCATAGATTTGTTTACAAAACAATCATGAATTTGAAAAATATTAACAAAACTGAATAGGTTGACACATTTGAATTCACAATTCACAAAAAGAGTCAAATTAAAAAATCATGAAATTTAAAATGAATAGGTTAAAAAAACAAAAACCAGCAGAAAAACAAAGGGAAAAGAACCGATTTAAAGCTTGTAGAAGAGCCACAAAACCAGATGTTGAAAGCTACTGCAACCTCTAGATGGGCTGACCTACTCCCTACAAAAAAGTTATTTTTCCGTGAAACTTTATGCACGCACAGAAAACATGGAGACGTACCCATGCCACCTTTTTCAGTTTTTTTTTACCATTTGGAATTGTGTTTTTTAAAGTGGGTTTGCCCGGATTCATCCATGCACTTCCGGAGAGGTTGTTCGCTTTCTACTGCTAAGCCTATAACCAGACAAGTACATATAAACAGCACGTCTGGATAAAAGAGATTTAGTTTTTGTCAGCCAAAAAAGAGGTTTAGTTACCGCTCCCTCCCGCTAGGATAACTTCCGCTAGGGTTTCTCCCGCCGCCGCTGGCCGCCGGCTGCCGGTTGCCCGCGACCCCCCCCCCCCCACCCCCACCCCCACCCTCTCCCCTCCTCCAGGTCCCGCCTGGCCACCTCCGCGTGAGGTGGCCGCGGCAGCGCACACCCACCCCTCCCTCTGGGCCATCCATATCCTCCTCCCTCCCCCCCCCCCCACCGTCGGCGGGCACCCCCGGCGCTGGCCTGAATGGTGTCGGCGGCGGCGGGACCTCCTGTCCCCGGACGCGCATCTCCCCTTCCCCGGGCAGGGCGGCGGTCGCCGGCTACGGTAGAGGTGGCGGTGCTGCCCCTTGGCGGCGGGGCGGCGTGGTGGCGTGGGGTGCCGGCTGCGCGCCCCCGGCCCAGATCTGGCCCCTGCAGGCCACATCTGGGTCCTAGCAGGCCATCCAGTTGCGCGGCTTCGTCGTCGTTTGGATGGCGCGGAGGAGGAGCAGCTCGGACGCGGGGTGGTGGCACCGACGGCGTGCCTTCTGCAGCGCGATGGCGGGAGCTTTACGGGCATCTGAGGGCCTAGCCGGGCCTATGGGCCCACATGCCTGGTATGCTCCTACCGTCGCGTCCGGTCGGTTACCGTCGTTGACAGTGGAGGTGGGGTCATCCCGTGTGCCGATGATGATGTTGTCCCTAGTCCCGGATCCTCTTCTTCTTTGTGTGCAGGCCCCCTTCGCGGTGCCGTGCTGAGACGGTGTGGAAGCTTCAAGTCCGTTTTGGCGCAGGGTGGTGGTATGTTCGGTGGCGTGTTCTGAAGCGCCCGAGATGAAGGTTGGGATCGGGAGAATTCCCTATCAGTCGAGCCGACACCGATGCGGTGGCGCCTGTGGGTGCCGCCAAACCTTCCTGGAGGGCGCCAGGGGCTACCCTTCCTCTCTCATTGCCGCGTACCGATGGAAACCCTTGGCAACAGCGTCATCATCGTCGCGTCCCGTCTTGGAGGTGTTGATTGGTACCGGCGCTTCGGAGTATAGGAGCTTGGTAGAGGATTCCCAGTGGGCGCGGCGGTCGCGAGGCTTCTTCATTTTTTGTTGATCCGCCGTTGTCGACATTTGTTTCTTTTGTTGTTTTTGTAACATCCCAAATTTTCAATTTGGAATGTTATACATTAGGTCATCATGCATATCATATTTTCTCGCATTTTCCGATCCTAGAAAATTTCACGCAACTCAAGGACCCTCGGAGAGAGTTGGAAGTTTCAATATTTTCATATTTGGGATTTCTCAAATTTTGAAAATAGGATCATTGGATTTATTTAATTATCTTCATAAATTTTTTCCTATAAAAAAATTAAGAGAGGGAATAATATGACTTTCCCAACATTTAGGAAAAATGAAGATTTTATAAATAAATCAAATTTGGTTTTTGAAAGATTTATTGCTTTAGGCAAAAATGAGCATTTAAAAAAAATATGCATATTTGCCCGTTTTTAAAGTTTATTTTGTTCGACTCATTTTTAGGAGTCGGGGAAAAATTATTTTATTAAATTCGGAGTTCGTTTGGTATTTTTTTATCCGTTTTGTTTTGTTTTGTTTTTTAAAAAAAAAACTGCGCCCCCCCCCCCCCGGCCTGGGCCAAGGCCCAGCCGGCCCAGCGCCCCGGCCCGCCTCCTCTC
>LR880966.1:758245270-758258312 GCA_904067115.1 Aegilops sharonensis | reverse complement strand
AGAAGTCGGCGCGAAGACGATGGAGGGTTTTCTGCATACCCTCATGACCCGCCGAGTGGGCGAGCTGTAACACCTGGTGACGGAGATCATCCTGCGCCGGAACAAAGACCCGGCGCCCATGTAGGAGCAGTCCGTCAGAGAAGCGCCAAGGCTCCTCCAGGTCGCCGGCCGTGAGCTGCTGCTGAAGACGGACGGCGTCGTCGGCCGTCGCAGTGGCACGGCGAATGTCGGCGAAGAGGCCGAACGTCGGCCCGGAGCGGATGCACAGGGCCGCCCCGGCGGACTCGTCAGCGGAGGAAGCGAGGTCGGAGTCGCGACGGGACAGCGCGTCGGCCACGGTGTTAAGGCGGCCCGGCCGATACTCGACGGAGAAGTCGAAGCCGAAGAGCTTGCTGATCCACTGGTGTTGCGGCACGGTCGACAGCCGTTGGTCCAGCAAAAACTTCAGGCTGTAGTGGTCGGTGCGAATCTGGAAGGACCGGCCCCACAAGTACGGCCGCCAATGACGAACGGCCTGGACAAGGCCCATGAGCTCCCGCTCATATGCTGCCAGCTTAAGATGACGCGGAGCGAAAGGCCGGCTGAAGAAGGCGAGGGGCCCATCGCCCTGATGAAGCACGACGCCGAACCCTGCGCCCGAAGCGTCACAGTCCACCACGAACGGGCGGTCGAAGTCGGGCATCTGGAGGACGGGGCCCGTCGTGAGGGCCCCCTTGAGGGCCTCGAACGCCGTCGTCGCCTCGTCGTCCCAGGCGAAAGCGTCACGGCGAAGCAACCCCATGAGGGGCGTCGCGATAAGCCCGAACTCCCGGATAATTTTCCGGTAGTAGCCGGCGAGGCCGAGGAACCCGCGGAGGGCCCGCGGCGAGTGAGGCGTTGGCCATGCGGAGACGGCTGCCACCTTGTCGGCGTCCATAGCCACCCCGTCGGCCGAGATGACGTGGCCCAAGTAGGCCACCGAAGGCGTCCCGAACGAGCACTTCGAGCGCTTAAGGTGGAGGTGGTGCGCTCGAAGCTCGTTGAAGACGATGGCGACGTGCTGGAGGTGCTCGGCCCAAGACGCACTGTAGATTAGAATATCATCAAAGAAAACGAGCACAAACCGGCGTAAGTAGGGCCTGAGGACGTCGTTCATCAAAGCCTGGAAGGTTGCCGGGGCGTTGGTGAGGCCAAAGGGCATCACCAAGAACTCGAAGTGGCCGTGATGAGTCTGAAACGCCGTCTTGGCGATGTCATCTGGGTGCATGCGCACCTGGTGGTACCCCGACCGGAGGTCAAGTTTGGTGAAGAAGCGCGCCCCGTGGAGCTCATCGACCACCGGAATAGGGAACTTGTCCTTAAGTGTGACAGCATTAAGGGCACGGTAGTCAATGCAGAAACGCCATGTACCGTTTGACTTGCGGACGAGAAGCACCGGCGCGGTAAATGGCGAAGTGGAGAGCCGGATGATGCCTGCCGCGAGCATGAGCGCACACTGCCGCTCCAACTCATCCTTCTGCAACTGTGGGTAGCGGTAAGGCCGTACCGCCACCGGCGCGGAGCCTGGCAGAAGATGTATACGGTGATCGTACGTGCGGGCGGGCGGCAGGCCCTGTGGCTCGGTGAAGATGTCCGCGTGCTGCTGGAGGAGGCTCTCCAATAGTGGGTGCTCGGCCATGGCGGTGGTCGCGGCCAGCTGGAGTGGAGTGGTTGGGGCGGCACCCCCAATGCCGTCCCACCGAATGCGGCGGCCCAACCATCAGAAGGTCATCGTCAGCGTCTCGAAATCCCATAGAATAGGACCAAGAGTGCGCAGGAAGTCGACGCCGAGGATGAAGTCGAAGCAGCCCAAGTCGATGCCGGCGCAGGTGATGGTGAAGTGCTCGTCGCCTATAGTGATTGGCACGTCGCGAGCGAGCCCGTGGCAGCGGAGACGGTCGCCATTAGCGACTGTGACTCGCAACTGCTCACCGCCGGTTGGCTGTAATGCAAGGCGCCGCATGGTGGTCTCCGGCAGGAAGTTATGCGTGGACCCTGTATCCACTAGGGCCACCAGGCGCTCGCCCTGGATCATGACCGGTAAGAGCATTGTCCGTTCATCACGGATGCCGGCCAGCGCGTGTAGGGACACCACGAGGGCGGTGGCCGGGGCGGGCGCGGGTGCCGCTGCGGGCTCCGCAAGGGCTGGAGCGCCGAGGCCATCCTCCAGTGTCTCCTCCTCAGTCTCGTCTGTCGTCTCCAGGTAGAAGAGGTGGGGACAGACATGGCCCGGTGCATATGGCGCATCACAGTTGAAACACAAGCCCAGGCACTGGCGTTCCAGCTGTTCCGCCTGAGTGAGATGCCTGAATGGCCGCGTCGGTGCCGGGGTGGGTGCCGGGGCGGCTGTGGACGACGCTGGTGCTGCCGGAGACGGCCGGGGAAGCTGTCGGCCCCCACGTGGCGCGGATGGACGCGTTAAGGCCTGGGCGCGCTGCTCGAATGCCCGGGCATAGTACATGGCCGTCTGAAGGTCTTGGGGCCCCTTCATCTCGACATCCACGCGGATGTGGTCGGGTTGGCCGCAGATGAAAAGCTCCGCCCGATGTAAGGCCGTCACACCGGGCGCGTGGCACGCCAGGGCCTGGAAGCGGTCGGCAAAGTCCTGCACCGTGGAGGTGAACGGCAAGCGGCCCAACTCGGCCAAGCGGCTCCCGTGGACCGGCGGCCCGAAACGAAGAAGGCACAGCTCTCGGAAACGATCCCACGGGGGCATGCCGCCCTCGTCCTGCTCGAGGGCGTAGTACCATGTCTGGGCGGCCCCGCGGAGATGGTATGAAGCCAGCCAAGTACGCTCCGACGCGGGTGTGCGCTGTCCGCGGAAGAACTGGTCACACTGGTTGAGCCAGTTAAGCGGGTCGTCGGAGCCGTCGTATGTGGCGAAGTCGATCTTGGCGAACCGGGGCGGCTGCTGGTGTGGTGCGCCCTGGCCCACTGCCTCGGCGGTGCGTAGGGCGGATGATGGTGCGCGGTCCATGATGGAAGGCCCGGCGTAGTTCCCGGTGGCGCCCGACGCCTCGGGCTGCAACGGGAAACCGGACGGCGGACGGGCTCCCGGGTAGGCCGAGGGCGGCCCGTGAAGCCAGTCGGGGAGTGGTGATGGCGATGACGGAAAGCGGACCTCCTGGATCGGAAGCCCGCTCGGCGACGACCGGCCCAAGTTAGGGCTGGGATTGGGCGGGGGAGGACCCTGCTCCGTGGCCGCTGGAAGTGACGGCGCAACGGGAGACGGCGCGGCCAGCGCGGTCCAGGTGGGCCACTGCGGCCCCGTGGTGGCGGCGAGTGGCGCGGTTGCCGTCGTGAGCGGCGGCGGCCACTGTGGCCAAGGCGGCGGCGCGGCCGCCGGGGCGGGGAGCGCCGGGTAGCCTCCGGTGATGGCCCCTGGTACCGAGTACCACGGCAGCGCTTGCGGACCCGCGGCCATGGCGGGATGTAGTGGTGGAGGCGGCCCGTACGGACTTGCCAGGTAGAGGCGGATGCCCTGGACCGCGGCGACTAGGTCGTTGAGGACGCCGGCCATTGCCTCCTGTGTGAACTGCTGCGGCTGCGGGGGAGGTGACGGCGGCGGCGTATGTTGGACGGGGGTCGGTGGCCGCCCGTGGCCTGGCGCGGTGCCGGGCGCCGGGAAGGTCGGCGCTGAGAGCGAAGCCGTGGCGCCTGCCGAGAGCGAGGCCGTGCCGTTCGGCGCGGAAGCGGCGGCGGTCGAGAAGTTGGCGGCAACGGCGGTGGTGGAATTGATGGGCAGCGGCGGTGGTGGCGGCGGCGGCGGTATTGGAGGTGGCGAAGACATGGTCGAAACCCGGGTACCTGATACCAAATTGGTAGGACTAGGGTTCCTACCGGCTCTACTCCGTAGGTTACACGGGCAGAATAGCGAGGGTTGGGGGCGAGGGCGGCGGCTCCGGCGTGTTGGCGCCGTCGCGAGGGAGAAGAATGGCGGCGGCGGCTAGGGTTTCCGGCTCCTCTGGAGCCGAGCAATATGATAGAACTATCTTTATTGCTTGATCTCAAACGATGTCTTACAACTAGTATTTATAACTTCAGCCTAAGATAATTTGCCTAAAATACTTGCCTAAGATAACTTGTGAGTCAAGCCCCTAATATTAATGTCCGGTGGGACTCTTCCTGGTATAGACCAAACCGGTCATAACACATGCACCCGAGCGTCTATGCTGCGGCGCTCCTTCGCGGCCGCGGCTATACGTTGCTTAGTATGAGACCGAGATAAACCGTATGCTCATTGTCTTGATTCCCAAGATTTCTTGTCCAACCAATTTAGGATAACTAGTCATCAACCCGTGCCACTGCACGGGCTAGTAACTTTCAAAGGAAAATATAGGTTGCATGAGGCTCTACATGATACTTTTTTTCCATGGATTCTTTCCCTATTAGATTATGGGGTAATAAAGAACTGTGTTCCCAAAGTTGATTGTACAACCATGTAATAGTTTAGTATAATTCTCTCTGTGTGTGTATACATATTTATTTATTTTTATTTCTTCATTCAGTTTAAGATTAGAAGTTGTATTACTAATTATCTTTTAATATTTGTGTTACAGAAGTATATATCCCAAAAAAATTCTTAATGATAATGTGTGTGCAGGCCTATGCGAAAGAGTGTTTTTGGTTTGAAAGTCCTAGGTACAAATGTAAGCCCGAACATATAATCTAGATAGATAGCTTGGCAGTTATTTCTTAATGGTAACTGTTTTCGTTAGTGTTAGAATTTCTTGTTGTTTTCGGAAATAATATGCAATTATTTAGCTCCAAACATTGACAATGGACAAATTAATCACTACCATGAGATTTATTTTTTACTAATGAAAGGAAACATTTCTTAGATTAATGGGAAACTTTATCACACATGCTTTTGTGCCATAGCAGCATTGTCATTGACTTTGCATAAACCACATGCTGGAGCAATACGACGTTTGCCTATATGATGGATAGGTGGTGTAGAAGTGTGGATCTTCTGAGGAAACACTTCAAAGTCATTCAAAACTTCTGAATGAAAGTCTTAGTTGAAAACAATTACGAAAGAGAAGTGACTAATTTTCTCATGGAATATGCATTGCTATTACATGAGTAAAGCACAGTCAAAGAATTCAATTTGCTCGTGCCGAGAATTCAAGACCAAATTATGTCATTGTTTTGAGTTGTTTCTTCCACATGGACCTTAAACATGAACACTTCAGTAGCATTGGCACCTTGTTTCTCGATTCTCATGTACTGTGCCAATATGGGTCTATCCGGAATGTAGATCTTAGCATTACTTTGACATGTCTAAAGTTGTACTGTCATTTGATATAAAAATATATGTTCATTTGATGGTATAAATCATGCTCTTTATATCTAGCGGTCCAATGATTTAATTAATTATTTTTTGATTATTTGGCATACTGCTGTAGATAAACGATACCAATCCAGAAGCAAATAAAAACTCTCAAGGTATACACAAAATTTGCAACTTAAATTAATATCGAGATGGCCAGTATAATCAGTCCTACTATATGATAGTAGGGAAAACAACTGAAGACGCCAATAAATACAACTTTAAGAGGAACTTTTTTTCTCGTAATAACATCCTTGTGAAAATATATAGAGTAGCCATTTAAGTAGATTTTTCCACACTCCTCCAATCCTTTCGGATCGGTTATATCAATATAAATTAACAGGCTTGTATAAACAAACAATGCTTGCCAGCCAACACCAATGGGTATTAGAGAACTGAACACCAATAAAACAGTAGAGGGTGTTAAAATTACCTACTCATCAGAAGAATGCTGATGTCAACTGTGGCAGAACCATTTGCAGAACCACAAAATACAGAAAACCAAGTTCCACTGTCCAAATTAAAATATGTGGCATCAGGTCGATCCTACTGAAGAAAAATCCACATGAGGCAGTGACTCCACTGTTGTTAACCTGTACAGTTCAACAAACACAATGACATAAGCACAACTTGTTCAGACAGGAAAATAGAGGGCTGATTGGTGGACAATTAAGGGCGGTCTTGAAACTGATTGAACTAAAGGATAGACTCAGTATTATCAAGGCCAAACCAAAAAAAATCCCAGTTCTAACACATGGCATACACAACACGTACGGGCAAAAAAATGGCCATATAAAATGTCTACTTCTAGTGCCTAACACGTTGTAACAGGCAAAACTATGCACAAACTCTCTCCTAAACCTCATAGCATTCAGACTTGACAACTGTCATGCAGTTGTGTTTTACTTGTTCATGTAGCAGCTCCACTGCAGGAATTACATGGTGCCTTTGGAGGAGATGCAGACCAATCTGATACATGGTGAGGTGGCAGCAATGTTGATAGGTAGACATATAATACAAAATTTGTTTTTTCAGACATTAGGGATTAATCTGATTCATTGGAATTTCTGTGAAGAATTCAGTGGGCTGCATAATAGAGCAAAGGTTCAATCGGATAATGGGTTACGTCCCTGTGTTGTGAGGTAGGAACGACGGGCATCAGATTCAAACGATTTTGGGGAGGTGAATCATGGTGCTATTAGTCTGCCATTTCGACACTCTGTAGTCTCAATGCCTGATCATATCTATTATGTAAACCACATATGCACTGGAAAGAGAAAAATACATAAAAGTATTCTTAAAGAAAATTAAACAACATGACTCACGCTGTATCTCTATTATCACCCATCAGAAATGAGAATACAAATCTGAGTTAGAAACATCATATGGAATACATACACTTGATCACATCTGCTGAGAACCGAAAATCTCAGTCAAGCACTATTAACTAAATTGGTGACTGCAACTGAAAAATCCCAAAGCAACACGTCATCATTATTTAGACTGCAGCTTGAAAAGTAAGGATTATGAACTCAAATAAGTCATTAAAGCTACTGATCTTTTTTGTCAGAATTTGGGGAATGATGTAAATACCACTACAGGGACAGATGGATTAGTAAAAGTGGGAAAGAGACGCTGACATACGTGTCTGAATGTGAACACCAGTCATGCTTGGAACTTGGAAGGCACCAATGTAGCGCTTCTGTCGTCACGTCCAATTGCTTGCATCCATATGGAAAAAGAGAAAAAAAAACTTAAGATGAGGAGCACCGGAGTATATGGAGGACTACTGATTGGGAGGAAATATAAAAAAATCTAATTTATTAGTTCACTCTTCAATGCACCGATCCGTTTCCCCCTCCTGGGAGATGCATCCAGATGCTGCAGACACCTTCATAGAGTTTATGGCAGATGGATAGCCAGAGACTCGGAGCAAGATTGATTTAGCTTCATTCATAAGTACAATATGTGATGTGGGATGATGGGCGATGTTGCCTAAGCAGATAAACTGGTCGTGCGACATAGTTTTTTGGAACAGTACTCACCACCTGAATAGATGTTGCTTGGTTGCTGCTACCGCACGGAGGCACATGAGCACTGCGAGACGTCGTTGGCGGCGGCAACAACTTCTCTCGCCACCTGCACCGGAAAATTGTGTAGTCGTTCGTGTGCTCGCGGCCGCGTGATTGGGACAGAAGTGACGATTGTATTCTCTCTTCTATCCTTTTATTTTGATTATGAAAACGCCATGGAATAGATAATCATCTTCTCTAGGTAGGCTAGAAGTTTCCTTTTATTTTTGATTTGAGGGAATTGGGGATAGAAGAAGAACAGAAATCCTGTTTTTTTCTTCTTGAAGGAAAGAGGGAAGAGACCAAGAGGGATACGCTCAAGGGGATAGAAGAGGATCGGAATTCGTGTTTTCTTTCTTGAAGGGAAAAGGGGAGAGACCAAGAGGGGTACGGTAGACAGGAGAAAACAGCTCGCATGCGTGGCTTGGATCACATCTCATGTGTTTTTTTTTTTTGCATGGAGATCTCATGCTTCATCTAATGGCTCCAGATATATTACAAATTAATCTGATGGACGGAAATTGTTAACCCCTAGGATTAATGTGATGGCTCGTTTGGTGCCTCCAATTAGTAAATATAAGTCTCTAGGTAGGCTAGAAGTTTCCTTTTATTTTTGATTTGAGGGAATTGGGGATAGAAGAAGAACAGAAATCCTGTTTTTTTCTTCTTGAAGGAAAGAGGGAAGAGACCAAGAGGGATACGCTCAAGGGGATAGAAGAGGATCGGAATTCGTGTTTTCTTTCTTGAAGGGAAAAGGGGAGAGACCAAGAGGGGTACGGTAGACAGGAGAAAACAGCTCGCATGCGTGGCTTGGATCACATCTCATGTGTTTTTTTTTTTTGCATGGAGATCTCATGCTTCATCTAATGGCTCCAGATATATTACAAATTAATCTGATGGACGGAAATTGTTAACCCCTAGGATTAATGTGATGGCTCGTTTGGTGCCTCCAATTAGTAAATATAAGATTTCGGTCTATAAGACTTTGTAATGTAATCTACAAGATTACTTTATAAAAGTCTTAGCGAACAGACTAGAAATTATTCTCCGAGGTAATTTCTGAAGAGCTGTCAACTTTTGTTCCTGGACGACTAAGAGCAACTCTAGCAGACCCCGCATCCCGCCGACCCGCATAACTCATTTGCAGTTCGCGCAAAAGCACTTTTGTGGGCCGGTGCGGGCTGGCACAGATGCAGACCCCGCATAATGGATCCGTAAAAAAACATTTTCACGGCTTCTGCGGGTTTTGATCTGGCGCAGATCGTCCTGGCCCGTAAAACTTAGATTGATCTACCATAATGCTCTTATTTGCTTTTGCAACAACATTAGATACAAAATATATCACCAAATCTTGGCTAGAATAGCAAAACCAATGAAAACAAGAACCACAGGAATGCATTTTAGAAGATTTCCAACTTCCATAACTGCTCCCACTAGTTGAAGCAATATCTTCTCCATGCACTCATTGTTGATCTGTGGATTCTTGATATTGTTTTGTTCATTCTTGATGCTTTCTTCACTCTTCATCTTTGGTTTCGAAGAAGTTGACATTGATTCCCCTCTAGTTGCACATGCAGCCGCATCATTGCCTTCGATTGTACTAAGGAGTGCACTAACATCTATTAAGTTTCTTTCTATCAACAAATCAATATAGTGGCCTTCCCAAAACCAAAATGAGCATCCATCGTCCTACACAAAAGATTGAGCAATCTCGAAGTGAGCTACCATACTTGAACTAAAGAATGAGCTATGGAACAAGCTACAACAAGTGCATGTACCCCGTCGCTTTTGCATTTGTAGAACACCCATCCGGGGTGCTTCGGCGTGCCCGAAGTGAGCTGCACCACTTGGCGCGGGCAGTCGTCGCACTGTATGAGCGGCATCGGCAGGCCACAAAGACGCTGCACGCAAGGTTGTCAGAATCGCGATTTTGAATCGGATCGGAGCTCTGATGGTAGAATTGTAAATCGTAGAATCTTCACTACCAGGATCGTAGAAACGTAGATTTTATGAACTAAAATCGTAGAATCAAATGGGTAAGTTTGGATCGTAAAGTCGTAGAATCGTATAACAGAATCGCGATTCTAACAACCTTGGCTGCACGAGCACCGAGCCCGGTGGACGGCCGGACGAGTCCATGCCCGCAAACCTCGGCGGCGGCGGGCGGACGAACCCGTGCCTGCATGTGGCGATGCGCCCTTGCTTGGACTGCGGGAGAGGCTCCCCGACCACTCCATCGCCTGGGGCAGCAACCGGCGGCCAGAAAAAAGCCAAATCGGGCGGCCGGCGATGAAGCGCCGCAAATCTGCAAATCTGGCGGCCCGCCGACGCAGGGGGGAAGGGAAGGGAGGCCTCGTGCGCGTGGAGGCCTTCCGGCGTGATCCTGCCGGCTGTTGTCATCGGAATCTTGGGCGGCGGCCGGCGGCGGCGCGAGGGGGGAGGAGGGGTGGTTGGTGGGAGAAAGCGCGGGATGAAATGTCCCCGCACCAACCGCTTCCGCTTATATGCAGGGCACCGCAGCCGCGGGGGGAAACCCGCGTTTTCCCTGGTTGGCGTCAGGATTTTGCCGCGCCCCGCAAAAAATTTTGCGGGCCGGGGCGGGATGCGAAGTCTGATCGGGCTGCTTTTTCGGGCCCGACCCGCATTTTAGCGGTTATTTTGCGGGCCGGGACGGGATGCGGGGTCTGCAAGAGTTACTCTAATCACAGACAATTTCATCACAGCCTACGAATGTTTGCATTATATGAAAACCAGGATAGTTAAGGGAAATCGTTTTTGTGCATGAGCATATCCGCATATGTGCTAGTCAAATCCTAATTCCTTAACTCCCTTATCGCTCTCTATGACTTCTCCAATAATCCTGTTTCATTCGCAGACAATCTAGACAAGCTCGGCATCAGACGAAGACACTTGCAGCCTGACTTTGGTCGAACCGTAGACTGCATCACACAAAGAAACAAAAGTTGTCCCAGCCATATCGGAAATGCAACTTGGCTCCCGGGTCCAGACTGTTTCCTGCTGCCGCGGCTGGTCAATAGAGGAAGCTCACAGCCTCTAGACGCATTTTTGCATGTTCGGTGGAAACGCGTTGCATACAATAGAGGAAGGGTGTACATAGCTGCAAGGAACACATCTTGAATCTGTATGCATTACCAGTACCACACGTCTACGCGCAAGCTAGCGAGGCATAGATGAACATGTATGAGAAGAGAACAGCACAGATCATGCGCGCACGTATGGGCATGTGTTCATATATAAGTGGTCGAAGAAACACAAAAGGTACCACGAATTATTACTCTCCCACTGGTTTATTGACATGGAGGTTCATATTTATCTTTGCCGGTGGGATCGATCGCTGTATAGATAGAGCAATTGGCGTACGCCGGTTCATGGACCACGTGGCACGCAGCAGCACCTCTGGGGGCCATCTTTGTGATCAAGCCGGCACCGCAGCTTTGGGTCCTTTAGTCCTAGCTCTATGCAGTAGAGCACGCACTCCGTCTCGAAGCCACACGGCACGGCATGAGGGCACGCGTCTGCATGTAGATATATTACGATGTAGCACGCCCGAGGAGAGTCGTTAGTAGGAGCATGTATGAAAAACACCCATAAATAAACTCAAAAAGATTGTGAAAACGGTGTAATTTTACGCTGCCTAAGAATGCAAGGAAGAACATGGGACATTTGGGTTGACGAGGACATGATACACAATTGGAGATCTTATTATCAGTTACTACCTTCTTCAGCGTGGCATGCTGACATGACCATGGCGAAAGCTAGGATTGCTGCCACGAGGAGAGCCTTGGTTTCTTTCTTGAGAAGCGCCATAGGAAGAGGTGAGTTAGCACCCTTGAAAATAAAACTAGTGTTTCTTATTCTCTTATTAAGCACTGCTGTTCTTGTGTTTCGACGTGGGGTGGGAATGGCTCCTTGATCTCCCTTATATATCAAGCAATTCTGGAATCCGGACACTACTTAAATATGAAACTGCAATGAGCCAACAATCAAGTAACAGTAGCGTTCTCAAACGTTGGTCTGAATTATCTTTATGACATTATTTAAAGTGTTATGTTACTGGTTCTGTGATTAAGATCTTTTTTCAGGGATGGTTATGTACTTAATATCTACATTAAGTACTCATCCAGATCAATTGTCTGAACCATAAAAAAAATGTGTGTGCACTTAAAACTGGCGAATCCATTTGATGTGTGTTCCTTCATTTATTTTTTGAATGTGTGCTCTCTTTTCTTTTTACCATTTTTGGGGTTTTACAATGTTGGCATTCTCAACACCTTCAAATTTTAAAAATGTTCAAAAACAATTAAGAAAACGTTTACAGCAGTTTTGAACATTTTTTTGTATTTAAAAATGTCCACAGTGCTCTAACGTCCAAAGAGTTTAAAAAAATCTTCACAAAAGTTTGGAACATGTTTTTTTTCAGAAATGTTCACATTTAAATTATGTTAACCTTCTCATTAAAATATATTCATGGTTTTTGAAAAAAAAAACAACCTGAACACTAAAAAAAAACAGAGGAATAACTAAATGGGCTTTCCCAGAGCGAAAGCTCGACATTTTGCTGGACAATGCGTTAAACAGAAGCTCCGAGTCCTCCTGTCCTGCGCGTAACATTTTAAAATGTTTCAATTTTCTATAAATGTTTCATTAATTTAAAATATATTCCAAAATTCATAAGATTTTGAATATTTTAAAAATAGTCATGAAATAAAAAATGTTCACAAACTTCTTTTTTCTAGATTACAAACAATGTTTGGCGGCTTGCTATTCAGCGACCCAAACAATGTTCACAAACTTCAAACTTTAAATAAAGAACAAAAATTGTAAAAACAACATTAAAACTAGAAAACCCCTAAAAAATAACGCAGGAAAAAGCAGAATCTTTTCCCAAATCTGGTGGGATAAAGAAGCATCTGGCATGCATATCTAGTACTCCCTCGGTTCCGATTTACTCGTCGTGGTTTTAGTTCAAATTTAAACTAAAACCACGACGAGTAAATTGAAACGGAGGGAGTACGTAGGAGGGGTGCATGTTTGGCGGCTTGCTATTCAGCGACATAAGGTTCCACCAGGAGCTTCACTTAAAACCTAGGGCACCTGACGTCCCACACAATCTATTTAATACGTACTCCAAACAATGAAGGAGCATCTATGTCTCGCCTATTGCGAGACGGTAGAATCGCTCGCCTGAAGGGACGCGGGAGCAGTTTGCTTGCTTTGTTCATTTTTTTTAGTTTTCATTTATTCTTTTATTTTTGATTACATCACTTTACCTGATTTTTGAAAAAGGTCGCATGCATTTGTAAAAAAATGTTCATATCAATAAAACAATTATTCATTACATCTAAAAAATGTTCACACGTTTCAAAAGTGTGTTCATGATATTCTAGAAAAATATGTATACATTGTAAAATTCGTTGCTTGAAATTTTGGAAACTGTTTCGTAACATTAAAAAGATGTTTGTAACACTTAAAAATCTTTCACAGCTTTTAAGAAAATATAATGCATTTATGAAAATGTTCAATAGGTGTTAAAAAATGTTCATATTGTATTTTAAAAAAATCAATGTACATTTGAAAAATATTCAACACTTAAAAATGT
>LR880966.1:758231878-758244750 GCA_904067115.1 Aegilops sharonensis | reverse complement strand
ATTAATTATTTTTTTCAATCTGTGTTAGATAAATTCACCGTGTATTTAAAAAATGTTCAATCTGCATTTGACAAATGTTCAATGTGTATTAGAAAAAAATGTTTAACTTTTATTTGGAAAATGTTCAACATGTACCTGAAATTTTTTCAACCTGTGTAAAACATTGTTCAATATGCGTTTGAAAAATTATTCAATATTTAATCAAATAAATGATGTACAGCATGTATTTTAAAAATATTCAATGTTTATTTCTAAAAAATGTTCAGCGTGTATAAGAAAACATGTTCAACATGTATTTTTTAAAAACAAGAAAACATAAAACCCCACTAAGAACCGTTACAAAATTCACATTGAAATGAAGAAGAAGAAAAATCACAGGAAAGGTTCTAAAGTCTGCCAATAAAAGTTTTCTTAGTTCAAGCTACCGTATTGGGCCGCCCACGAGAAACATTGTGGCACATATGTATAATATAATAGTTACTGCAACGAAAGGCTGCGGCCCAACCTGAGAAAACCTCTTATCTCTCTCTACAAAAACAAAAAAGAACGAAGAGATGTTGTCGCAGTTAACCGGTTAACCCTAAGCAAGTCTCTCTCAAAAAAAAAAGTTAACCCTAAGCAAGTCAAGGGCTCCCCTAAAAAAAACGCAAGGGCGCTCGGCGGTGGGTGGCGGTTGAGGGCCGGCGGCGAGCAGCGGGTGAAAGCCACGCGTCGGCGTTAGGTATTGGCAGAGAAGGCCCGCCGGCAGCCATGACAGCAAGCCCTGCACTGGCCCCAGCTCTCCAAGTCTGCAGACCAGTGAGCGGCAGTTCTGAACAGACAACAGGTAATTCAAAAATGTCTGCTAGTGTAAAAAGTTGATTTGTTATGCACATTGAGTAAATGGTGGATTGATGTAGTGTATTTTTAGTATATTACGCACGTGAGCGATTTTGCCTCAACTACGAGCATATTTTCTCTAGCAGATGAGAATGCAATTCATACCTCCAATCCGATCGAAATCCTCGAACCTGATAATTGCATTTCCCCCAAGAGACAAGAGCATATACAAAATCTCAACCATCCCATGTTTATGTCAATTTGGTAGTGATACTTATTATTGTGATTTAGCGAGCTGGAGAGAGGCGGGGCCAGGATTTGCCGTCATGGCTGCCTGCGGGAAAATGAGTTTCTATTGTTTGGAGCAACAACAGAACAGCAGTCCCAATTGTAGTTGTAGTCAAATAAGTGTTGAAATCCTTATGAACCAAAGAACCTTAGTGGCATGTCACATTAGATTAAAAAAAAGTATATTCTGGACACACTTTCATAAGGATAAATAATAATTTCAAATACAGGAAGCATTCAATTGNTGGCAGAGAAGGCCCGCCGGCAGCCATGACAGCAAGCCCTGCACTGGCCCCAGCTCTCCAAGTCTGCAGACCAGTGAGCGGCAGTTCTGAACAGACAACAGGTAATTCAAAAATGTCTGCTAGTGTAAAAAGTTGATTTGTTATGCACATTGAGTAAATGGTGGATTGATGTAGTGTATTTTTAGTATATTACGCACGTGAGCGATTTTGCCTCAACTACGAGCATATTTTCTCTAGCAGATGAGAATGCAATTCATACCTCCAATCCGATCGAAATCCTCGAACCTGATAATTGCATTTCCCCCAAGAGACAAGAGCATATACAAAATCTCAACCATCCCATGTTTATGTCAATTTGGTAGTGATACTTATTATTGTGATTTAGCGAGCTGGAGAGAGGCGGGGCCAGGATTTGCCGTCATGGCTGCCTGCGGGAAAATGAGTTTCTATTGTTTGGAGCAACAACAGAACAGCAGTCCCAATTGTAGTTGTAGTCAAATAAGTGTTGAAATCCTTATGAACCAAAGAACCTTAGTGGCATGTCACATTAGATTAAAAAAAAGTATATTCTGGACACACTTTCATAAGGATAAATAATAATTTCAAATACAGGAAGCATTCAATTGTTTCCTTTTCAAAGAGGACATTCACTTGATAGTTCAAAATACAGACATAGAATTCAGAGATAAATCCCACAAACTAGAGCATGTACACGTTTAACCTGAGAGAAAATAACGTGGTCACTGCAAAGCATGCGTACAATCTTTCTGAAAACGGGCAGTGAAAGTACAGAAATCACATTTTTGAACATTAAAATTCGATTATACTGCAAATGAGACATGTCATCCTTTCCAATGGGCTCCGACCTCTTGTATTTCGTTGCTATCTTCTGTTTCGTTCCGAGCAAGCTGTTGACCATTTGTGGTTAAGTGCTGCCCCGGAGTTGGACTCCGTGTTTGTTCTTCTTCTTGTCCTGCTCCATTTGACGGAACCTTTTCTAGCACTTCGTGTGCCAACAGTTCATCACCACCCACAGTTGGTTCATGTGGTGCCTGTGCTCCATTTCCTTGCGGTTCTGCTCCTTGGTTGTCGTCGTTATCGTCATCGTGTGGGGGTTCTTCATATGGCCATCGCTTGCTGCTGTGGACGTTGCAATGAGAAAGAATGACCCATATATGAGTTATGAACTCACTACCTGTTGCAAGGCATTTCCTGTGAGCCGAGGCATTCCATGAGGGGGCTGTGTGTACCAGTATATCGGCCCAGACTTCTGCGAGGACCTTCCAGCGAACCTTGTCATCTCTGAACTGACTAAGAAGAGATCGAGCAAGGACTGTGGCTTTCTCAAGTATCATATTGGGGTGGGTCTTTGATCTTTCCATTCTTATGGCACTTGTGTTACTGTCTTGTTGAGGCACTCCTTGAATCAGCGTTGTGTATATGCTTTGGAGCGTGCCATCACAGCCATCGAGGATATCTGAAGCCTCATCCACGGTGCTTCTGAATATGTCATTGGCGGTTAAAAAACTGTCAGGTAGCAAATCTGGTTCTACAACAAGCAGATAGGCACAATACACTACCGGAATCGCACTCTATGCCGACGGCCAGGGCCGTCGGCATAGCCCTGACTAGCCGTCGGGACAGGCCTAAGCCGACGACGGCCGTCGGCATAGGACCGTCGGCAACATATCCGTCGGCGTAGCCAGGATGGCCGTCGGCATAGAAAGGCCGTCGGCATAGACCCTATCCCGACGGTGACTGTACGTCTATGCCGACGGCCCTGTCTGTCGGCAACGCCATCGCCTAACGGCGGCTGCCGTCAACTGCTGACCAACGGCTTCTCGCCACGTGGCACATCTATGCCGACGGCCTGGCCGTCGGCTTAGTTTAGAACTATGCCGACGGCCAGGCCGTCGGCATAGAGGTGCCACGTGGCGAGAAGCCGTTGCTCCCGGGGCTTGCCTACACCGACGGCTAGGCCGTCGGCATAGAAATGCCGTGTCGGCAACTGGGCACTCCTGGGGCAGAACTAAGCCGACGGCCAGGCCGTCGGCATAGACCTGCCACGTGTCAGCCACTGGGAGCTCACGCCAGGCCCGTCGGCATAGTTTCTGTCCAGTTTTTTTTCTTTTTTCTGTTTCTTTTCAGCTCAATTCATTTGAATATACACAGCATATATAAGAAGCAGCATATATAAGAAGCAACATCACGTAACAGTAAGGAGCAGCATCACACAACAAATTCATCATCACACATCATAAGAAACATCGCAAAGCATAAACATATAAGTATCATCACCACCAAGCATATAAGAATCTTACAAACAACAATAAGATAAGAAACATCACAAGCATATAAGTATCACAACATCGAGAACCGCCACAATGTGACCCAAAGGCTTAAGCGCCAGGACGTCGAGCACCGCGGAGGTCGTCACTGCCAAGAGCGCCGAAGCCCAGGTCGTCAGTGCTTCCGGCAGCGCTACCGCCAAGACCGCCTCCACCTCCGCCTCCGCCTCTGCCTCCGCCTCCGTGGATCGGAGTGGTCGGGCTCCGTGTCTCCGGAGTGCTGCGAAGACCACCGCCAACGGTAGATCCACCTGTTCCCTGGATGTTGAAAAGACATATTAATGGGATATATGACTGTGTTGAAAGGCATGACATGCTTTGGGTGAATAGATTGGGCATGAACTAACCGGCGAGGGGTCAGCGTTATGTGCCACAAACTCCTCAAAGGTCAGCAGCACTGGTTGTGCTGGAGGGCACTGTGCTGGCTGCAACTGAGGACACCTGCCGGCCGCCATTTCCTGAAAAGCCTGCTCCAGCTGGCGATCCCTCTGCACTTGGTGTTCATGAAGCCTCAGATGCCACGCCATGGTCTCCTGGCGTGTGTACTCCAGGTAGGCCTACGGTATGACATGATGGAACTCATAAAACTACTAGATGCGGAAAATAAAGTGAGCAATGAAGATAAGAGGGAAAATACTTACAGATTGTTGCTCCTGAAAGAGGGACTATGAACTGGACACTGGCTGGCTTGTGCGCTGGCTCAGGCTCGGGTCGATCCGACGGAGCTGTGTGTAGGAGATAGTCGGAGTGACCACAGCATCGAGAACCGCCTCCCGACCGTGCTCCTTGGGCCCCATGCTCACCACCGCCCTGTCGTCTAGATCCGCCGCAATGGGGTCAGGTGTGTCAGGATGTAACTTCAGATACCCTGCGGAGTAGGCCTCCTTCCTCCACGCGGTCTTCTTGCCGTAGTACTTGGGCTCGCCAGGCTTGGAGTCCTTCCGCGTATGGGCGATCTCCCACGCCTGCATGTCTGAGAGCGGCCGCTTCATTTTCTCCTCCTGCACCACCAAACAGAGGTTAGTCATACATAAGAAAGTGATGGTAAATAGAAGAAGAAGAATGTTTAATGGGGTTAGTCATACATTAACTGCCTTGTGGAGATAGTGGTTTCGGTTTCCCTGAGCATGTACTCCCTCCTTCCCTCGGTTAGCCTTATTTTTGATTCTCATAGCCGCCCAGGCTCCAGCTCCATCACACCAAAGATCCACCAATGCCGCCCAGGACTCGTCTTTTCCATAACACCAATTTGGACACACCTACATAATAAAAGCATAATGGCATGTCAACATGAAACGGTGAAATGTACCACATGGTAATGAAAGCATAATGAAAGCATAATATATGAAAGCATAATGAAAAATCTTTTATACTTACCGCCAAGTACTCGGGCCTCTCCAAGGTAATGCCCATCCTCCGCGCTTCTTCCTTGGTCATCTTCACACCAAGAACGTTGTGGTAGTATGTCGAGATGGCCACATAGCGCACCTCGTA
Organism: Aegilops sharonensis; assembly: GCA_904067115.1. Lineage (NCBI taxonomy): Eukaryota > Viridiplantae > Streptophyta > Magnoliopsida > Poales > Poaceae > Aegilops > Aegilops sharonensis. The sequence goes on along the minus strand of LR880966.1, from coordinate 758,239,556 downwards.
CTGCATCTGGCGGGCCTTCTTCTTGCATTGGCGCAGCACGATCTGGTCCGCTCTAGCCCTGTGCTCCGGAAGAACTCGATAGAATTTCTACAATCATGCATGAAACAAGAATGGAAGAAGCCATGAGTTAAATCATTCATGAAACTAGAATGGACTTGTGCTTCTGAAGAGAACTCACCCAGAAAGTAGTGATCACGGCCTTGGCATGGGTCTCATGGTCCGCGTGGAGGGCCGCTTCCCAGTGGTCCCAGCTCGTGGGCAAAACCCGACGGTCCGGCTGCCTGACTGGATCCGGACAGTACAACCCCGGCCAGTATAACTTCAGCAAGACGGTGATGAGGCCATTGGGAATACGAACCCCTTTAGAATATATCCAGTTGCTGCAAAAGAATGAACTATTAGCATGTGACAAGCAAAATAAATAACAACCGGAATATGCATGTGACAAGAAAAATAATGAACCACTTACTCTTTTCCCGTGGGCTCAATGAGCCTGCTCCTCAGTAGCAGGAACCTGCTTTGGTAGCTTTGCGTTGCCACACAGCCATCCCTTGTTGTCAACCCCCTTCCCGTCACCACCATCATCCCCGCCACCACCCCCTCCTCGCCTGCCTCCCCCTCCCCAACCTCCTGCCCAACCTCCTCCTCCTCCTCCTCCCCCTCCTCCTCCTCGCGTGCCTCCTCCTCCACCTCCTCCTCCTCCTCCTCCTCCTCCTCCTTAGAGTGTACCTCACTAGAGGAGGGCCTCGAAGACAACACCCCTAAGTCGGTGAGGGTGCGCTCTTTCTGGCCGCGACCCCCTGTAGTGGCTCTCCCCCCAGCACCTCGTCCTCTAGAGGCTCTCCCCCCGCCCCCTCCTCCTCTAGGGGCACCTCTCCCTCGACCTCCCTGTGAGGAGTCATCGTCAAGTAGCCGAGGGGGAGGATTACGTGCTCGATCACTCCGACTAGGCAAGCCGACGACCTTGCGTAGGAAACCTTAACGGGGATGGTTAGCTGCTTTTTCTCACCATCCTCACCGACCACCTCAATGTACCGAGACGAACCGCACTTCCTACAGTACTTGTCATCCGCATACTCGTGCCTAAACAAAAGGCAATTCTTCGGGCAAACATCTATTTTCTCATAATCCATAGAGAGTGCCTTCATGATTTTCTTTGTATCGTACATGCTTTTTGGTAGTTCATAACCCTCAGGGAGGCTGTTAGCCCATACTCCCAGGAATTCTTCGAAGCATTTCTGGCTACAGCCGTACTCAGCCTTGACTGCAATCAGTTGCGAGATGGCATCCAGCTGAGATATTTTCGCACCCGCATAAAGAGGTTTCTTCGACGAGGCCAAGACCTCCAAGAAGGCCTTTGCGGTTGCCTCCGGCTCCTCCGGTTCATTCTCTGAAGGTGTCGCATTTGCCGTTTCTGCAACAATGACATCATCTAGCATGTCCCTGACCCCATCGTCCTCATATCCATCGATGAGTTGTCGCATCACCTCCTCTCTACCACGCTCCTGCTCGGCTATGTTTATCGGCGGCATGTCAAAGTTTGGCATATATCCGTGCATGCGAAGGTGCTCACTCATGTCCGTCTGATTTCTACGGTGACGTCTGGCACATCTCGCACAGGGGCATGGTGGGATAATTCTCATTGGACGACGGAATATCTCCTTCAAATACACATCGGTTTTCGCGATCCACTCTGATGTCACTCGATTCGACGGATAAAACCACTGTACATCCACTGATTATCTGCCATCCTCTGCTTTTTTGCAACCCACACAACATAATTAAGGATTCACTTAAATTAATCACATCAAATTTTCAGTTTCTACCGCGTTTAATCCACCTACATCTCTAATAGGTAAAGATGGGTCCTAATCCCACCCGATGATGTGTAGATTGAGTACGTTCTCCATTCTACCCCGTTCCGAGACAAAATTTCGGCAGCACCTCCCCGCTGTTCTCTAGATTCATGTCTCGGCAAATAGCCGAGAGAATGTGCTCCGGAGAACAATGGGGAGGCGCCGCCGAAATCCTGTCTCGGAACGGGGTAGAACATGGAGAACATACCCAATCTACACATCCTCGGGCTGTCCATGGAAAACGCTGGACAATCCGAAAGAGCTGCGGTGATAAATATGCAATTGAATGCATATTTATCGATGCAACCCTTTCGGACGGGAGACGCCTAGGTTACGTCAGTTGACTTGAGAATGAAATCTAGTCACATGATTCATAGCTCACCCTCGGCTGTAGAGGAAGTAGTCGAACACCGGAGGGACAACCGGGGACCAACAACTCCTACGACGATCACTCCACCGAGATGGAACACCACAGAACCTGCACCGTGACAATAATTAAGTACATCACAATATATTCACCATCAACATCTAACAATCATCAAATCATAAAAATCAGCATCCTATATCATCTCTTCCGCAAAAAAAATCATTATCTATCATCAACATCATCATCTATCATCATTAACATCATCATCTATCATGTAACAATCATCATACATTTGCAACTATCATGAAAAAATCTATCATCTAACGTCATGCCCCTTGTTAAAAAAAATTGCTTTTCTTGCATTTCTCACATTTGTAACTATCATCAAATCATCTATCAACTAACTATGCATCCATCCATCTAGTTACATAACTATGAACAACAACAAAATTATCAAAAAAAATCTACAGAGAGGGAGGGAGGGAGCTCACCATGGGGGAGGGCCGGCTCGGGGGGAGGGGCAGGCACGGACGACGGGCCAGAGCAGGCGGCGGAGGGGCAGGCACGGACGAAGTGGCCGCCGGGGCGGGGTCGATGGAGGTCGGGGCGGGGACGGAGGTCGGGGAAGGGAGGGCCGGCCGCGCGGGGATGTGTCGAGGGAGGCCGGGACGGGCGAATACAGCGGCGGTGCGGGCTGATCTGCGCGGAGATGACAGCGGCGTGGGCGGATCCAGGCGGCGGCGCGACGCGGGGCGGGGAGGACGGCGGTGCACCGCGGGTGGGTGGGGGAGACGGGGGAGGCGCGGGCGATGGCGGGTTCGGCGCGGGGCGGGGCGGCCCGGGGTTGGTGCGGCGCGGGGCGGCGGGCTCGGGGCCGGCGGTGGCGTGCTCAGGGCGGGCGGGCGGCGGAGGTGGTGGGCGGCGGCGCGGGTGTGGGTCGGGGAGGAAGGGGGAGATGGATGGCGAATGGGTGGTGGGGGCGAACCGCAAGGGGATAAGGTCGGCCCTATGCCGACGGCCTGGCCGTTGGCATAGTCCCGCCCCTTTGCCACGTCATCGATCCGTGGACATGTGCGCTGCTATGCCGACGGCTAAGCCGTCGGCATAGATACTTTGCATTTTTTTATTTTTTTGTTACGACATTTTTTTATTTTTTTTTGTTACGACATGTGCTGCACCCCCCAACACCATTCCGGCCCAAACCACCCAAAGATACCCTCCGTGTCGGCCCGACGTGGCCGTTTCCCCCCTCCGGGACACGGCGGCAGCCACGCCCGGCCCGTGAGGTCTACACGGCAAGACGGGGCCCCTGGGGGAGTAGTAATGCCACCGGAGCGTCGCACCGGGCCCTCATACATGCGGGGTGGTGTGGTGGCATGTCCGAAGAGGCGACACGCGTGTCCGGGGTGTGCCCCCCTCACGGACGGCGCCGCCGCCGGCACGTGGAGGGGGCAAACGGACGCGTCGGGTCTACACGGAGGGGATCTTGCTGTGGGTCTGGCCCGGATGTTGCTCCAGAGTGTTCCTATGGGCTGACCTAACACAACCGGGTGGTGAGGTCCACTGGTCAAAGCCCGTCCGAGCAAAGTCAAAGGGCTAGATCGCGTGGTCAAATGCTACAGGGTTAGGCGGGACGGGGCCACTGGGGGGGGGGGGGGGGGGGGGGTAGCAATGCCACCGGAGCGTCGCACCGGGCCCTCATACATGCGGGGTGGTGTGGTGGCACGTCCGAAGAGGCGGCACGCGTGTCCGGGGTGTGCCCCCCCTCACGGACGGCGCCGCCGCCGGCACCTCACTACAAGAAATATGTCAACTTATGACCACCACTATTGGTCACTGAAAGGTCACAAATTTCCATTTATGACCATTTTGTGACCAAAAACAGAAGGTCAAAAGCTGGCCGTCGTAAACTGACTATAGCGACCTTTCTTCTGGAATGGCAAAGACGTTTACGACCAAAATATTCCTACTGTGGCGTTTTGGTCACTAGCAACCTCCCCAGGCCACGTAGGCATCCAGCGTGGCAAGCTGATGTGGCACAAGATTCAGCCCGGTCCGATTTGGTGTTCTACATGGGCCGAGCCCATTAATTCGGCCTTTTTACCGTATACTTTGTCTATTAATTTTCTCTAGCTACATGGGCCTAGCCCAACAATTTGGCCTTTTTATTTTATGGGTCATGGCCTTTTTGTACAACAGTTTTAGTTTTTTTTATAAAATGGGTCCACTAGTCAAACAGATCCCACTTGTCAGGTTCTGATAAGTGGGTCCTAGCTATTAGGCCCAGATTCTTCATATTTCAATTTGACAATAAGAAAATAACTAGTAGTTAAATTGGCAAGGAAAAACACACAAGATACTTCAAATAACAATAGCCAGATTCAATAGAAGCTCTACAAATGACACGTCCTACAAGCTGTAGCATATACAAGCTTATTTACAAGCTCTACAAATGACAAGTCCTACAAGTTGTAGCATTTACAAGTTCTACAAGTTACACGTAATACAAGCTTAGTTGATACAAGCTCTACAACTATGGGAATCAGTTACAAGCTCTACAAGTATTTTCTTCTTCTACATGTAGCTCCTTCAATAGCGATCAAATGCCGGCTCACTGGAGAGTCAGGACTGGCCTTCCACGGACGCCCTGTTACATGAATCAGCTGATAAAAATTAGAAAAACTGGAGACAATATATTATGAACATTCCATTCAAAAAAGGAGTAACTCAGTTGAAGTGAACACAGCAGCAGTTTTTCTCATTGAAGTGAACACAGCAGCAGTTTTTCTCATTGAAGTGAACACAACAGCAGCAGTTTTTCTCATACAGTATGTGTCTTAATATAACTCCTAAGAAATGTTCACAACCTGAATTAACTACACTTTTTCTCATTGAAGTGAACACAACAGCAGTTTAATCAACAACCCCATACTTTACTATAGAATGTTTCTTCTGAATGCATAGCTTAAAGGCGGGGCGGGGCTGAGAATCATCATAACAGGATATGTATATATATATGTAGAGAGAGAGAGATCACCTTAACAATAGATGGTGGGCATCCTCGCCGGATCGGAGCAGCTTGTCCCTGGCCCTCCCCACGGGATGGTACCAAACTGCACACACACCAAGCAAGAGAGCACGCATCAGATCATATGAGAAAATGAACAAAAAATAGAGAGGAGGAGGAGAGGGGTCACCTTGGCAACAGATGAACAAACTTTGGTCATTTGGCTCTGTCCTCGCCGGATTGAAGCATCTTGTCCTTTGGCCCTGTCCACACACCAAGCAAACTGCAGAAAAAACACGCAATGAAAAACTGAAGATCACAGTGTATGGAAAACTGAAGATCATAGTGATGATAACATACAAACAAAGGATCTTTGGCCCATCAAGTTTTAAGACAAAAAAAGAGCAAAACCAACAATGCTACAAATCAGAGATTACAGGAACAACAACAGAAGGTTGTTTAACAAGTTTGAACGGCCACTATATATAGCACAATGTATGTAATGTAAAATTTCTGGATGAACAAGCTTTAATGGCTACAGTATTGTGATATTGTGATAATGGGAGGAGGCTTCCCATAAAACAGCAGGAAAATGCACTACTATTGTGATATTCCTCCCATAAAAAACACTAATATTCCAGTAGAGATCAAATGCTTGTGAGCAGGAAAATAATGGTACATTCACAACTTCAGTTCGGGTAAATATCACCACATGTATCAGTATACAGGCAGCAATAGTATCATCGAGCACAGAAAAACAGCAGCTTGACCCATGTAAGTCATAGCTCTTTAGAGAGAAAGAAAGAACAGGTTCAGCTAGCTATGTATTCATAGTTGAGAGCTAAGCAATTTGTTTGTTTATGCTGTAATTGACAGACCTAGTAGAAGAAACAAGCCAAGTGAAACAATATTGACTAATTCGATGGCAATACAAGCTTATCTACTTAGCTAGTAGGTGACCATCCAATCCATGATGCAGCAGCAGGTGCAAATATGATATGATGTGAAGAAGAAGCTAGCTGGAGAGGTTGGGGATGAAACCAAAATTACAAACCATTGGCGGACCTCACATCACCACAATTTTATCATTTTATAAGCAACTGGAAACTATGCAGAGCAGAGCAGACCGGACAGTAAAAGAATTATCAAGTAGGGCAAAACAGCAGCGTGGCGATCAACTCATAGCCCTGAAGAAAGAAAGAACCAATAGGGTCAGCTACTTATTTATTCAGAATTGAGAGTTGAGCAATCATTAGAAAACTAAAGATACTGCTCAGCTAACTAAATAACACATGATTCAGTACACACTTGAGCTTTTATGTTTGGAGGATCAGGTTGGTTAAACAGATACAATGGATGGAACATAGCAGAGATAGGCCAGTATAGCTCCAGTTTTAGTCATCCCAAAGGAATATTCATAGCAAAGCAAGATAGGTTGAAGCTAGACAAGCGGATTTCGAGTGTTGATAAGCACCAGAATGCTAGCAAATTGGCCTATATTTATATGTTCACTTCTCTTTTATAATTCACTAATGCAAAGGTGCAAATCTTCATCCTTCTTTAATGACGACACAGATAAACAAGTTTTATCCAAAAAAGGTGTCTAAACAATTCAATCACTGATCCCTGACCTGCATGGATCAGGCGCATGTAGAAAACTGAGTGAACAAGGCCATGCGAGCTCACCTAATCGAGCTAGTGTTGCACACGAGGATGCCTTGGACGAGGGCGGCAGGGTCGATTGAGGACCGCAGCGGCAGAGGCGACTGTGCCTGCAGCGGCGAAGGCCCCGCCTTCGTCTGACGCTGTCGAGGGCGGCAGATCTGTCGAGGTACACGACGGCGACAGCTGCTGCATGGGGAGGGGGGCTGTGGCCGGCGTGTAGCTTGGGTGGATCCTCCTTGAGGAGCTTGGCCTTGGCGCGGCGGATCTCTACGTTGAGCACGCACCGTCGATGGTGGGAGAGGCGGCCGCCCGAGCAAATCAATGAGAAGGGGTCAGAGGTCGTGGCCATGCGAGGCAAATCGCCAGTAAAACGACTCAGCTGCGGGAGGAGACGGACCTGATTTGGCCGGCGGGGACCGCTGCGTGTCCTCGCCATCGAGGATCTGGCCGCCGTCTCGCTCGCATGGCCTGGATCCGCCCGCCGCGTCGTGGTCAGAGTGGAGAAGATGGCGAGGTCGGCGGCGGAGCCGAAGGGGCCGGAGACGGAGGCTGGCCGCGCCGGGGACGCCATGAGATGCTCTGCGATCCGCGGGCGAGGAGCGAGGCAATGACGAGCAGCGCGGGCGCGAACGGCGGGAGCAGGTGGTCGTCCACGAAGGCGAGGAGGAGCGGCTTGAGGTGGGAGGGGAGGTCGCGGCGGGATCGGCCGCCGTAGGTGGCGGCGGCGGTCCAATGGAGGGAGAGGGGAGAGGGGTTAGGGTTTGGGCTGCGGATCGTGGGGGG
>LR880966.1:758191004-758204207 GCA_904067115.1 Aegilops sharonensis | reverse complement strand
CGAATATTGTGTTGCTGCCCCAAACAAGATGGTGCTGCTAATGCCACTGATTTCTGGGCTGCATCTTTAATGCAGTGTTGCTAAGATTGTCTGCAAGATGTTGGCCACAAGATTAGCTCCTGAGCTATGTCTAGAATGTTACCAGGGAGGCTCATTCCAAGAAGTTACCGCTGATTTTTATGAAATTGGACACTACCAAAGCCTTTGACTCGGTTAATTGGGTGTATATGCTCAATGTGCTCCGTGGGTTTGGCTTTGGAAGTAAATGCAATGACATGATATCCACTTTGCTCTCCTCTGCCTCCTCCCAGTTTCTAAATGGCAGTCCTGGGAATCCTTTCACCCACTGGAGGATTTAAGGCAGGGGGATCCGCTCTCGCCAATGCTATTTATCATTGCAATGGAGCCTTTGCAGCACATCCTGGTCAAGGCTGCTGAAGAGTGTCCGGTTAAGCAAAGATCTGTTGGTCTTCGGACCAGTTTGTATGCTGATGAAGCCGCCATTTTTTCAAAAACCCAATAAGAAGCTAGATTGAAGCTGCTCAGAAGACCCTGACCAGATTTGGAAATATCTCTGGATTAATGATCAACCTGCAAAAGTGTGTTGCCTTCAAGATCAGATGTTCTAACAATGTCCACAAAGATGTTCTGCGATTTTTGTGGGAGTGAATGCGCTCTTGCTTGCAAATCTTTAGGCCTCCCTTTCAATATCAGGAAGCCCTGGAGGGCCGAGGTTCAAACTCTTCCTTATTAGATCTCTGGAAGGATCAAGCCTTGGAAAGGCGAGCTGATGAATAGGGCTGGGAGGCTTACCTTGGTGAATTCTGCATGGACGGCCTCTGCTACGTTTTTTTCGTTTTGTTGTGGATAAGTGGTCTATCAACAAGATCAACAAATGTTGCCTTCTCTGGGCTGGTGACGAGTAGGCTCATGGAGGGAATTTATGGTTAGCTGGAGAAAGGCTAGCTTGCGTTCTAAAACATCTTGGGGGCCTCGGGATAAAAGATATTGTGGCTTATAGCAGGGCCCTAAGACTTCGCTGGTTATGGTTCGAGTGGGATACGTTGCAAACCTTTCCACGGCCCTGTTCCTGTGATTTGGTCGACAGAGAGCTCTTTGTGGCTTGCACTTCCATTTTTTTGGGGGGTGGTTGCAAGGTGAATTTTTGGCAGGACAGGTGGCTTGAATGGTGCAGGTTCAGCGAAAATATATAATAGAACACCTGCACCTAGGCCCTCTCTATGAAGCCATCCATTTCTCGCATCGCGATTCATGCAAGTGCATTTCTCTTTTTTGTTTTTCCCACGCAGAACATATCTTGAAATTCAAACCTATGCAGCGTGGCAAAGCTTTCTAACTAGAATCTAGGATAAATCTTTCAGATTTTTTTGTCAAACATAAATATACAAAATAAGTTTTGTTTGATTAAAAAAAATCATATTTTTAGTATTTATGTTGGACAAATTTTTTTGAAAGATTTATCCTAAATTCTAGTTAGAAAGCTTTGCCACACTGCAAAGGTTTGAACTTCAAGATATGTTTTATATGAGAGAAACAAAAAAAAGGAAATTTCATATAGAAGGTTAGTTGTGTCGCACGGATCTTAAAGAGATATTGAAGAGCTAGGATAACAGGTCCGGGGTGCAGGTGCTCTAAAAATCCACGTCCGCAGGTTCAGGGGGGGTTCAGCTCTCGGATAGGGAAAATGGTATCAGATGGGTGCTGACGGCTAATGGAGATTATACTGCCAAGTCAGCCTATGAGGCCCAGTTCATGGGCAGATTCCTTCTGCCTCACTTGTAAAAGGTCTGGAAGATCAAATTCTATATGCTGACAAATTGAGGGTGATAAACTGGCTGCACAACCACCTGTGTTGTTTCTGTAACCAGGAGCCTGAGCCTGTGTTTTTACAGCTGATCCATGACGATCTCAATATGTCATTAGAGGCTGGGATGGCTTAGTTCTTCTCTTTCATAGCCATTTATAAAGTTAGCTGTTTTTTTCCTTTTCCCTGTTTATTTAATTCCCTGGTTGTATTGTTCTTCTCCCTACTATAATGCAAAAGTAGAGCTTCTGCTGGTTCGGGTAAAAAAAGAGTAGGTTTTCTTTTTTCTGCAGGTTATAGAAGAGATGGAAACGCTCTCAAATAATACAAATGGGCATGAACAAGAAACTGGACTTGCCTTGTAATGCGTATGTAATGGAGCTCGATGGGTTTGCTTGTTGAACTCCTGGTTCTGAGAAATAGATAAAGTCTGGTAAGGACTTGTTCAAGGAACGTCCAGTATGAATGCAGCTAATGACAAAATGATGCTGAGATTCCCATGATAGAAAGTATTTGCATTTTGATGCATTCTTGAGTGAATTTTTGACCTCGTGGACTCAATTGATGAAGAGCAATTGACTTTGAAGTATCTCTAGAGGTTAAGCATGTACATGTTTATGATTTCAAATTATTTTCATCTTATTTTCACCATTAATGTATAGATGATAGCTGGCATGGTACTTATATGCCTACACAAGTTATGAAGCCTGTAGTACCTGACAAGCAGAAGAAAACAAAGGATGTCCGAAAGAAAGACAATGGTGTTTAACTCAAACTGATTAGGACCCTCCTTCCCATGGATTAGGTATGAAAAAAAACACCTATATAATCAAGCAAGCAATTCCCTTTCATCCCAATAATAACGCTATTCATGGTGCCCTCAAAAACAAGGCTTTACCTGTACTTGAAGGTATCTAAATCTGGTTGGGGACGATGCTTAGCCTTCTCTGGTGCGCTCCTTATTCTGCTCAGTGCTCACTCTGCTCCTGTAATTGCCGTGCTGCGGCTGATCCCGCCCTCTCCTCCCCAGTCGACTTTTCCTCCCCGGCCGATTCCTTGGGCTATCCTAGGTGACTGCCCTGGCTCCTGGGTCTTGGTTCTTTAGGCCTTTAGGGAATTGCCAGTTCAGATGCTAGCTTGCGAGGTTTGGTCAGCTTGGCAACGTCTGGGTGCCTCTTACTTGGTCCAGGCGTTCCCGGGATAATTACATGCATATCAGACAAACGTTTAGCGGGGGCCATCACTGTGCTTGTTCACAAGCGTGTGGCGACAAAGAGAAAATTGCAGGGCGCTCACACGCTTATTTCTTCTTTTCCCTCGCACGCCCTCGCTTTACTAACATTTGGCAGCTCTGCATCTCCAACTCTGACCTCTAAATCGGACCCGTATCTGCAGAACTTAATGCGGAAGATGGCCATCTAAAGCTGCCCGCATACATTTAAAATCAAATTTGAATAAACTAGACAAATTATATCAAACACGACGAATTTCATTAAAGTTCAAACATAATTTACATAAAACGGCGGATATTTCGATCCTTCGGCTAAGAACTAGGAAAAAAAACTAGAGCGTTAATTTGTAGTGGACGACGGCCTCATACGCTTGGCTGCCCTGCCCCGCCACACCACCGTTGTCGTCCCTCCAGCAGCAGAAGGGCGCGGGGCCGCCATGGTAGTCTTGTCCGCCGTCCGCCGCCTAGAACTCGAGGTGGAGCCGGTCCACTTCCTCCTGCGCGGTGCGGAAGACCGCCATGGTCAATGCCAATGACGCCCCGGTGCCCTGGCGGCGGCCTTGACCATGCATGCATTGGAGGAGGTGTCGCTAAGTGACCATTCCTCGCCAGTCTTGGCGAGCTCCCCATTGAGGCGGTGTCGGCGCCGCACGGCTTGCTCTGCGGTGGTGACGGACCTGTCGAGGGCCCAAGCCGGCGCCTCGTTCGGCTTGGCGAACATGGAGCGGCAATGCGTTGCACTGCTCCTGTCGCGTCGGCTGCCTCGCCGCCTTTTCCTCGGTGGACAGGACGGCCCTTGACGGTGTCCTAGACTAGGGGGTACTAACCTAGCCAGCCCATAGTCCTCGGGCTGGGCCTGTGGACCCTCATTCTCATTAAGGTGGACTCCGGAAGCTACACGCTTGTTCAAGACTACGCCTGCCGAAGACTTGACGTATACTCCAAGACATCTCCTGCCGTCTCTATGCTTACCCCTGAATACCAACCATGTAACCTTAGATGCCCTACTTGGCATGTATATAAGCCAAAGGGTTTAGCCCGTAGAGGGGGTCGAACCACGGTTACATTCACACAGCCCTAGGGTTAGAACACAACTTACGATCTCGATCTATCAATTGCACACTAGGGTTCATCCATATTAGTCGATCTATTGCACACTAGGGCTCATCCATATCCCTGAGAACAAGGAGGACTACTCACACAAAGGGGCAAGAAACATCATAACAGGGGTGATAGCCAACATGAATGATTCACACATGCAACACACAAGTTGATCGACTAGGTTCCTAATGTGACAAAGGATAGTGATGATGACGATGGAGATGTTGATGACAACAGTGGGGATGATGTTGAGGCCCTCCTTGTGGATGGTGGCAGAGGCAGTGGCCTCCTCCTTGCCAATTCCTCCCTCCAGATCGCTCTGCAGGCTAGGGTTGCTCCTTCCATATTTGTTTCTGGTGTCTCTATGCGTCTGATCCCTAATTCGACTTCACAGAGTGAAAATAGTGTACGAGGCAGCGACGGTCGTATGATACGCCGTCTTTTGCTCTCGAGGCAGCGCGAAGGCTCCTCCTCTTATCCCTTTGTTTTCATTTATTTATGGTTGTTGATTATTGTAGCTCCTTCACAAGTATAGGGGATCAATTGTAGCTCTTTTCGATAAGTAAGAGTGTGGAACCAAACGAGCAGCAGTAGGAAATGATAAGTAGTTTTCAGTAAGGTAATGTCTGCAAGTGCTGAAACTGTAAGTAGCGAGTAGTTTGATAGCAAGATAATTTGAAATGAGCAACTAACGATAGTAATAATAATTATGCAGCAAGGTAGCCCAATCCTTTTTAGACAAAGGACAGGCCAAAACGGTTTCTTATAACAAGCAAAGCGTTCTTGAGGGTACACAGGAATTTCATCTAGTTACTTTCGTCATGTTGGTTTGATTTGTGTTCGCTACTTTGATAATTTGATATGTGGGTGGACCGATGCTTAGTTGCTGTTCTTACTTGAACAAACCTCCTACTTATGGTTAACCCTCCCGCAAGCATCGGCAACTACGGGAAAAGTATTAAGAATAAATTCTAACTATAGCATTAAACTCTAGGATCCAATCGGTCCCTTACGAAATACTCCCTCCATTCCTCAATATAAGGTGTATTATTTTTCCAAAAAGTCAAACTTCTCTAAGTTTGACCAAGTTTATAGACAAAAATATCAATATCTAGAATACCAAATCATTATCACTAGATTCGTCATGAATTATATTTTTACATTTTGTATATTTATTATTATAAATCTTTATATATTTTGCTGTAAAGTTGGTCAAACATAGACAACAGTTGACTTTTTAAAAAATTAATACACCTTATATTTAGAAACGGAGGGAGTAGTGCATAAACTAGGGTTCAAGTTTCTGTCACTCTCGCAACCCACCATCTATTTACTAGTCCATAATGCATTCCCTTAGGCCCAAATATGGTGAAGTATCATGTAGTCGACGTTCACATGACACCACTAAGGGAATCACAACATACATACTATCAAAATATCGAACACATATCAAATTCACATGATTACTTGCAACATGATTTCTCCCGTGACCTCAAGAACAAAAGTAACTACTCACAAATAATCAACATGCTCATGATCAAAGGGGTATTAAATAGCATAATGGATCTGAACATATGATCTTCCACCAAATAAACCATATAGTAATCAACTACAAGATGTAATCAACACTACTAGTCACCCCTAGCACCAATATATAGTTTCGGTAACAAGATTGAATACAAGAGATGAACTAGGATTTGAGATGAGATGGTGCTGGTGAAGATTCTGATGGAGATTGCCCTCAACAAGATTGGAGAGTTGTTGGTGATGATGATTATGATGATTTCCCGCTCCGGGAGGGAAGTTCCCCCGGCAGAATTGCTCCGCCGGAGAGCAAAAGTGCTCCTGCCCAAGTTCCGCCTCGAGACGGCGGCGCTCCGTCCCGAAAGTCTCTCCCTTATTTTCCCTAGGTCAAAATGACTTATATACCAGAAGATGGGCATCGGAGGTGGGCCGAGGAGGGCACAACCCACCAGGGCGCCCCCAGGTGGGTTGTGCCCACCTGGTGGGCCTCCTCTGGTAGTTATTTGCTCCAGTATTTCTTAAATATTCCATAAAATCTCTCTGTGAAGGCTCAGCTTGTTTGGAGTTGTGCAGAATAGGTAGCCTGACGTAGCTTTTTCAGGTCCAGATTTCCAGCTGCCAGAATTCTCCCTCTTGGTGTGTACCTTGCAAATTATGAGAGAAAAGGCATTAGAATTACTCCAAAAATCATTATTATGGATAAAAACATTATAAATAATAGTAAGAAAACATGATGCAAAATGGACATATCAACTCCCCCAAGCTTAGACCTCGCTTGTCCTCAAGCGAAAACCGAAATAAAAAAACATGTCCACATGCTTTGAGAGAGAGAGAGAGGTGTCGATAAAAACAAAAATACGGGCATAGAAGCATCATGTTGATTATTATAACAACAGCAAAATTGAACATAGGACTTTTATCATTGAACTTGCATCATATACTTCCCATGAATAAGTAACAGTCCATCACATAATCGAAGTATAAAGCAAAAACTCTATTAGAAACCAATAAACTATGTTCTCAGTCAACTTTGCAACTACAATTCATCATCTTTTCAGGAAGAGTCACGTGTGGGAGCATTTTAGCAAGTCCACATACTCAACCATCATATAGTCTTCTATGATTTCTAACACTCACCTTGTACCCATGAGCAAAACGTTTCAACCGGACACCTAGAAAGACAGGGGCTTATAGTTTCGCCTCCCAACATACTCACCTCAAGCGTGATGTCAACAATAATAACTCATGCTATCTATATTCAACTGGACATATGTGCCTAGATCTTTCCTCACCACATGATGCTTGCCAAAAGAGAAAATAAAAAGGAATAAAAGGAAAATTTGACTCTTTGCATAAAAGTAAATACATAAAAGTAAAAGATAAGCCCTTCGCAGAAGGAAGCAGAGGTTGCCATGCGCTTATTTGTTTGCATGCTCGATCCCTTAGTGCAAGAGAATGTCATGTTGTATTGACCCTTAAGATGACGACCTTTATTATGCAGTCTGCCGCTTTTATTCATTTTCCTGAAGAGGCGGATAAGATATTAGGAGTTCGTACAACGCTCAATTTTCTCTTACACCAAATGATCTCACATATTTAGAAGCAATTTTTATTGCCTTTTTGCAGCGATGACAACTTACTTGATGGATCTTGCTCAATCCATAGGTAGGTATGGTGGACACTTGAAAAAGATTTGGGTTTAAGGGTTTTGGATGCACAAGTAGTATCTCTACTTGGTGCGGAATTTTTGGCAAGCAAAGATAGGGGGTAAGCATCACATGTTAAAGGATCTATGACAATATGACTTCTATGTGAATATAAATATACATAAATCATTAAGTTGTCTTCCTTGTCCAACATCAAAAATTTTGGCATATAATATTTTATGAGGGCTCACAATCACAAAAGATTTCTAGGATAGTATATTTATATGTGAATCTTCTCTTCCCTTATTAATTCTTTCATGAGTTGCATCATTGACTAATGCTCTGTTTGTTAATCTCTAATAAAATTTCCTACTTGTACTTTTCCTTATGTGGTGCTATCACCTACCATAGGATTAGTATATGATCTTATTGATTTATTTCCTTTTTTTCTTCCTTTCTTATTTCTTTTCTTTATTTGCAACATGAAAGTAAAGGAAGCAAAACTCAGACTAACTTTACTATATAACTTGCACACGATTACGAGGATAGATCACTAAGCAGACTCTCAAATAAGAAAGGATCGAACTAAGTTTATTTCATCTAAAGCAAAAAAGATCGTACTAAGATAAGTAAAAGCAAAAAGATAATGGGATGATACGATACTGGGGCACCTCCCCCAAGCTTGGCGGAAGCCAAGGGGAGTGCCCATACCCGATACTCAGTTCTCCTTTGGTGGTGAAGAAGCTTCTTCCTCCTCCTCGGCCAGCAGTGCTTGTGCTGTCATCGGGGATGGATTTACGGTAGCTTTTTTGCCCTTGCCTCCCTTGACAGCGTCCGTAAGCTCCTCCCTCTTCGTCTCGATCTTCATCAGCCAAGCATCTTCTTCCATGTTGTTGGAGGAGCAGGAAGACGTGATGCCTGGCTTAAATCTGACAAGGAACAACAAGAAAAGAGAACAGAGGATGTCTTCGAGATACGATGGTTAACAGGTTCGGGAAGTATGTATAAAGTTTTTATCTTGCAGGACAAGTATACAGAAGAAAAACAGTCCGGAAGGTGCCCCAAGTGGGCACTGTATAAAGTTTTTATCTTGCAGGACAAGTATACAGAATAAAAACAGTCCGGAAGGTGCCCCAAGTGGGCACAACCCACCTGGGCACGCCAGGCATGCCTGGAGCGCCCTGGTGTCTTATGCCCACCAGGGGACGTCTCCTGGGAGTTTCTTTATTTTCAAAATTATAAAATATTCCAAAACTAACAAAAAATATTTTTGTGGATTTTTTGGAGACCGTTTACTTACCGTATCACGTACCTCCTTATTTTGATGATTCTGGGGTGTTCCGGAAGGACTCTTTTATGTGTTCTTCTGGTGTCAAAGTTTGGATAATATTACTTTCAACATTGATAGGCGTACCTGAGATATAATGCTTTATTCGTTGCCCCTTGACAACCTTCGGGTTAGTGCCTTCGAAATTAGTTATTTTGATGGCTCCAGACCGGTAAACCTCCTCGATGACATATGGGCCTTCCCATTTCGAGAGGAGCTTTCCTGCAAAAAATCTAAAACGAGAGTTGTACAAAAGAACATATTCTCTGACTTTGAACTCACGCTTTTGGATTCTTTTGTCATGCCATCTTTTAACTTTCTCTTTGAATAATTTTGCATTTTCATAAGCCTGGGTTCTCCATTCATCTAAAGAGCTAATATCAAATAACCTCTTTTCACCAGCAAGTTTGAAATCATAGTTGAGTTCTTTAACTGCCCAGTATGCTTTTTGTTCTAACTCAAGAGGCAAATGACAAGCTTTTCCATAAACCATTTTATAAGGAGACATACCCATAGGATTTTTATATGCTGTTCTATAAGCCCAAAGTGCATCATCTAATTTCTTAGACCAATTCTTCCTGGACCTATTGACAGTCTTTTGCAAAATTAATTTTATTTATCTATTGCTAAGTTCTACTTGACCACTAGATTGAGGATGATAAGGTGATGCATTTCTATGGTTAACATCATACTTGGCAAGCATTTTACGAAAAGCACCATGAATAAAGTGTGAACCAGCATCAGTCATTAAATATCTAGGGACTCCAAACCTTGGGAAAATAACTTCCTTAAGCATTTTAATAGAAGTGTTGTGATCAGCACTACTAGTTGGAATAGCTTTTACCCATTTAGTAACATAATCAACAACAACCAAAATATGTGCAAACCCATTAGAGGAAGGAAAAGGTCCCATGCATGTAATCAAATCCCCAAACATCAAATGGTTCAACAACAAGTGAATAATTCATAGGCATTTCTTGACGCATACCAATATTACCTATTCTTTGGCATTCATCACAAGATGAGACAAACTTATGGGAATCCTTGAAGAGAGTAGGCCAATAAAATTCAAATTGCAATACCTTGTGAGCAGTTCTATCTCCAGCATGATGCCCTCCATAAGCCTCGGAGTGACATTTCCGTAGGATTTGTCCCTATTCATGCTCAGGTACACAACGTCTAATAATACCATCTACTCCTTCTTTATAAAGATGTGGGTCATCCAAAAAATAATGTCTTAAATCATAGAAGAATTTTTTCTTTTGTTGGTATGTAAAGCTAGAAGGTAAATATTTAGCAACAATGTAATTAGCATAATCAGCATACCAAGGAGTACTATTAGCAACATTTATTGCAGCTAACTGCTCATCAGGAAAACTATCATGAACAGGTAGTGGGTCATCAAGCACATTTTCAAGCCTAGACAAGTTATCTTCTACGAGGTTCTCAACTCCTTTTCTATCAATAATATGTAAATCAAATTCTTGTAACAAGAGAACCCAACGGATAAGTCTTGGTTTAGCATCTTTCTTTTTCATAAGATATTTAATAGCGGCATGGTCTGTGTGAACAGTTACTTTGGAATCAACAATATAAGGTCTAAATTTATCACAAGCAAACACCACTGCTAAAAATTCTTTTTCAGTAGTAGCATAATTACTTTGAGCATTGTCTAGAGTTTTACTAGCATAATGAATAACATTCAATTTCTTATCAACTCTTTGTCCTAGAACAACACCAACAGCATAATCACTAGCATCACACATAATTCAAAAGGCAAGTTCCAATCAGGTGGTTGAACAATAGGTGCAGAAATTAAGGCTTTCTTGAGTGTTTCAAAGGCTTCTAAACAATCATCATCAAAAACAAAAGGAACATCCTTTTGCAAAAAAAACTAGTGAGAGGCCTAGAAATTTTAGAGAAGTATTCATTAAATCTCCTATAGAAACCAACATGGGCTAGGAAACTACGAATACCTTTGATGTCCTTAGGACATGGCATTTTCTCAATTGCATCAACCTTAGCTTGGTCCACTTCAATACCTCTTTCAGAAATTTTATGACCCAAGACAATGCCCTCATTAACCATAAAATGGCACTTCTCCAATTTCAAGACAAGAATTGTTTGTTCACATCTCTGCAAAACTCGCTCAAGATTGCTTAAACAATCATCAAAGGACTTCCCATAAACAGAAAATTCATCCATGAAAACCTCAACAATCTTTTCATAAAAGTTAGAGAATATAGCGGTCATACATCTTGGAAAGGTAGCAGGTGCATTGCATAAACCGAAAGACATACGTCTATAAGAAAATGTTAGAAAAGGACAATTAAAAGTGGTCTTTTCTTGATTAGATTGTAAAACAGGTATTTGTGAAAAGCCAGAGTATCCATCAAGGAAGCAAAAATGTGTGTGCTTAGATAGTCTTTCTAACATTTGATCAATAAAAGGCATAGGGTAATGATCTTTTCTAGTAGCTTTATTTAATTTTCTATAATCAATTACCATTCTATAGCCCGTGACAATTCTTTGTGGAATAAGCTCATTCTTATCATTAGGAACAACAGTAATACCTCCCTTCTTAGGGACACAATGAACAGGACTTACCCATCTACTATTAGCTATAGGATAGATTATACCTGCTTCCAGAAGTTTTAATATTTCCGTTCTTACCACTTCTTTGATTTTCAGATTTAACAGACGTTGGTGATCAACAACGGGTTTAGCATCAGGTTCCATATTAATCTTATGCTGACATAGAGTGGGACTAATGCCCTTAAGATTGTCAAGAGTATATCCAATAGCAGCTCGGTGCTTCCTTAGAACCTTCAATAATCTTTCTTCTTCATGTTCTGAAAGGTTAGCACTGATAATAACAGGATATATCTTCTTTTCATCAAGATAAGCATATTTCAAGGTGTCTGGCAATTGTTTTAATTCGAACACAGGATTGCTCTTAGGTGGAGGAGGACCTCCAAGAGTTTCAATAGGCAAATTGTGTTTAAACAGAACGTTGTTCAAAGAAGATCTTATCTATTTCATTTCTTTCACACATATGCAAATCATTTTCATGGTCTAGCAAATATTGTTCCAAAGGATCAGTAGGAGGCACAACAATAGAAGCGAGACCAGTAATTTCATCCTTACTAGGCAAATCTTTCTTATGAGGTTGTTTACTAAAATTGGAAAAATTGAACTCATGAGATTCATCACCAAAGCTAACACCGACAGTTTGTTTCTTACAATCTATTTTAGCATTGACGGTGTTCAAAAAAGGTCTATCAAATATGATGGGACAAAATTTATCTTGTGGGGTGGTAAGAACAAGAAAATCAGTAAGGTATTTTATCCTCCCATACAAGACTTCAATATCTCTAAGAATCACAATTGGTGATGTAGTATCTCTATTAGCAAGCTTAATAGTAACATATATGTCTTCTATTTCAACAGGTGCGATTTCATCTCTAATTTCTTCATATAAGGAGTGGGGAATATCACTCACACTAGCACCTACGTCACATAACCCATGATAACAGTCATCTCCTATCTTAACTGAGACAACAGGCATGCCAGCAACTGGTCTATGTTTATCTTTCCCATCAGGTTTAGCAATTCTAGCAGCTTCTTCACAGAAGTAAATAACATGCCCATCCACATCTTCTTCCAAGAGATCTTTAACCATAGCAATGCTAGGTTCTACTTTAATTTATTCATCAGGTTTAGGTGTTCTAACATAGCTTTTGTTAACCACGGTTGAAACTTTAGCATGTTCTTTTATCCTAACAGAGAAAGGTGGTTTCTCAATATAAGCAAAAGGAACAACTGGATCAACATTATAAAGTATAGTTTCTTATTTAACTGGTACTGGTTCTTTAATTTCATCTTTAATAGGAGGGTAATATTTAAACCACTTCTCTTTAGGAAGTTCAACATGAGTAGCAAATGATTCACAAAAGGAGGCTACTATCTCAGAGTCAAAGTCCATATTTAGTGCTAAACTTTTGAAAAGCATCAGTATCCATAAAAGATTTAACACAATCATACTTAAGCTTTATACCCGAGTCTTTACCTTCGTCAAGTTCCCAATCTTCAGAGTTGCGTTTAATTCTTTCCAAAAGATCCCACCGGAATTTAATAGTTTTCTTCATAAAAGAACCAGCACAAGAAGTATCCAGCATGGTTTGATCATTACGAGAAAGCCGAGCATAAAAATTCTGAATAATAATTTCTCTTGAGAGCTCATGATTGGGGCATGAATATAACATCGACTTAAGCCTCCCCCAAGCTAGAGCTATACTTTCTCCTTCACGAGGCCAAAAATTATATGAATAATTTTGATCACGATGAACCTGGTGCATAGGATAAAACTTCTGATGAAATTCCAATTTCACTCTGTTGTAGTTCCATGATCCAATATCATCGCATAGCCTAAACCATGTCAATAACTTTCCCTTCAAAGCTAAAGGGAAGACCTTCTTCTTGATAACATCCTCGGGCATACCTGCATGCTTAAATAATCCACAAACTTCATCCACATAGATTAGGTGCA
>LR880966.1:758160511-758178150 GCA_904067115.1 Aegilops sharonensis | reverse complement strand
CTAAGGTAACAGTGTGATCGCTTCATTTTACATGCGCCCTTACATTAACAACAGCAAAAGGTTGGTATAAGGACATGCGACAGTGGACGCATCAGCACAATGTACCTACAAGGAGGCATAAAGTGGTGATGCCGAGTTTGTTCATGCTATGTGAGGGCAGCAAACCTAATCCTGGAGACCTTGTACTATGTGAGGGCAGCAAATCTAATCCTGGAGACCTTTTACTATGTGAGGGCAGCAAATCAAATCCTGGAGACCTTTTACTATGTGAGGGAAGCAAATCTAATCCTGGAGACCTCTTACTATGTGAGGGCAGCAAATCTAATCCTGAGACCTTTTACTATATGAGGGCAGCAAATCTAATCCTGGAGACCTTTTACTATGTGATGGCAGCAAATCTAATCCTGGACATACTCTGTTGACTTGTCCACCAGCCGCCACTTTCTATCCTTTTTTCAACCAATAATAGATCTGTTCCTTATCCAGTTTGTACTGCGTTTTCCCATTATTTCCCTTTTCAACCAAGAGACGGTTGGGTATCCGGTCTCTACTACTTTCACCATATTATTTCCTCTTTGAATCAAGTCCTAGATTCATGCTATAAATTTCCCCCCTTTCTTCGTTGTTTGAACAAAGCCCTAGATTCGAATGCACGAAGTAGCTTCACCTCTAATAATACTAAAAATTTAGGTGGCTTTGGAAGAGCTGATGGGAGTAGAAAAAGATACACATGCAGACACGTGGGGAGCTGGGGCAGTAGAGCAAGGCCGCTTTTGAAGAACTTATACCTGAGGGTCGCCGGGATGTCGGCGGCGGCAGGTCGGATCTGCAGACAATACAGCAGGGAGGAAGAAGGGTCGGAGGGCCTCCCAAGCCGGCGCTGTGTTGGAGAGAACGACACGGGCAGAGGATCGGGCCCCTCCGGCAGCTGTGGGTTTCCTCCCTCGACGGCGATGACCGCGTGAACGATGCACCTTTTAGTCCTCTGCACACACCGGCCGAAGGGATCCGTCCGGATCTGTGACCAGCGGTGAGCAGAGAGAAAATGTCGCTACCGCTGTCTTGTTTATATCTGGAGAGGATGAGAGAATGAAGAGATCAACCCTAGTAAAGCAAGCGCTCAGGCCCCTGCGTACATATATAGGGGAGTGATTATCTTTTTTCTCTCGACAACAAGCGTTTCAATTTGTGTACGTGGCATTAAAGAAAAGAAACTCTCTATTTAAGGTGACTACTGTACGACTCCTACTTAATACTAGTAGTACTACAGTATTGTTCACTTGTGCTCCCCGCCCCTCCATTCATTGAATAGCCCCACGGGTGAATAAACATACAGTAAGTACTGTATTTATATAGAACGAACAAGCTCGAACTATTTTCGCGTAGTTAAAAGTTGAGGGCGGGGCTTTCCCCGTGCAGTACGCGCGGCAGTTTTCGGGTAGGCGTTTTGACAGAGAGGCGAGGAGGGTGAGCGAGTGGCGGGTTCTCAAACATACTGCTGGAAAGGTCGGGCTGTGCGATTTGACAGCGCGTTACTGCTGGAAAGACTTGTGATATGACCACTCACTACAGTCATGAATTACGGGCGCTCCGACCAGGGTAATGCCCCCCTTCCGTTCCGTGCTCTAATCTGGTGCATGACATGTCGACCCGGATGCTGGCTCTCCCACATGTCGGAGTAGTAAGAAGGAGCAAAGAATGATGCGGTATATACTAGTACTACTACTACTCAGGTCGGAGGAGTGCGAACCACTGTAGCCCAGTGAACCAGCTGTGCGAACCACGGCAGCCCAGTGAACCAGCAGTGCGAACCACGGTAGCCCAGTGAACCAGCAGTAGAAAACAATGTGGTGATATGGCCATAAAAACAATGTGCTACGGTCCACACTGTAGCATGTACAGTAACACTACTCTTTGTTTGGATCCCTGAGTTAGAGCTAGTTTGGGTTGAAATAGCCTCAAATTATCGAAACAAGAGGGGTTAGTTTGAGCTAGTTTGCTCTAACCCAGCTAAAAAAACTAGCCCGGTGGAGAGGTTCTAATTGGGTTAGTTATCCTCGGGCCCACTAAAAGAGAACTAAAAAAATCTCTCCTGCACGCACCAGATCGCTCCCCCTCTCACACGACTCCTCTCTGTTCCCCATAGGGCCGCCCGCCCAAGCGCCGCTCGCCCTCTCTCTCCTCCGGCCGCCCTCTCCTTCCGACCTCCACCGCCCTACTCCGGCTGCCCTCTCCCTCCGGCCTTTGAAGGTTGCCTCGCTCCCCCTTCACCAGTCGTTTTTCTCCCTCTGTCGTGCGCGGCAGCGGCGCATCTACCAGGGAGGTCGTGAGAGGGGTGAGTTTGTTCGTTTCTTCTCTGTCTCACGGCCATATCATTGATCTTGCTCGCTCTAGCGCTAATTCTAATTTGGAAAAGTAGATCCTGAACAAACTTGGTATAGATTTGTGGTGCACGCATGGAATTGTTTGATGCTGCTTGAGGAGGTAATAAATCTTTCTAGAGGCCCAAAGATTCAGTTCACCTTTCTAGGTATTTCAATTTCAGGCTTGCATTATTTCTAGAGGCCCAAAGATTCAGTTCACCTTTCTAGGTATTTCAGTTTCAGGCTTGCATTATTTCTAGAGGCCCAAAGATTCAGTTCACCTTTCTAGGTATTTTAGTTACAGGCTTGCATTATTTCTAGAGGCCCAAAGATTAAGTTCCCAGTCCGCGGCAAGCGGCCCTGCTACCCATGCCAGTGTCGACCTCAACTCGCAAGGGCCGGCGTCGGAGGGGTTCCCCGGGCTTGGGCTCTACAGAGCCTTCCTCCAGAGCGACGATGGCGAGCTCCTCCCTCGGTGTGTGAGGGGCTCCGGGCTCCCTCCCTATCGTGAATGACTTCCGTGATGAGTTAGCTCATGCTTTGTTTCATGAAGTGTTTTTTTTGTGAAGCTTGATTGACGACTTGTATGTTTAAGTGGGATAGCTCATTTGTATGGACAAGGTAAAAATTATCATGTTTTTCATGCTTGATTTGTAAAGATGGTTCGTTTATGTCAATTGTGAGCGGGAGGAGGCCACAGAAGAGCCGGCCACACCAAATCCGGCAGGAAAGAGGAAAGTAGCCAAATGATTGAGAAAGAGCATTTATTGTCAATCTAACCCTGCCATCCATACACCTCTTTGGTTTAGAGTTAGTTCAGGGTTAGAATCTAACTCTAACCTCTAACTGAGTTAGAGTTCTCCTCGTCTCAGTTCATCGTCATCATACTTTCCCCATTCCTGTGTTTTCAGTATCCCGCGAATCAAAGAGGGCCCTTTTTTTGCGGGAAAAATAAAAGAGGCCCTTAGACTGGTTTAGGTCCGGTCATTTTTTATAAACGTGCTATGTCCAAAATTTAATGAACGTGCTTCGTTTTCTACGAAAATAATCCAGTTTCATCTAGTAATTCATTCATTTATTTATTCTTCTGCGGGGGTTTGCATGTAATTCGTGAGGTCTGAAATGTAAAGTACCCCGGCATATGCTCCGAGTCGTGCGTGCACTACGACCCAGATGCTCTATGTCCCACATGTCGGCTAATGGGAGGACGTGGAAATATCCTAGGAGTACATATAGGAGAATAAATGCGTGAAAAAATATGTACTGTGAAGCGTAGCTGCGGTTCGAAAAGGAGACCTAAAGTGATGACAACTATAGGTTGCACGCACCCAACTAGTGGTACTAGACATATGACTAATTTTCCCTCAAAAAAAAGAGAGGTACGAGTGCTCAGTACTCCTATTCTATATACACGAGTCCCATCTGACAACAGCGTCCGTGCTACAGCTAGCTCTCCGCCCTCATTTCTCTCTTCTAATTCTAAACTCGGCCGACGCCCGGTGGACGGGGTGGGTTTGCTCAACTGCGGCCCCACCTCACAGTGAAAACGTTATGACTGGAATAAAAATTCCATATACTCCCTCCATTCCTAAATATAAGCCTTTTTAGATACTATTTCAAATGGAATACAACATACAAATGTATGTAGACATAGTGTAGAGTGTAGATTCACTCATTTTGCTCCGTATGTAGTAGTCACTTGCTGGAATCTTTGGAAAGACTTATATTTGGGAACGAAGGGAGTACTAAACTAATAAAACATTAAGGCCACGAGGTGATGCAGTGCTAGTTACAGGAGGCAAGAATAAGAGATGCATCCATCGACGATGTCCACCTCCTCAACTCAGGACGCCGGCCCACTGAACGGCGCCTAAGTAGCAGCGGCTGTCGTGACCAGGTCGACGTGCTTCTGAACAATGGCGTCCAAAGATTCCAGCCGCTGGAAGAAGGCCAATGTCTTTCTGTCCTCGCTTGCCTTGTAGTGGCCCATGTAGACGATTTCCTCGTAGACGTGGATGTGCAGGTCGACGGTTTCTTGCATGGCGAGGCGCTGCGCGGCGAGCGCGGCCTCGAGGTGCACATTCTTCGTCGCGACCTTCGGCACCTGCAGGGCCACCAGGGCTTGAAAGAGTTCGTCACCATGGAGGCTGATGAGGGTGGCAGGCAATGAGGAGCCTGGGCGCGCGGGCTGGAGCAGTACGGCAAGGTAGTCCGCGCGCTTCTTGACGGCGGTGAACTTCCGGATGGAGTTGACCATCTTGTCATCCATTCGAGGGGCGAAGCCGGCGTCGGCGAGGGCTACGATATCGGCGGTCACCAGCACCGTCTGGAAATGCTGCGCGGTGCGGGGCCGCAGGCCGGCGCCTTGGATGATTTGGCACAGCCGACTGCCACTCACGTCCATCGCCTCCATAGGTGCTTGTGGCTTTTGGTCACTTGGTCTTGGATTGGAGTGAGCAGTGTTGCGCAGAGACTTGGGAGTAGATGGATTGGAGTGGTGGGGCGCCTTTATTATATGAGAGTCCAAACTTTGTTGCATTCACATCGTGCTGGCTCTATTCTGCTTCTCCAATTAATTCCCTCTGCATGTAATTGAGGATGCATCATTGATCGTTCGACGTCTCGGGAACTGCTACCCTCTCCTCCTTGGCATTCAAGCACCTATGGACCCGTCGGCGACGAGGTGCCTATGGTGACTTCGTAAATTTCAAGATGATAGTGCCGTGCGTGTGTGCGTTCATAGGGGTGAGTGTATGCGTGTGTATAAGAGCGCTTGCGTCTGTACCGTGTCAAAAAAAATGTAAATGCGTGTCAAAAAGAGACTAGTTAGTATACTCAATATTGTGCACCTCAGAGAGGAAAACGATAGAACTAGTACGTATTTATTTACGGTGCAGATTCACTCATTTTGCTCCATATGTACTCCGTCTCGGTGTAGTCTAGTCACTTGTTGAAATCTCTAGAAGGGCAAATACTCCTTTCTGGTTTACAGGGCTATACTAGCAAGTAGTTGTACGTACTAGTACAATAGTGGGCTCACATAGCAATTTTTTCTCATGCAAGAGCCTAGCTATATGCGTGCTCTAATGTTCGCAACTGCAACGTTTGGTTTGCGCTTGGCTCTTCGCCTCTTCAAGAAGATGAACAATGATGTTACTACTACTGCTTCTACAATGTCGAATCCACTGCTGCATGTTCGTCCACCGCGAGCGGGACGGATAGCTTGTTGTAGAAGTACTACTAAGCAAAAGCCTGGCCTCGTTTGCGAGCAACCGCATGCATGGGCGAGGGAGAAGGCGTGTAGTAGTAAAATCAAGCTTCTCCTCGTTGTACGACTTGATGCGACACATCATAGCACTGGCCCCACATGCTTGCCTTTAAACTTGGCTGAAAGACCCGTAGTGTACAATATATTTGCTGCAACCTCTAACATTTACCCACCACGAATTAAAATATATGTGGCCGTATGCATCGTTCTGATGAAGAGGCCGGGGAGTCCCCCTTTTCCGAAAAAAAAATTAAAATATATATTCCTGTCTTGACCAGATGAGCGTGCAAACTACAATCACCAGGGTGACAGGTAGGGCCAGAAGACTATTTTAATTTTTTTTTAAACTTCAAGACGGCCACATAGCATGGAGCCGACCCCAACGATTTTAAGCTTACAGGCACAGTACACGCTATCCTAGACTACTCTACACATGAAACTGCCACACGAGCGTCTGGGCTGCGCTTGGCTCTTCGCCTCTTCGGGAAGTCGAACAATGATGGAGTACTACTGCACTGGAGGAGTACTATAGTACGCTTCTGGCCATCTGACACCGATTGAACTGCTGCATGTCCACCGCGTGCGGGAGGGAGAGCGTGTAGCGAAAGCTTCTCCTAATCTTGCCAGCCACCACGCTCATGGGCGAGGGAGGGACGCTCCCGCCTTTGCGTGTATGACAGGTGGGCCCGACAGGTGGGTGGCCAACCTGTCATACAGCCACACTACAAGAAATATGTCAACTAGTGACCTTCTATCAGTGACCCTGCAAGAATTGGTCATAGATCTATGACCATTTCAGACCAATTGGTCAAAAGCTGTTCGGGGGGCTCCAAACCCTAAACCATTGCGACCATTTTGGTCATAAAGGTCGTAATTTCCTTACACGAAATGGTCTCAAAGCAAACAGTGCTAGTCCGCTGCCTTATTTCTAGTTGTTAATGACCAATATAGATGGTCATAGCCTTGTAGATTGTGGTGGATTGTGATGACTAGGCGCCATCTCATCAGTTTTGCCTATGTGTCATGTCCATGTGGCAGTTTTTGCCCTAGGTTGTGAAGCAACCTATATTTCTGTTATTCCCAAAATTCCCAAAAAATTCTCATAAATGTTTTGGATCATATCTTCATCAAATATGTCAAAAACATTCCTTGCCTAGTTCAAAAATAATTCGAAAATATTCTTTTTCCTATTCTGTTCAGAGGAGCACTTTGTGAAGGAAGTACCACTTTGGCATGTCCAAATGGTATCCATTTTCTACAGTGCTTTCCTATGCCCAAATAACCATCCTCCACCAAATGCCAGCTCAATCCATTCATTATTTTGAGCCCAGCTTCAACATTCGTATTTATGTCCAGTGTGGTACTTTGTAAAGCAAGTACCACCTAGGCTCCTCCTTTTGAGGTGAAAATTTATGAAGACGGTCTTCTTAGTAACTGATCATCCTTAGCCAAAACTCACGCCCATTAGCCATGTGCATTTCCCGTACCGCAAATCAAACACTTGGCTGCTTATTCATGTTTGAGCATCGATCGGTCTCCTCGTGAGAATCTTATGTTGTGATTTTCTTCCTAGCACCTACCTGGGGAGTGCCCAACCCACTAGACATGCCTAGGCCGCCCAAAACACATGGCAACGCGAGCTTACGCACTCTAGAGTTGGGGCCCTCGGCCACCGTCCAAACCTCGATGTCTCGCCATCAAACCATGTATTTCTGATTAAATAGATACTTATTTACCTAGAAATGATTTTTGGAAAAAATAAAGAGCAAACTATGAGGCAGCTGCAGTTCAAATTTGACCCGCTTCCAACTGAATCGACGGGAATTTGTCTTTTTCACCAGAGGTGGATCAAAAATTTTGACACCCAACCATTTTGTCAATTGTGCATTAAATATGGCCTAGTATTTTATAAAATTGATTAGGTCCAATTTTGCGACAAATATTTGGTAGTTCCTTCACAAAAAAACCTCCTTTTGGGCACTCAGAAAATGAAAAATGAATTTTCCGAGCAAAGAAAATGAAAACTTCCTTCGGCAACATTGTTTGGAATTCCAAGATGCACCCTTGTGCACAATATGAGATCATTTGAACAAATATGCCATGAATATGGCCATAAGATTGATCATTTGGCTTGAAAGCCATGAATCTTCACGCATGATAGCTCATTTCTGAGAACACCTTTTTAAAATAATTACCGTATTACAAGTTTATTATTTTTCCTGGAAACTTGGTCACATATAATGACACAATGCGAAGGTTTTCCAATTTTTTGATTTTTTTTGAATTTTTTATGCCCGTTTCAAAATGCGGTCAAAACGGCGGGCTTGACCGTTCCTAGCTAGTGGTTGAATCTTGGAATTTTTTTGGTGTTTCTATGATTAAATAGATACTTATGTACCTAGAAATGTTTTTTGGAAAAAATAAAGAGCAAACTATGAGGCAGCTGCAGTTCAAATTTGACCCGTTTCCAACTGAATCGACGACAATTTGTCTTTTTCACCAGAGGTGGATCAAAACTTTTTTCACCCAACCATTTTGTCAATTGTGCATTATATATGTCCTAGTATTTTATAAAAATGATTTCGTCCATTTTTGCAACAATTATTTGGTAGGTCCTTCACAAAAAAACCTCCTTTTGGGCACTCGGAAAATGAAAAATGAATTTTCCGTGCAAAGAAAATGAAAACTTCCTTAGGAAACATTGTTTGGAATTCCAAGATGCACCCTTGTGCACAATATGAGATCATTTGAACAAACTATGCCATGAATGTGGCCATAAGATTGATCATTTGGCTTGAAAGCCATGAATCTTCACGCATGATAGCTCGTTTCTGAGAACACTTTTTTAAAATAATTAATGTATTACAAGTTTATTTTTTTTTTTGGAAACTTGATCACATATAATGATAAAATGCGGAGGTTCTCCAATTTTTTGATTTTTTTGAATTTTTTATGCCCGTTTCAAAATGCGTCAAAACGGCGGGAATGACCGTTCCTAGCTACTGGTTGAATCTTGGAATTTTTTTGGTGTTTCTATGATTAAATAGATACTTATGTACCTAGAAATAATTTTTGGAAAAAATAAAGAGCAAACTATGAGGCAGCTGCAGTTCAAATTTGACCCGCTTCCTGCTGAATCGGCGGAAATTTGTCTTTTTCACCAGAGGTGGATCAAAACTTTTGACACCCAACCATTTTGTCAATTATGCATTAAATATGGCCTAGTATTTTATAAAATTTATTAGGTCCAATTTTACAACAAATATATGGTCGGTCCTTCACAAAAAGAACTCATTTCAGGCACACGGAAAATGGAAAATGATTATTTCTGTCTAAAAACTCATTCTCACGACATATTCTTAAAGATATTAATCTTATTTCATGTTTGTTATTTTTTCTGAAAACTTGTTCACATTTTGGTGACACAATGACAAGTTTTTCCATTTTCTTTTTGAATTTTTCAGGTTATAAAATAGTTGACATGATTTTAACATATTATTTTTAGTCAACCACGACCAATTTAGATGGTCATAACATCGTACTGCATTCTGATTGGTCCGTAGGCATCTCACGCGGATCGTGTATCAAACACCGTCGGATGCTCGGGATCCAACGACAGTCCTCAACCCATCCACACCAACCCCAAAACCCTAGCTCGTCCTCATGGTCATTTTCCATCCACCCCCCGCCTCCTTTCTTTCCCTCCTTCCTCACCGCACCGCCACCGTCCCCTTCCTCTTGATCCCGTCCCCTTCCTCCCCACCGTCTTCTCTCTCGCGACGCCGCGCCCTCCCTGCCAGCCCCGTACGCACGGATCCGCCGTCTTCGACCTCGATTCCACTTCCCATCCCCCATCCCCACGCTCCTCTCGAGCTCCAGATCCCCAGCCCACCCATGGCCACTGCCTTCAACTCCCCGACCTCCTCCCCGGCCGTGACGACCCCTTCCTCAGCTTCACCGACGACGGTGCCCCCACGCGGACGTCCACGTCTCGGGAGGCGGCGACGACTTCCCGGCCTCCCCCGACCCGTACGCCTTCCACCACGACCCAGCCGCCGAGCACCCTTCGGCATGCCCGACTTCAACGGGAGCAGCATGCACCACGAGGAGGATGATGGCCTCTTCACCGACTCAGGCCCCATCCTCCCCGACGCCTGGTCCTGGCCCTGTGCATGGAGGACGCGGCTTGGTTGCTTCCTCCGGGAACCCTATCCCCTCGATCTTGGTGTAGCGGCGGGCGCATCCACCAGATCCGCCGGCGGGCTTCACCAAGGAAGGGGCGAGCTGGCGCAGATGACGGCGGCCGTGCTCCTCGACCTCGAGCTCCGCTCCCGTCCGCCCACGCTCCTCAACATCGAGCTCTGCCCCCGCCCGCCCTGGGCCGCCGGTACTTCCCCTGCCCCCCCTCTCGCCATGCTGCTTGATGCGATCTGTGCCGTACCGTTGTATGAACCAGCTGTTGCTTATCACATCGCTGTTGCGTTGCTGTCGAGTTAGCGTCTCATGCCACTGCTGCAGCTGTTTGCTGCCTCACGATTTTGCATGAAGAGTTGAATTAGAAGCTGCAGTATGTGGCAATGGTGTGGTGGTGCATTAATCAACAGTAAATACATAGACGTATGCAAGGGTTTTTCCTTTGCTGTCATCCCAACTTAACACATGAAGATTGCAAAGAACATTCCTCTTGGATGCCCTGTGAACACATCCACTGCTAGTCAAGTCAAGATGTGTATGCATATCTAATTTCTGCAATGTGAACATATCCCCCTGCCTTTGTTTCTGTTGGTGTGTGTATGTGCAAAATGATAGGTGCCTGCCATGTGGTTTATAAACACAGAGTTATAACAGTATGATGATATTCAGGCCCTGTTTGGAGTCACTCCAGCTCCTAAAAATACGAGGAGTTGGGGAGCATATGTTTCCCAGCTCCGTGCTTTTTAACCACATGCTTAAGATGTGCTTTCAGTCCTAACTTGGCAATCTCCTGCTTTACTTATGAGCTAAACGTCCGTTTGAAGAGGCAGGCACCACACTAGACAAGAGCAGCCCACTTTCCTGCAGTGAGTGAAACAAAGCCATGTACCTTACCAAAGCTAGGCAGTTATGTTTGTGTCTAGCTTTCTCAGTATATATACTTGCTAGTATTTTTGTGTCTAGCTTTCTCAGTCCGATTGCCGGCATGCAAAAGATGGATGCACATGTACCTACATACGAGAGTAGACCATCTATATAGTCTCTAGCCATGTTGATAATATATTTTTTAAGAAAGAAATCAAGTCAGATTATATATATACAATTATTATGCACATACGTATGGTGATTGCTGATTGATTATTTTTGTTTTCCTGTGAATCCCATCTTTATTGACTAGCAACACTCACACTAAGTATTACAAATCCGCCGTGCATACAATCCAATCATATCAACATGTAGTTGCTTTGTATATCCTGTAAATAATTTCTTTGCACGCCCATTCTGCCATGTCAATGATGATGATTTTATTATGATTTCTGCCAATGGATGGATTCACATGATGCGACGGACCTGCTGCCGGCTGTCTCCCCCGACCACTTATGTGAGCTGCTCCTGCCGCTGACCCTCCTCAACTTCGCCCGTTGCCCGCTGTTGCTGCTGGTGAGACAATTTCCTTGATATGTCGCTTCTTCCTCCTGTCAACTACATATGTGATGATTCCTCCTGTCAACTACAAGCTTACAACTAATTTAGGGGATAGTTGTCTACTGTCGAAGATGTTATTGTACATCATTCTAATTAGTACATTGCTCATAGACATTGTTTGTTGAGCAGAGTGATCCTGTGTTAATGTTTTTCCAAACTGTTGTAATAATGCAAGCACTTGAATTGCGAGTCTGGCCATTAATTTTGAGGAGGTGTTTGTTTTGACATTTTGACATTCAGTGTTTGAAAAAGGAAAATACCTCGCTCAGTTATCCAGTAAACCATTTGCTATTTGATTGGCTTATGGTCTTCATGTCTAGGAGGAACATTATAGCAATCAGGATACCAGCATCATTTCTATGTAGATATGCAACTCTTGAGAATATTGTTCGTATATGCAACTCTTGAGAATATTGTCCTTTCATACCATTCCCACTCAAATCAAAGCTTCTGTATGCACTTGATATTTGCAATGAGACTTGTGAGAACTTCTGTATGCACTGAAGTTTTCTCTAATATAGATTTCTCAAATCTGTCTCTGAACTTCTCTAATAAAATTGGTGCTAAATGTTAAAGCTCTTCGTGGTGACATGTTTCTTTTACCAATACAATACTATATTAGCACTCAAGGACTATATCAACTCAATTTTAATTGAAATCAACTGAATTTGGTGGCAAACTGATTGACAAATCTGAAGATGCGTGCCTAAATCCTGAGTTTTATTTTGAAACACTTCTCCATGTATGTGCAACGCCTATTGTAATTGTCAAGTGTGAATTCTGTACATGAGGTGTGTTGTTCTCCTTCTTGTAGTAATTTCTACTAGTCTGCTTGTTACGTGCAGTGCATTTGCCATGTGTATGTGAAGCGCACAACACATTGCATGTACTGAGGATGAAATGGTCAGAGTATGGCTTTTTCAATTTAACTTCCATTTTTGGTGTTGAGCTGTTGATAAATTGGTGTTGGTACCATGATGCTTGAACTGTTATTTTCTTTTGGTAAATGAACTGCTGCTTTGGTGCATAGATGTATCTTCACGAGTCACAAAACTCCTGACATGTAGGCGACTGGAGTGCACCAGAAGCATTGACGGCGACTCTGTCCTCGGTGCCACCCTCTGCTAGAGCGGTGCGTCCCCTCTAAGTTTTGGATTTGGATTGTTTCTGTGAACTCTAGCCATGCTCACTTGTAAATCTGGTTTGATGTTTAATCGTGACTTATGATAATCTGGTTTCATCGTTTCTATGAACTCTAGACACGAATCTGTTTGATCGCTCCTGTATAACTTGACATGGATCTGTTATGCCCTTGATTTTTTTACATAGTTTGTTCTCGCAGACCTGATGAAGCCATGATGCTTACCTCGCTGGAGTGGTGGGGAGGGGTGGGTCTATTACTGTGCAACACTTGAATTCTTAGCACTGGCTAAGCATAATATATTTGTACTAATTTGTGTGCTTTCTGCTCTCTTTGAGAATATAAAAGAGCTCAAGTGCTTCAGTTGTCATTGCTGTTTGTTGTTTCATTTGTCAAACCCCAAGTTCAATTTTCACTAGGAATACAGTTGCTCTTGTCAGCGTGCAAGCAGTCCAGTAATGTGAAATCTGCAAATATTTTACCATCCCTTACTAATCACCCATTTAATGGTTTAACATAGTGCATACATATACTGTAAAATGCTTACATTTTCAGTCTTGAACTTTGGCTAAGATTAATATATTAGTATTAGCAAAAAAGTGGTCTTTGGGAATAGTATAAAATATTGGACATGCTTTCATTAGGTTCATTATGGTACCAGCCTGCACTATTTGCCAAATTGATTTGCTTGCCTGCTGCCATGAATTCCTGGTTCAGGTCTCTACTGGCTAGTTCTTATTTACGCTCCATGATGGCAACACAACCAATTTATACCATCACAATATATTTATATTTTTCTCTCAAGATTTAATTGATGTTGTTTCGACTTTGAACTGCTTCTATATATGGCCTATACTGCAATTGATATTTAAAATTGTGATTCTTCCTCGTTTACAGAAGCTCAAGTGTGATGTGTGAAGCAAGTGTGAAGCCGTCAAGTTCTACTCAGTGAAGAGTAGCATATTCTAGCATATATGTGTTGTAAAGATTGTAATAGATTTATTTAGTGGTATATTTGATGAATTTTATGTTTTCTTTTTGATTATGTATGTGATCTGAAAACTTGTGAAATGGAAATTTGACCAATGGGGCCACTTATGAAAATGGAAATAATCTGTCAAATTTGTACATTTCTGACATGTGGGACCAATTTGAGAGATGATCATGACAAGTGGGATCCATCTGACTAGTGGGACCAGCTTGAATATATAATGGATGAAAATAGAAAAGCAATAAATAATAAAAGGCCACGGGCCAAAAATAAAAAAGGCTACAACGTTGGGCTTGGCCCATGAAGCCGACCAGAATTACCAAGGAAAAAAAATAATTAAAGGCTGAATTAATGGGCTCGGCCCATGTAAAACACCTAATCGGACCGGGCTGAATCTTGTGCCACATCAGCTTGCCACGCTGGATGCCTACGTGGCCTGGGGAGGTTGCTAGTGACCAAAACGCCACAGTAGGAATATTTTGGTCGTAAACGTCCACGACCTTCTCACAGAGAAGGTCGCTATAGTCAGTTAACGACCCTCAGCTTTTGACCTTCTATTTTTGGTCAAAAAAAGGTCGCAAATGAAAAACAATGACCTTTCAGTGACCAATAGTCAAGGTCACAAGTTGACATATTTCTTGTAGTGCCAATGGCAGGTGCAGTTAACTCCGCGAGGGAGAGGATAATCAAACTTCTCGTTGATGTACGAGTTGACGCGACACATCAAAGCACTGCACTCGATATATTTCGATAATTTGCGTTTACCGATGCATTAATTACAACGCATGCATGCATGCCATGACTCTCCTTTTGATACTTGCATGTGTTGATTTAATGCACCTTGAAGTAGTATAAAATATGTGACGGTAAAGCTTTGTAATGCCCCGGCCCAAGTCGAGAGATGGTTGTGCACGAGGAGGGCGAGATCATGCAGACCGAACAGGACCCAAAGATGGAGCTCTCTAAGGTCTCGATGGACCTCACCGTGCTCCACTGCCCCTTGTGCCACTGCCCCTTGACGCCTTCAGTGCATGAGGTTCGAATACACCTCTCCGTTCGGCTGACTGAGCAAGGTGCAGGTTTCTTGATTGATGTGCTGTTCGATTGATTTCTGCAGTGCAAGGGAGGGCACCTGGCCTGTGCGGACTACCGCATCGAGCACCCCAGGAACCAGCGGCAGTGCCATAAGTGCGAGCGTGGCGGTGGCTTCGACGTGCGGAACACGGCGGTGGACTCCGTCCTTTCGTCGGTGAGGGTGGAGTGCCCGCACGAAGGCTGTGGGCTCTACGTCACTTACCATAAGCTTGCCGATCACCAGAGTGTGTGTACGCTCGTGCCATGCAAATGCCCCGTGCCCGTCTGCGGCTACGAAGGCCCGCCGTCGGCGCTCTACCACCACATCAGCACCGCGCATCCCATGCCCGTGCACAGGATCCAGAACGGCAAGGTGCTCCAGCTGCAAGTGCCACTGTCGGAGCAACGGGTCTTGCTGTTCGCGGAGGAGGACGGCCGCACGTTTTTCTTGGTCGGCGGCGTGCTCGACATCGGCGCGCCTATCGCCGTGTCAATCGCCTGCATCAGAGCGAGGGTGTCCCTGATACGTCCATTTTTCATCATGCTTTTATATCAATATTTATTGCATTATGGGTTGTTATTACACATTATATCTCAATACTTATGGCTATTCTCTCTTATATTACAAGGTTTAACATGAAGAGGGGGAATGCCGGCAGCTGGGATTCTGGCTAGAAAAGGAGCAAACGTTGGAAACCTATTCTGCACAGCTCCAAAAGTCCTGAAACTCCACGAAACAACTTTTTGGAATTAATAAGAACTTCTGAGCGAAAGAAATACACCAGGGGGCCCATACCATGTACAAGAGACAGGGGGGCGCCCCCCCTATAGGGCGCGCCCCTATCTCCTGGGCCCCCTGGTGGGCCTCCGGTGTCCATCTTCTACTATATCATCGCTTTTACCTTGGAAAAAATCGTGGGCAAGCTTACGGGACGAAACTCCGCCGCCACGAGACGGAACCTTGGCGGAACCAATCTAGGGCTCTGGCAGAGCTGTTCTGTCGGGGACACTTCCCTCCGAGAGGGGGAAATCATCACCAACGTCATCACCAACGATCCTCTCATCGGGAGGGGGTCAATCTCCATC
Organism: Aegilops sharonensis; assembly: GCA_904067115.1. Taxonomy (NCBI): domain Eukaryota; kingdom Viridiplantae; phylum Streptophyta; class Magnoliopsida; order Poales; family Poaceae; genus Aegilops; species Aegilops sharonensis. The sequence goes on along the minus strand of LR880966.1, from coordinate 758,162,548 downwards.
AACATCTTCAACAGCACTGATAATCCCCAAGTGCAAGGAATCATCGTAGCACTTTCCAAAGGTGGAATTGATAACTATGGAGTCTCTAACCCACAAGTAGCTAAAGGTAAGATCAATATTATCTCAAGCCCTATCTTCCACTGGTACGACTCTACGTGCACCGAACGTTTACTTCCAACTAGAAACGAGAAATAAAACTACGTTGTGGGTATGAAGAGGATACCTTTGCATGATATCGGAGAGTTAAAACATAAAAGTAGGTGCTGTTATCATAAAGTTAGAATATATTACTAAATATTATAAATAGCGGGTGTGGAATAATGGTGGATCGGTGTGCGGAATTGTCCTAGGCAATTGTTAACAAGACCGGTAATCACTATTGCAGTTTCATATGAGGGAGAGGCATAAGCTAACATACTTTAGCAAGCATCCGCAACTACTAAAGATCATTAAGGTAAAACCCAACCATAGCATTAAAGCATCAAGTCCTCTTTATTCCAATACGCAACAATCCCTCTTACTCGGGTTTGTGTTTCAGTCACTCACCAACCCACTATAAGCGAATCATGAACGTATTGCAACAACCTACAGCGGGAATCCCTCATGCTTGCGCGACACGGAGGGCACCATAGGACAGCACCAAAGTAAAACATATAACTCATACCAATCTAGATCATCAATCAACCCAAAGACAAAAGATATCCACTCAAAACATCATAGGATGGCAACACATCATTGGATCAGAATATGTGGCATAAAGCACCATGTTCAAGTAGGGATTACAGCGGGGTGCGGGAGAGTGGACCGCGTAAAAGAGATGAGGATGGTGATGGTGATGAAGACGATCACCGCGGCGATGATTCCCCTCCCGATGGCACTCCGGCGCCACCGGAAGAGAGGAGGAGAGGTTCTCCCCCTTGTGCCTCCTCCTCCATGGCCTCCACCCTCTGGTCCTTGGCCTTCATGGTGATGATGGCCCCTCCGGGATACTCCTCCATGGCCACCGGTGATGATGGCCCCCTCCGGCAGGGTGCCAAAGAGGGCCTAGATTGATTTCTCGTGGCTACAGAGGCTTGCGGCGGCGGAACTTCCGATCTAGGTTAATTTTCCGAGGTTTCTGTATTTATAGGAATTTTTGGCATCGGTCTCACGTCAAGGAGGTGCCCGAGCTGTCCACGAGGTAGGCCCACGCGCCCGTACCAGGTGGGTGCGCCCCCACCCTCGTGGGCAGCTCGAGACTCTTCTGGCCCAACTCCGATGCTCCGTGGTCTTCTTTTGGTCCATAAAAAATCATCAAAAATTGGCTCGTCAATTGGACTCCGTTTGGTATTCCTTTTCTGCAAAACTCAAAAACAAGGAGAAAACAGAAACTGGCACTGGGCTCTAGGTTATTAGGTTAGTCCCAAAAATCATATAAAATATCATATAAATGCATATCAAACATCCTAGAAGGATAATATAATAGCATGAATACTTCATAAATTATAGATACGTTGGAGACGTATCAGCATCCCCAAGCTTAATTCCTGCTCGTCCTCGAGTAGGTAAATGATAAAAGAAATAATTTATGAAGTGTGAATGCTAGCAAGTGCTTAAGTTTTATCAATGATAATTCCAATCACTTTTTCTAGCATCATTATATGTCATAACAATAGCTCATCTCATAAAACATTTCATGATCAAGTAATAATCTATTCACAATGTCAAGTATGGTTCAGAAACTTCAGTGAGAACTAACAAACTATAATCTCAGTCAATGAAGCAATTGCAATTTATCATAACATCAGAAAGAGTCATCAATAGAGCTTTTCAGCAAGTTCACATACTCAACTATCTTGTAGTCTTCTATAATTGCTAACACTCACGAAATACTTGTGGTTATGGAGTTTCAGCCAGACACTGAGAAAGATAGGGGCTTATTGTATTGCCTCCCAACGTATTCACCTTTAGGTGATGTCAACAATAATAGCCCATGCTAACCTACATCCAATTGGATATATATATCATGATCTTTCAAACACGAAGAGCTTGCCAAAG
>LR880966.1:758146475-758157327 GCA_904067115.1 Aegilops sharonensis | reverse complement strand
AGCTTATTATGCAAAAGGTTTCAACATTTTAGCACATTCTGACTTTTCTAAGGAATTTTTGCAACAGCGGTAAACTTTCTGTTTTCAAACAGCAACATGTATACTTGCAAAATAAGCATGGTAAAAGGCTATCCTTGACATTTTTATTGAAAATAAAGATGCAAAACATTATTCTACATAACAGAAAGCAAATACTAGCAAAATAAATTGACGCTCCAAGCAAAACGCATATCATGTGACGAATAAAAATATAGCTCCGAGTAAGGTATACCGATAGTTTTGAAGACGAAAGAGGGGATGCCTTCCGGGGCATCCCCAAGCTTAGGAGCTTGAGTCTTCCTTTAATATTGCCTTGGGGTGCATTGGGCATCCCCAAGCTTAGGGTCTTTCCACTCCTTATTCTCCTCATATCGATATCTCACCCAAAACTTGAAAACTTCAATCACACAAAACTTAACCAAACTTCGTGAGATAGATTAGTATGATAAAGAGCAAACCATTCACTTTGGTACTGTAAAAGACAAGGTTCATAATTGTTCTCACACAATTCATACTGTACCATATCATTTCTACAATTTATATTGAGGAATATAAGTCACAGAAACTAGAAAACAAGCAAACTATGCAATGAAAACAGAATCTGTCAGAAACAGAACAGTCTGTAATGATCTGAACAATAACCATACTTCTGCTACTCCAAAAATTATGAAATAAATTGGTGGACGTGAGGAATTTGTCTATTAATCTTCTGCAAAAAGAATCAACTCAAGATCACTCTTCTGTAAAAAATGACATCTATTCTCGTGAGCGCGAAGTTTCTGTTTTTTACAGTAAGATCACATTAACTATCACCCAAGTCTTTCCAAAGGTCTTACTTGGCACTTTATTGAAACGAAAGCTATAAAGCATGATTACTACAGTATCTTAATCATGTAAACACACAAAAACAGTAAGGGTAAATATTGGGTCGTCTCCCAACAAGCGCTTTTCTTTAATGCCTTTTAGCTAGGCATGATGATTTCGATGATGCTCACATAATAGACAAGAATTGAAGCACAAAGAGAGCATCTTGAAGAATATGACTAGCACATTTAAATATAACCTACTTCCTATGCCTAGGGATTTTGTGAGCACACAATTTATAAGAACAACAATCAACTAGCATAGGAAGGCAAAACAAGTATAACTTCAAAACTTTAAACACATAGAGAGGAAACTTGATATTATTGCAACTCCTACAAGCATGTATTCCTCCTTCATAATAATTTTCAGTAGCATCATAGATGGCAACTTTGTTCTCATACTCAATTGGAACCTCTTCCGAAATAGTGGAATCATTACTAGCTAAAGTTGACACTCTTCCAAATCCACTTTCATAAATATCACACTAAGATTCAACACCCTCCAAGATAGTGGGATCACTAATTCCTAAAGTTGACACTCTTCCAAACCCACTTTAAATGATAGTATTATTCATACTCCAAAGGATATAAGTGAAGTTCATGGAGCATTCTACAATTAATATAGACTCACCAAGCTCAAAATGTATAAGTGAAGCACACGAAGCATTCTATAAAACCATACTCAAAAGATTTAAGTGAAGCACAAAGAGAAATTCTATAAAATCATACTTAAGAGATATAAGTGAAGCTCATGAATTATTCTATAAAACAATGAAGGTCTATCTCATGCTATCATGGTTCTTGAAGAAAAAGAAAAATAGAAAGGACACAAATCATGTGAACAAAACAAAATCCAAGGTATACCGATAATCGTTGAAGAAGAAAGATGGGATGCCAACCGGGGCATCCCCAAGCTTAGATGCTTGAGTACCCTTTGAAATATTTACTTGGGGTGCCTTGGGCATCCCCAAGCTTGAAATCTTGCCTCTCTTTATTCTTCTCACATCGGTAACTCCTCGTTCTTCAAACACTTCATTCACAAAAACTTAAATAAAAACTTGTGAGATCCGTTAGTGTAATAAAACAAATCACTACCTTTAGGTACTGTAATGAACTCATTATTTATTTGTATTGGTGTTAAACATACTGTATTACAACTTATCTATGGTTCATACCCCCCGATACTAGCCATAGATTCATCGAAATAAGCAAACAACACACGCAAAACAGAATCTGTTAAAAACAGAACAGTCGGTAGTAATCTGGAAGTTTGGTAAACTTCTGTAACTCCTAAAATTATGAAATAAATTTGAAAATTTCAAAAATTTGTACAGAATTAATGTGCAAAAAGTTTCAGACCCATTTGACTTTCCAGTAAAAAAATGTAAATCCGCGCACTACAGCCAAACTTTCTGTTTTTGTTTTGCACATCGCAAACAAGCAATCTAATCATCCTAAAACCAAAGCTTGGCACATTTATAATACAATGAATATATACAAGGGGATAATTATTTACAGAGAAACTTGCATGAAAAATTCTACATTGTTTCCGTGATCATGAGCACAAGTGCTCAAGGTCGACCCTCACTTCTTCAATGCAAAACCTTCCAATCACTTCTCTTTTTGAAAAACTTTTTAGGCATGAGAGGCAAGTAATAATTTTATTTCTATTTTTATTTTTTTATTTTTTTGTATGTTTCACCCACAAAACAGAAACAAAAAGGAAAAACAAAATCTACTTAGTGAAGGAAGCAAACAAGCACAGACGAGAATATCAACCCCACGCTATTGCTCCCCTGCAACGGCAACAGAAAAGAGCTTGATAATCCCCAAGTGCAAGGAATCATCGTAGCACTTTCCAAAGGTGGAAGTGATAAGTATGGAGCTTCAAACTGTCGGGGAGGCTGATCGTACCCACGAACACCTATGGGATCGGAAGACCGGGTCCCTTTCGGTTCGGTGGGGGGCGGAGATCGCACGAAGAGCAGATCGAGGCGAAGCACACGAGCAGTTTACCCAGCTTCGGAGCTCTCCGGAGAGATAATACTCCTACTGCTGCTTGTCTGATTCTATTGTGTTCTTGCTAGGGAGCGATGAGAGCTACAAAACCTAGCCTGAGTGTCTCTGGTTTCGAATGAGTTGAACCGAACCCTTTCTACGTTGCGCATGGGCCTCCTTTTATACGCTCAAGGGGTCACCAACAGGTGGCAACGTATGCAAGGGTAAAAAGGGAAAATGAGCTGCGGTTGGTACAGCTACTTGTACAGTGCATCATACCTAACCCTGACGGCAGGGGACAAAGGCAATAAATGCCCGTCTAAGTCACCCAAACAGTGCATAAAGTGGCCGTCACGGGCGCCACCGCCTGCCACGATGGCTATCTTGTCAGCGCCGCTTACCGCTGCTTTCCGCTGGCTGCACAGCCTCTTGACACGCCCGCCTGGAATGGTCCCATGGCGACACGTTGGTGGATGAGCTGGAGCGGAGATGAAGAGAGGTAGCCTGCTCCGGCAAGTGACTTGCCGGAGCTGAATCCTTGTCGCGTCCGGAGGCTTGTCGCTCTCCGAGCCTTCCCGGCAAGCTCCTCTTGCCGGGGTCTTGTCTTCTGCGTGCCTTGGACGGCCTTCCCGGCAAGCTCCTCTTGCCGGGGCCTTGTTTCCTTGACTTAAAACAATTTGTTCTTGAATGGCTCCAAAGGAGCCACGGAGAATCTTGGCGATCACCTGGCAAGCCTTGCCGCGGGGTGCTTCAACTGCCCGTGCACGAGTTCGGGATACTAGGGTACCCCTACTCTAGTACACCGACAGGAGCCCCCGGGCCTGGGCCACACACGGTGCCGAGCGCTGTTGGGCCAGGCCCAAAACAGTGCACGGGCACGCGCGGCCTAAATCACGCCGTTACTTACCCCGGACCCACCACGTCCTCCACGAACGGCACGCGTCGAACGCGGCGTCGTGGGAGAGATCGTGGGCGAGATCGTGGGGAATTTCTTTATCCGGAAAGGGCGAAACGTCCGCCCCCTCCCTCTTTATAAGCAGAGGAAACAGGGGCATTCCGTTCACCTCGCCATTTGCTGCTTGATCTCGAAAACCACCATTGCTCTCCCCTGCCTCCTAAGCCAGAAGAGAGCGGCGCTCCGCCCCTCGTCGCCACCCTCTCCACCAACGCCGTCGGTCACCTCCACCGCCTCCGCCATGGCTCCGAAAGCCGACAAGGGGAAGGGCGTGAAGTCGGCCGAAGCGCAGCGGCTCGCGGCGCTGCGCAAGGAGCGGGCCGTCTTCCCCCCGCAGCTCGACGCAAAGGAGCTGAGGGAGGGTTACTACTTGTTCTGGTCGACGGAGACTCGGGCGCATCCGCGCACCAAGGTACTCTCAGCCGCTGCCTCTGAATCAGCCCCATCTGGGTACCCCTTTTTCGCGCTATTCTTCTATTGCGGGCTCTGCCCACCCTTCTCCGAGTTCTTCTGTGACATCATGAACACGTACGGCCTCCGCCTCCTTGATTTCACCCCCAACGCCGTTCTCACCATGGCAGTTTTCGCACACCTTTGCGAGAACTTTGTCAGAGTCCACCCAAACGTAGCCCTCTTCCGTCATTTCTTCATGCCCCGCGCCGAGAGAGGAGAGCCACTTGCCGGAGGGATTGCTTGGGTCTCTAGGATCGGCAAGAAAGAAGCTTATCTGGAAGGAGAGCTCCGCAGCAAGTGGGACGAGTGGAGAGCCAACTGGTGTTGGATTGTTGAGGAGAACCCGCAGCCCTTCACTGCCGTGCGCCAAACTCCAATAGTGCGCGGCAACGATTGGATCAACTTGGCGCCGGAGGATGCTAGGTTGAAGATTGCCGTGACCCGGATCTTGCGCCTTAGGCTTGCCGGACTCACCGTAGGCGCAGTTGGCACAGACTTCCTTCGCCGCCGCATCGCTCCCTTGCAGGAGAGGAGGAGGCCTGCTTGGGAGTTCCAAAACGCAGCGGACATCATGAGGTTGTGCCCGGGCCTCAACTGGAATTTCACCGTCTTGGAGTTGACGACAATGCTTCAGGAGCTGTTCAAGCATGACCCCGAGCACCCCGAGTGGTTTAGGTTGCCGAGGGGGGTCGTCCCCTTGTGCAATAACTCGTCGCTGGACCGCATCCGCGCCATGATGCCGTTGTGCGATTCACATGGGATCGTTCCAACCTGGCAAGAGCCTGCGGACGACATCGTGCGGCAGTTCTTCGACAGTTTGGAGGAAGTGGCGATCCGCTCCGACGAGCAGAAGGAGCTCACCCGCGACACCACCGACAACGAGATGCGGCGCATTGCCACCAGGTTGGAGGAGGCGGCAGCAGCTGCTGCCGCTGGTGTCTTCGGGTACACCGTGGAGGAGGCAGACGCAGCAGAGGCGGCAAGCCTTGCCGAGCGAAGGGAGTTCGCCGGTGAGGAAGAGCTTGCCGAACCCGAGGCCGAGTCGAGCGAACCAGCCGAGGACGCTTCTGCCCCATCATCCAGCAGCTTGCCGCAAACGGAGCCCCCGGCTCCGCCAAGGAGGCGTCTCCGCAGGGCCGGAGACGAGACGGGGCGGCAGACGGGCCAACAGCCGCAGCGCCGCGCGACGAGCTCTACCGCGGCAAGTACTGTTGCCGCGGGAGCACCCCACACTGCTGCGACTACTGAGGCGGGATCCTCCCAGGCCACCGCTGCCACTCCCGCCAAGCGGTCAAGAGAACCCACTCCTCCGCCTCTTCGCACCGGAGGCGAGCCGGAATTTGATCTCTCCGCGCTCAGCTCCGACGAGGAAGAAGAAGAAGAGTAAGCTTCTATGTTGTGCTTGTATTTCTTTTAGTTCTATTGCTTCATCTTGAATCTGATTTGCTTCATTCTGAACTCTTTCCTTTTCAGGACGCTGGCCCAGAGAGCGTCCAAAAGGGCCAAGACTCCGGTGGTTGTCATCGAGGATGATCCCGCCGAGACCGCAGAGGACGCGCCCGAGACCACCTTGCCGGATCCGACAACCTTTCCTCAGAGCAGCCCCCAGCACAGCCCCCAGCGTAAGTGTTGAGTTTACTTTCTGCTGTTTAAGCATGCTTGGGTGCTTCTTCTTTGCTGATATCTGACTGTTGGATTGTGTAGGAGCAGAGCAGCCTCATCAGGAGTGCCCGGAAGTCACTCCCGAAATACCTTCTGCTTCGACTACGCCGCCAAGGGAGGATTCTCCGGCAAGGGAGCGTTCTCCGGCAAGGGAGACTACTCCGGCAAGGGAGCGTTCTTCGGCAAGGGAGACTACTCCGGCAAGGGACAGCACCAGTGATCCTCCCGTGGTTGAGACCATGGCCACAGATCCCATTGCAGGTAATCCTCTTGCGTGAAAATTTCCCTTGGGTTCTTCTTTTCTTCTGTTTTTCTTTTCGAACGTTTGTTTGACTGTTCTTTCTTTTTCTGGTCATCAGATCCATCCGCCGCAGAGCCAATGGAGACTGAGGTCGCCGGCGAGGAGGACGCGCGCGGCAACACTGACAACGTCGCCACCATGGAGGAAGAGGCTGGTGTTGATGGATCCGCCGGCGAAGAGGCTGCCAAGGATGCCGCCGCAAAGGCCGGAGAGGGGTCTGGCGATCGCACTGACGACCCTGAGGCCGCAGGAGCGCCAGGCGTTACGCCGACCGCTGATCCCTCCGCCACCGATGCAGCGTCAGGCTCCGAAGAGCCTCAGCACGGCGCCTATCTGAAGGTCGGCGACGGCGTCTTCATCAAGCTCCCCTGGGCGTCGAGCTCCAGGGCGCCGGTCGAAGGGGAGACCTTTGACGAAGAGCTGCTCGCCTCTGCTGGGCTGTCGCTAGTTGACGCGCCAAGTAGCAGCAGCGGCGAGTCTAAGGAGGAGCAGTTGCTGAAGAAGCTGATGTCGCTCTACCGCGCCCGACAAGCCAAGTTGGAGTCCCGGGAGGCACTTGTCGTGAGGGCGGGAGCGGACATGGAGAAGCACGCAGAAGAACTCCGGGGCGCCAACCAAGAAGCTCTCCGGAACATAGCAGAAGAGCGGGCGCAGCTCTCTGAAGAGCGCACAGCCTTCATCCTTGAGAAGGCTGAGGTCGAGGAGCAGCAATGGCTTGCTGCCGAGAAGCTATCTGCGCAAGAAGGCGAGTTGGCGCAGCGGAAGATCAATCTTGACAGCTACGAGGAAGATCTTGCCGCGCGCGAGCAATCACTTGGCGGGGCCCTCACGGAAGCAAAAGATGCTGCCGCAGCTGCCGAGGCCGCCAAGAAGGAGCTGGAGACAAGAGTTACGCAGCTGGAGGCCAACCTCCAGAAGAGCGGCGAGGAGCTTGCCGCGCTGAAGCACGAGCGCGAGAAGGACGCCTACACTCTTGGCGAGTTGCAGGGCCGTCTCGCTGAAAGGATCAAAGAGCTCGATGCCGCCAAGGACTCCAAGGCAGATCTTGAGCTGAAGCTGACCACCTTGATGGAGACCCTGGATGGCGCCAAGGAGCGGGAGGTGGCCTTGTTGGAGAAAATCAAGACCGTCGAGGAGCTGCTGACGAGTGCCACAACCGCCCAGAACACCTTCAGAGAGAACGTGATGCACTGGACAGAGGGTCTTGTGGATACTGCCGCCGCCATCGACAAGGAGCTGACAGAGATTGGGATGGAAGATCTTGGATACTCCTCCGACGAGCATCTCCAGCCCAGCGTCAAGCTCAGCTTATTCTTCAAGGGCGTGGTGACGGCTCTCCGGCGACTCCGGGCAGCGATCCCAAAGCGACTGGCCGAGGAGTCGCGCCAGATCTGCGCGGGAGCTCTCCAAAAGGTGCTGATGAAGGTGGCCTTCCGCAATCCAGGCCTCGACCTCACCAACGTCCTCAAGTCCTTGCCGCCGGATGCTGATGTAGAGGCGCTCAAGGCCCTTGTCGCTCCCATCGTGGACAGGGTGGGCCAGATCAAGAGGGTTGAAGGCGACCGTGTAGATTAGGCCGCCCCTTTTATCTTTCCCTTGCCGCTGCTGATCATGTTGAGGAAAACAATTTATTAGATCTGCGACAAGTTATTTTGTAATATAACTTTATCTTGGGAAATGATTGCAATGTTATTTCCTTTACTTGATTGCTTCCTTTGTATGTTTTTTCCCTACGCTTTTAGGGAACTTGTCGGCGCAGGCTCCTTTGCCGCGAGCGCTGAGTGCGGAACGTCAGTAGCCTGCTGGCGGTGCCGCTTCCGACAAGCAACCTTGTCGCCACTAGTTGCAGCTCTCTTAAGTTGTTGAGCGGACTCGAAACAAAATAAGGGCGTGACTAGCTATGATTTGGTTCCTCCGCGCACAGGTTTTCCATACAAAGTGCGGTCGTTCGAGGAGAATAACTTAAAAAATTAAAAACTGATTGCTCAAACTCTGGTAACTTAGCTTTTCTGTCGTTTGCTTCCTGGTAAGGCTTGACCTCCTCGAGCGATGCTTGGTCCATACCGTTATCTTCTCCTTCCCCCCCGGCAAACTTGTGTGCGAGGAACCCTTCCCTTCTTTGAAGAGAAGAAAGAAGAGAAAACAAAGATATGGAGCCTCGTGGCTCGTTAGTGCTTACCGGGTGTGGGTGCTGCACAAGGTGTCAGATAACATATGCAATATAATGGATAAAGCATAAAACTGACAAGGTGTGCGGAACACATGAGCTTTACTTATGCACGGGGTCTGCGCCCGGCTTTGTACAAAGGATTACATGCAACATCGGCAAGACTTGTACAAAAGGTGGTTGCCAGAACAGGTTCCGGCAACCGCGCCTTACGGGTAAAACTTACGAAGATGCTCTATGTTCCAGGAGTTGCTCACCGGAACGCCATCTTCGGTCTCAAGGCGGACAGCGCCAGGCCTAGTGACTCGTTTCACCCGAGAAGGGCCTTCCCACTTCGGCGTCAACTTGTTGGAATTCTTGGCGGACTGAACGCGCCGAAGAACAAGGTCGCCTTCCTCGAGACTTCTGGCATTAACTTTGCGGCTATGGTAGCGGCGCAAAGCTTGCTGATATCGAGCAGCTCGTACAGCAGCTTGAAGACGATCCTCCTCAAGGAGCAGCGCGTCATCTTGTCGCAGCTGCTCTTGCTCAAGCTCATCATAAGCGAGCACTCGAGGTGACCCGTATACGAGTTCCGTGGGGAGAATTGCCTCTGCTCCATAGACTAGAGCAAAAGGTGTCTGGCCAGTGGCTCGATTTGGCGTCGTCCTGATCGACCAAAGAACCACCGGCAGCTCCTCAATCCAGTTTCTTCCGCACTTGTGCAGCCTGTCGAAAGTCCTGGTCTTGAGTCCGCGCAGCACTTCAGCATTCGCCCTCTCCGCTTGACCGTTGCTTCTCGGATGAGCAACAGAAGCGAAGCAGACCTTGGCGCCAAGATCTTGGACGTACTGCATGAAGGTGCGGCTCATAAATTGGGTGCCGTTATCGGTGATGATCCTGTTAGGGATCCCGAAGCGGCAAACAATCGACCTGAAGAACTTGACTGTTGACTGTGCTGTCACCTTCCTCACTGCTTCCACTTCCGGCCACTTTGTGAACTTGTCGATTGCAACGTACAGGTACTCAAAGCCCCCGACAGCTCGGGGAAAGGGGCCGAGAATATCGAGCCCCCAGACCGAAAATGGCCAGGATAAAGGGATCGTCTGGAGAGCTTGAGCTGGCTGGTGTATCTGCTTGGAATGGAACTGGCACGCTTCACACTTGGTTACTTGTGCAGTTGCATCCTGGAGGGCTGTTGGCCAAAGAAACCTTGCCGGAACACTTTGCCGGCAAGTGCTCTTGCGCCAATGTGGTGACCACATATGCCTCCGTGTATCTCTGCCAACAGCTTCTGTCCATCTTCCCGGCGTATACACTTCAATTTCACACTGTTGAGTCTCCTTCTGTACAGTGTGCTGTCGACAAACTGGTACATACTTGACTGCCGGGCTACTCTTTCCGCTTCTTCTTGCTCTTCGGGAAGTTCTCCTGTCTGAAGGAAATGAACAATCTGCTGTGCCCATGTTGGAGCTTGCGGCTCGACAACAAGGACTAAAGGCACATCTATTGTTGCGGGAACATCCGCTTCTACGGCGAGAACTTGAGGTTCTGCCGGAGCTTGACATTCCCCGGCAAGCTTGCCGGAGCAAAACTTGTCGGGAGCGTTTGCTTCAACGAAACAAACCCTAGGGCTTGTCGGAGCAGACTGCTCCTCAGCACTCTTGGCGTCGATCTTGGGGACCTTCTTGGCGGCGGCTTCGGGGAGCTCGGCCGGAAAATAGTCGCCAGGGATCAACTTCCTCTTCTTGCTCTGCCCAGTTGACGGTGCTACAGTTGGTTGAGTCAGCTTGAGCACAAAGGTTCCTGGTTCCACAGGTAACTTAAGTGCAGCGCACTTCGACAGGCCATCAGCTATATCATTCTGAGCTCTTGGAACGTGTTCCATTTGTAGGCCGTCAAAGTGTTCTTCTAGCTTTCTCACTTCATCAACATAAGCTTCCATCAACGGGCTCTGGTAACTCTTGTTTACTTGCCGGATGACAAGTTGTGAGTCACCCCTGACAATGAGCTTCTTGATCCCAAGGTCCACCGCGATTCTGAGACCGGCAAGCAAACGCTCATACTCTGCAGTATTGTTTGTTGCTTGTGAAGGAAATATGCCCTAGAGGCAATAATAAAGTTATTATTTATTTCCTTATATCATGATAAATGTTTATTATTCATGCTAGAATTGTATTAACCGGAAACATAATACATGTGTGAATACATAGACAAACAGATAGTCACTAGTATGCCTCTACTAGACTAGCTCATTAATCGAAGATGGTTATGTTTCCTAACCATAGACATGTGTTGTCATTTGATTAATGGGATCACATCATTAGGAGAATGATGTGATTGACATGACCCATTTCGTTAGCTTAGCACTTGATCGTTTAGTATGTTGCTTATGCTTTCTTCATGACTTATACAAAGTTCCTGCAACTATGAGA
>LR880966.1:758113760-758129131 GCA_904067115.1 Aegilops sharonensis | reverse complement strand
GGATTGGCCAGCCACGTGGGATGGAGCACTCCTTTGACAAGGCCTGCTGCTTCCAACTTCTTGATCTCTTCTGCGATGAATTCTTGGCGCTCCACTGCTTGCTTTCTGACTTTCTGCTTGACGGGTCGCGCATGAGGACAGACAGCTAAGTGGTGCTCAATTACTTTCCTGGGAACACCGGGGATGTCAGACGGTTGCCATGCAAACACGTCGACATTCGCCCGCAGGAAAGCAACGAGCGCGCTTTCCTATTTAGGGTCAAGCGTGGCACTGATGGTGAAGGTACCACCAGTGCCATCCTCCTTAGCGGACACCCTCTTGGTTGCAGGTGGAGCTGCCATCGTCTTCTTCTTGCACTTGCCGGTGGAGCTCGATGGTGCGTCCTCGACGGTAGCGCAGCACTCCGAAGAGGTGCGCTTGCCGGAGTGGGCATCAGAGCTCTTGCCGGACTTAGACTTCTTCTTCCCCCCGGGAGCTTCAGCGGCAAGTGTCTCGCGATCAGCTGCGGCTGCTGCCTCCCGGTATATCTTGTCGGCGCAGATAAGAGCATCCTTCTTGTCGCCATGGACAGAAATGACACTTATCGGGCCTGGCATCTTGAGTAAGTTGTATGCATAATGAGAGGCTGCCATGAACTTGGCAAGTGCTGGACGGCCAAGTATCCCATTGTAGGGCAATGGAAAATCAGCAACGTCGAACGTGACCCTCTCAGTCCTGAAGTTTAGCTCGCTGCCAAATGTTACCGGCAACGTGATCTTCCCCTTCGGCTTGCTCCTTCCCGGATTGATTCCTTGGAATGTGCCAGTATCTTCGAGCTCGCTGTCAGGGATCTGAAGCTTCTTGAGCACTGCGGAGGAGATCAGGTTCAAGCCGGCCCCACCGTCAACTAGCATCTTGGTGACCTTGAGGTTGCGGATAGTTGGTGAGACCAACATCGGCAAGCACCCCACCGCGGTTATGCGATCAGGGTGGTCCTCAATATCAAAGATGATAGGCGTGCTGGACCATTTTAGGGGCTTGCGTGACTCTACGGATGGTTCTGCTGCATTAACTTCCCACATCCACTGCTTGAGTTGGTGGTGTGAAGTATGCAGAGAAGCACCACCGTCAACGCAGAGGACCTTTGTGGCTTTCTGAAACTCCTGCTCATCGGCTTCATCATCATCCATGTCTTCATCGCTGTCGTCATCTTCGTCCTTGTCGCGGCCGCGGGGAGGTCTGTCTCCTTGCCGCTGCTTGGCCTTGCCGCGGCGTCCTCCCCGGCCGGGGCGCTTCTTGCCAGCTCCTCCAGCACCTTCCTGGGCCTTCTCCTTGTCACGCCGCTCGTATTCAGCCTTCTGCTGTTCAACAAGCTGCTCGACTTTCTTGCAGCTCTGGAGGTCATGGCCCTTGGTGCGGTGGATCTTGCAATACTGCTTGTTGGAGTTGTCCTGCTTGTCGGCGACCGCCACAGCCTGGTCGTTGGCGCCCGCGGCAACCTCCTTGCCGGAGCTACCAACTTTGGCTTTATTGGCGGCACCTCCGTTGCCGGACTGCTCGACAACTAGCACATCTTTGCCCTTCTTTTTTCTGTTGTTTCGCCGCCGGCTTTTCTTTGCCGGGGCAGTCTCCTCACTGTCGGATCCTGCTTCTGCATTCTCCCCTGGGAGTCTCCTTCCTTCCTCAGCACGTGCACACTTGTCGGCCAGGGCGTACAGCTCACTGACGTCCTTGACTTTGCACATCGCCATCTCCTCCCTCATCCTGCGATTCCGCACGTTCTGATGAAACGCGCTGATCACCGCGACAGGGTGGACATCTGGGATGTTGTAATGCACACGGCTGAATCTCAGAATGAAGTTGTGCAGGGACTCTCCTTCCTTCTGGGCGAGCAGATGAAGGTCACTCTCCTGGCCATGATGCTTGTGGCCGCCTGTGAAGGCGCCGACAAACTGATGGCACAGATCTGCCCAAGAGGATATGGAGTCGTCCGGCAAGTGCATGAGCCAAGATCTGACGTTGGGTTTGAGTACCAGCGGGAAGTAGTTGGCGAGGATCTTGTCGTCTCGTCCCCCTGCAGCCTGCACCGCGATGGTGTAGATCTGAGGAACTCCGATGGATGCGTCCTACCATCATACTTCTCTGGCACATCTGGCTTGAAATTCTTCTTGTCGGGCCACTGGACTTGCCGCAGCTCGCGGGTGAACGCAGGGCATCCTACCGCGTACGGCAAGTCGCCTGGTTCCCCTGGCGCATGCATGTCGATAGTGGGCCCAGCGCGCTGGTCTGATTGACATCGCGCTTCTCTCCGGCGCTCGATGCGAGTTCGAGCGTCTTCTTGTTGCCGTTCTTGAAGAACTTGGCGCTGATCACGGCGAGCTCGTGGATCTGATGACGCGGTACAGTCGCTGTCGAGGTGGATCCGACGAGTTGGTGATCTTGGCCTTCTGGGTGGAGAGTGCATGGTGGTTGCACCTCCGCAGGTTTCGTCGCCACCGGCTCGTGCCTTGTCGTCTTCCCGCGGCAGCGATGCAGTTGGTTGCCGCGGAGCGTCGCTGTTGGCAAAGACGATGAGACTCTGGATGGTGGCCCTCCATCCGTCAACCTTGTCGGACGTCGGAGGGTAGTCCAGGAGCAGCTGAGCTCGCGCCAGAGCTTCTTCTCGAGTGGTGGGCGGCAGTGGCGAACGGTGCGAGGAGCGGGATATGCTCGGACTTCTATT
This sequence comes from Aegilops sharonensis, assembly GCA_904067115.1. Lineage (NCBI taxonomy): Eukaryota > Viridiplantae > Streptophyta > Magnoliopsida > Poales > Poaceae > Aegilops > Aegilops sharonensis. The sequence continues at coordinate 758,126,430 of LR880966.1, read as the reverse complement.
TATGTTAGAAGGAGCAGTCCCCCGTCCTTGGTCGACGTGCATGCTGGTCTCCAGCACTGCGAGATCCACCAGCTCGGCCTTGGTCCAACGAGCGTATGGTATTGTGAATACCATGACGCTGTCGGTCCCGCGGCTCCTGGGATGGACGCGGTGAATGTCTGGACGCCGAGGTCTGCGCAGCCTTGTCCTTGGACTTGGCAGCGTCGTGGGCTCCCTCGTCCACGTCCGTTCTTCCGTCGGCGTCTACCCCACCGCCTGTTTCTCCGGAGGTGGTGGGTTCGACGCGGACGGCTCTGCTGCCGCCGAAGCCTTCTTCTTCGGTGGCATGTTGATGAAGATGTTGAAGATGATGAAGATGCAGCTCGTGTGAACGCCGGATCAGGTTCACACAGCCTCGACGCCCCCTACCTGGCGCGCCAAAGATGTCGGGGAGGCTGATCGTTCCCACGAACACCTATGGGATCGGAAGACCGGGTCCCTTTCGGTTCGGTGGGGGGCGGAGATCGCACGAAGAGCAGATCGAGGCGAAGCACACGAGCAGTTTACCCAGCTTCGGAGCTCTCCGGAGAGATAATACTCCTACTGCTGCTTGTCTGATTCTATTGTGTTCTTGCTAGGGAGCGATGAGAGCTACAAAACCTAGCCTGAGTGTCTCTGGTTTCGAATGAGCTGAACCGAACCCTTTCTACGTTGCGCATGGGCCTCCTTTTATACGCTCAAGGGGTCACCAACAGGTGGCAACGTATGCAAGGGTAAAAAGGGAAAATGAGCTGCGGTTGGTATAGCTACTTGTACAGTGCATCATACCTAACCCTGACGACAGGGGACAAAGGCAATAAATGCCTGTCTAAGTCACCCAAACAGTGCATAAAGTGGCCGTCACGGGCGCCACCGCCTGCCACGATGGCTATCTTGTCAGCGCCGCTTACCGCTGCTTTCCGCTGGCTGCACAGCCTCTTGACACGCCCGCCTGGAATGGTCCCATGGCGACACGTTGGTGGATGAGCTGGAGCGGAGATGAAGAGAGGTAGCCTGCTCCGGCAAGTGACTTGCCGGAGCTGAATCCTTGTCGCGTCCGGAGGCTTGTCGCTCTCCGAGCCTTCCCTGCAAGCTCCTCTTGCCGGGGTCTTGTCTTCTGCGTGCCTTGGACGGCCTTCCCGGCAAGCTCCTCTTGCCGGGGCCTTGTTTCCTTGACTTAAAACACTTTGTTCTTGAATGGCTCCAAAGGAGCCACGGAGAATCTTGGCGATCACCTGGCAAGCCTTGCCGCGGGGTGCTTCAACTGCCCGTGCACGAGTTCGGGATACTAGGGTACCCTTACTCTAGTACACCGACACAAACCCACAAGGAGCTAAAGGTAAGATCAATATTCTCTCAAGCCCTATCTACCACTGATACGACTCTACGTGCACCGAACGTTTACTTCCAACTAGAAACGAGAAATAAAACTACGTTGTGGGTATGAAGAGGATAACCTTGCATGATATCGGAGAGCTAAAACATAAAAGTAGGTTCTGTTATCATAAAGTTAGAATATATTACTAAATATTATAAATAGCAAGTGTGGAATAATGGTGGATCGGTGTGCGGAATTGTCCTAGGAAATTGGTAACAAGACCGGTAATCACTATTGCAGTTTCATATGAGGGAGAGGCATAAGCTAACATACTTTCTCTACTTGGATCATATGCACTTATGATTGGAACTCTAGCAAGCATCCGCAACTATTAAAGGTCATTAAGGTAAAACCCAACCATATCATTAAAGCATCAAGTCCTCTTTATTCCTATACGCAACAATCCCTCTTACTCGGGTTTGTGTTTCAGTCACTCACCAACCCACTATAAGCGAATCATGAACGTATTGCAACACCCTACAGCGGGAATCCCTCACGCTTGCGCGACACGGAGGGCACCATAGGACAGCACCAAAGTAAAACATACAACTCATACCAATCTAGATCATCAATCAACCCAAAGACAAAAGATATCTACTCAAAACATCATAGGATGGCAACACATCATTGGATCATAATATGTGGCATAAAGCACCATGTTCAAGTAGGGATTACAGCGGGGTGCGGGAGAGTGGACGGTGTAAAAGAGATGAGGATGGTGATGATGATGGTGATGTTCATGAAGACGATCACCGCGGCGATGATTCCCATCCCGATGGCACTCCGGTGCCACCGGAAGAGAGGAGGATAGGTTCTCCCCCTTGTGCTTCCTCCTCCATGGCCTCCACCCTCTGGTCCTTGGCCTTCATGGTGATGATGGCCCCTCCGGGATACTCCTCCATGGCCACCGGTGATGATGGCCCCCTCCGGTAGGGTGCCAGAGAGGGCCTAGATTGATTTCTCGTGGCTACAGAGGCTTGCTGCGGCGGAACTTCCGATCTAGGTTAATTTTCTGAGGTTTCTGTATTTATAGGAATTTTTGGCGTCGGTCTCACGTTAAGGAGGTGCCCGAGCTGTCCACGAGGTAGGCCCACGCGCCCGTACCAGGTGGGCGCGCCCCCCACCCTCGTGGGCAGCTCGGGACTCTTCTGGCCCAACTCTGATGCTCCGTGGTCTTCTTTTGGTCCATAAAAAATCATAAAAAATTGGCCCGTCAATTGGACTCCGTTTGGTATTCCTTTTCTGCAAAACTCAAAAGCAAGGAGAAAACAGAAACTGGCACTGGGCTCTAAGTTAATAGGTTAGTCCAAAAAATCATATAAAATATCATATAAATGCATATCAAACATCCTAGACGGATAATATAATAGCATGAATACTTCATAAATTATAGATACGTTGGAGACGTATCAAGCACCATCTCCTCTCAAAACCCTAGTTCATCTCTTGTATCCAATCTTGTATCAAAACCACAAATTGGTACCTGTGGGTTGCTAGTAGTGTTGATTACTCCTTGTAGTTGATGCTAATTGGTTTACTTGGTGGAAGATCATATCTTCAGATCCTTTATGCATATTATTACTCCTCTGATTATGAACATGAATATGCTTTGTGAGTAGTTACGTTTGTTCCTGAGGACATGGGTGATGTCTTGCTATTAGTAGTCATGTGAATTTGGTATTCGTTCGATATTTTGATGAGATGTATGTTGTCTTTTCCTCTAGTGGTGTTATGTGAATGTCGACTACATGACACTTCACCATTATTTGGGCCTAGAGGAAGGCATGGGGAAGTAATAAGTAGATGATGGGTTGCTAGAGTGACAGAAGCTTAAACCCTAGTTTATGCGTTGCTTCGTTAGGGGCTGATATGGATCCATATGTTTAATGACGTGGTTAGGTTTACCTTAATACTTCTTTTCTAGTTGCGGACGCTTGCTATAGGGGTTAATCATAAGTGGGATGCTTGTCCAAGTTAGGGCAGTACCCAAGTACCGGTCCACCCACATATCAAATTATCAAAGTACCGAACGCGAATCACATGAACGTGATGAAAACTAGCTTGACGATAATTCCCATGTGTCCTCGGGAGCTCCTTTCTCATTATTAGAAATTTTCCAGGCTTATCCTTTGCAATATAAAGTATTGGGCCACCTTGCTGCACTTTATTTACTTTATTTACTTGTCACTCGTTACTATTTATCTTATCACAAATCTATCTATCACCTACAATTTCAGTGCTTGCAGAGAAAACCTTACTGAAAACCGCTTACCATTTCCTTCTGCTCCTCGTTGGGTTCAACACTCTTACTTATCGAAAGGACTACGATTGATCCCCTACACTTGTGGGTCATCAAGACTCTTTTCTGGTGCCGTTGCCGGGGAGTGTAGCGCTTTTGGTGAGTGGAACTTGGTAAGGAAACATTTATATAGTGTGCTGAAATTTTCTGTTACTTGTCTCTATGGAAACTAATCCTTTGAGGGGCTTGTTTGGGGTATCTTCACCCCAACCAGAAGAGCAAAGAGTTTCTCCTCAACCTACTGAACTTTATGAAAATATTTACTTTGAGATTCCTTCGGGTATGATAGAGAAACTGCTAGCTAATCCATTCGCAGGAGACAGAACATTGCATCCCGATTTACACCTTATCTTTGTGGATGAAGTTTGTGGATTATTTAAGCTTGCAGGTATTCCCGATGATGTTGTCAAAAGGAAGGTCTTCCCTTTATCTTTGAAGGGAGATGCATTGACATGGTATAGGCTATGTGATGATACGAGATCTTGGAATTATAAGCGATTGAAGCTTGAATTTCACCAGAAGTTCTATCCTATGCATCTTGTTCATCGTGATCGTAATTACATATATAATTTCTGACCTCGCGAAGGAGAAAGCATCACTCAAGCTTGGGGGAGGCTTAAGTCAATGTTATATTCATGCCCCAATCATGAGCTCTCTCGGGAAATGATTATTCAGAATTTTTATTCTCGGCTTTCTCTTGATAATCGCAACCTTCTCGATACTTCCTGTGCTGGTTCTTATATGCTGGAGACTATTGATTTCAAATGGGACTTATTGGAAAGAATTAAATGCAACTCTGAAGATTGGGGTTCCGACGATGGTAAGGAGTCAGGTATGACACCTAAGTTCGATTGTGTTAAATCTTTTATGGATACCGATGCTTTTCGTGGATTTAGCGCTAAATATGGACTTGACTCTGAGATAGTAGCTACTTTCTGTGAATCTTTTGCTACTCACGTTGATCTCCCTAAAGAGAAGTGGTTTAAATATAATCCTCCTGTTGAAGTGAAAGTAGTTGCACCTATTACAGTCGAAGAAAAGACTATTACCTATAGTGATCCTATTGTTCTTACTGCTTATGTCGAAAAACCTTTTTTTCCTGTTAGGATAAAGGACCATGCTAAGGCTTCGACTGTTGTTCGTAAGAGTAATACTAGGAATTATACACCTCCTGAGCAAATTAATGTTGAACCTAGTATTGCTATGGTTAAAGATCTATTGGATGAGGATTTAGATGGGCATGTTATTTCTTTCTGTGGTGAAACTGCCAATATTGCTAGACCTGATACTAACACACGTAGACCTGTCGTAGGCATGCCTGTTATTTCTGTTAAAATAGGATATCATTGTTATCATGGCTTATGTGATATGGGTGCTAGTGCTAGTGCGATACCTTATGATCTATATAAAGAAATTATGCATGACATTGCACCCATTGAATTAGAAGACATTGATGTTACTATTAAGCTTGCTAATAGGGATACCATTAAATCCTTTGGGATTGTTAGAGATGTTGAAGTTTTGTGTGGGAAGGTTAAATACCCTGCTGATTTCCTTGTTCTTGGTTCCCCACAAGATGATTTTTGTCCCATTATTTTTGGTAGACCCTTCTTGAATACAGCTAGTGCTAAGATTAATTGTGAAATGAATATTGTCACTGTTGGCATAGATGGTATGTCTCATGAGTTTAATTTCGCTAAGTTTAGTAGACAACCTCGTGAAAGGGAACCACCTAGTAAGGATGAAATTATTGGTCTTGCTTCCATTGCTGTTCCTCCAACTAATCCGTTAGAACAATATTTGCTAGACCATGAAAACGATATGTTTATGAAGGAAAGGGTGGAAATAGATGAAGTGTTCCTTAAACAGGAACCTATGCTGAAACATAACCTTCCCGTTGAAATTCTTGGGGATCCCCCTCCACCCAAGGGTGATCCCGTGTTTGAACTCAAACCATTACCTGGTAATATTAAGTATGCTTATCTTGATGAAAAAGAAATATATCCGCGTATTATTAGTGCTAACCTTTCAGAGAAAGAAGAAGAAAGATTATTGAAAACTCTGAAGAAGCACCGAGCTGCTATTGGATATACTCTGGATGATCTTAAGGGCATTAGTCCCACGTTATGTCAACATAAAATTACATTGGAGGACGATGCCAAACCAGTTAGAGATCCTCAAAGACGATTAAATCCCAAGATGAAGGAAGTGGTAAGAAAGGAGATATTAAAGCTCCTTGAGGCAGGTATTATTTATCCCATTGCTGATAGTGAATGGGTAAAAGCCCTGTCCATTGTGTCCCTAAAAAGGGAGGTATTACCGTTGTTCCTAATGATAAAGATGAATTGATCCCGCAAAGAATTATTACAGGTTATAGGATGGTAATTGATTTCCGTAAGCTAAATAAAGCTACTAAGAAAGATCATTACCCTTTACCTTTTATTGATCAAATGCTAGAAAGACTATCCAAACACACACATTTCTGCTTTCTAGATGGTTATTCTGGTTTCTCTCAGATACCTGTGTCAGCGAAGGATCAATCTAAAACTACTTTTTCTTGCCCTTTTGGTACTTTTGCTTATAGACGTATGCCTTTTGGTTTACGTAATGCACCTTCTACCTTTCAAAGATGCATGATGGCTATATTCTCTGATTTTTTTGAAAAGATTTGTGAGGTATTCATGGATGACTTTTCCGTTTATGGATCCTCTTTTGATGATTGTTTGAGCAACCTTGATCGAGTTTTGCAGAGATGCGAAGACACTAGTCTCGTCCTGAATTGGGAAAAGTGTCACTTTATGGTTAATGAAGGCATTGTCTTGGGGCACAAGATCTCCGAGAGAGGTATTGAAGTTGATAAAGCCAAAGTTGATGCTATTGAGAAGATGCCATGTCCCAAGGACATAAAAGGTATAAGAAGTTTCCTTGGTCACGCCGGTTTTTATAGGAGGTTCATTAAGGACTTTTCTAAAATCTCTAGGCCTCTGACTAATTTATTGCAAAAAGATATTCCTTTTGTCTTTGATGATGATTGTGTAGAAGCATTTGAAGTACTTAAGAAAGCTTTGATCACTGCACCTGTTGTTCAGCCGCCTGATTGGAATTTACCTTTTGAAATTATGTGCGATGCTAGTGATTATGCTGTAGGTGCTGTTCTAGGGAAAAGAGTCGATAAGAAATTGAATGTTATACAGTATGCTAGTAAGACTCTTGATACTGCCCAGAGAAATTATGCTACTACTGAAAAAGAGTTCTTAGCAGTTGTGTTTGCATGTGATAAGTTTAGAACTTATATTGTTGATTCCAAAGTTACTATTCACACTGATCATGCTGCTATTAAATATCTTATGGAAAAGAAAGATGCTAAGCCTAGACTCATTAGATGGGTTCTCTTGCTCCAAGAATTTGACTTGCATATTATTGATAGAAAGGGAGCTGATAACCCAGTTGCAGACAACTTGTCTAGGTTAGAGAATGTTCTTGATGACCCACTGCCTATTAATGATAGCTTTCCTGATGAGCAATTAGCGGTCGTCAATGCTTCTCGTACTGCTCCTTGGTATGCTGATTATGCTAATTACATTGTTGCTAAATATATACCGCATAGTTTCACGTACCAGCAAAAGAAAAAGTTCTTTTATGATTTAAGACATTACTTCTGGGATGGCCCACATCTTTATAAAGAAGGAGTAGATGGTGTTATTAGACGTTGTGTGCCTGAGCATGAACAGGAACAGATTCTATGTAAGTGTCACTCTGAATCGTATGGAGGACACCACGCTGGAGATAGAACTGCACACAAGGTACTACAATCTGGTTTTTATTGGCCTACTCTCTTCAAAGATGCTCGTAAGTTTGTCTTATCTTGTGATGAATGTCAAAGAATAGGTAACATTAGTAGACGTCAAGAAATGCCTATGAATTATTCTCTTGTTATTGAACCGTTTGATGTTTGGGGCTTTGATTATATGGGACCTTTTCCTGCCTCTAATGGTTATACACATATTTTAGTTGCTGTTGATTACGTTACTAAGTGGGTAGAAGCTATTCCAACTAGTAGTGCTGATCATAACACTTCTATTAAAATGCTTAAAGAAGTTATTTTTCCGAGGTTTGGAGTCCCTAGATATCTTATGACTGATGGTGGTTCACATTTTATTCATGGTGCTTTCCGTAAGATGCTTGCTAAGTATGATGTTAATCATAGAATAGCATCTCCTTATCATCCGCAGTCTAGTGGTCAAGTAGAGTTGAGCAATAGAGAGCTCAAATTAATTTTGCAAAAGACTGTGAATAGATCTAGAAAGAATTGGTCCAAAAAAACTTGATGATGCATTATGGGCCTATAGAACTGCATACAAAAATCCTATGGGTATGTCTCCATATAAGATGGTTTATGGAAAAGCGTGTCATTTACCTCTTGAACTTGAACATAAGGCATATTGGGCTATCAAAGAGCTCAATTATGACTTCAAACTTGCCGGTGAGAAGAGGTTGTTTGATATTAGCTCACTTGATGAATGGAGAACCCAAGCGTATGAGAATGCCAAGCTTTTCAAAGAAAAAGTTAAACGCTGGCATGATAAGAGGATACAAAAGCGTGAGTTTAACGTAGGAGATTATGTGTTATTATTCAACTCTTGTTTAAGATTTTTTGCAGGAAAACTTCTCTCAAAATGGGAAGGTCCTTACATTATCGAGGAGGTCTATCGTTCTGGTGCCATAAAAATCAACAACTTCGAAGGCACAAATCCGAGGGTGGTAAACGGTCAAAGAATTAAACATTATATTTCAGGTAATCCTATCAATGTTGAAACTAATATTATTGAAACCGTAACTCCTGAGGAATACATAAGGGACACTTTCCAGAATGTTCCAGACTCCGAAAAGGTATAGGTATGTGGTACGGTAAGTAAACCGACTCCAAAACAACTCCAATGGCAATTTTTATTAGTTTTGGATTATTTAAGAATTTTAGGAAGAAAGAAGTAGTCCGAAAGGGACACAAGGCCCCCATGAGAGTGGAGGGCGCCCCCCCTATAGGGCGCGCCCCCTGTCTCGTGGGCACCTCGTGTGCCTCCCGGACTCCGTTTTCTTGCACATTACGTATTTTGGTCGGTAAAAATTCATTATATATACTCCCGAAGGTTCTGACCACCGTATCATGCAAATATCCTCTGTTTTCGTTTCGAGCTGTTTCCGTTTCAGATCTTGAGCACCATGACTTCGCCCTCCTCCCATAACGAAGACAAGGATGCTTGGCTATTGAAGATAGCGCTGAAAAGAGAAGAACTAGAAGAGATCAACAAGGATGAAGGGATCAAGAAGGCCATGGAGGTCCAAGCTCTGGCGGTGAAAGAAGAAGACATCCCTCAACCTTTACATAACCTCTTTACTCCAACATAGATTGAAGCTTTCAAGATGATTGAGTTAGCTTGCATAAAGAACAAGTATCTCACACAGGAGAATATTTTGTTGAAGGATCATATTGCTGGGCTCAAGGGCATTATCCGCAAGTTGGAGGAGCTTTTATGCTCAATGTGCGATTACCCACCGCCATCATCACCGCCTTCATAACACCAACCGTGAAGAAGGACATAAACACATGGGTATGGGCACTCCCCTTGGCAACTGCCAAGCTTGGGGGAGGTGCCCCGGTATCGTATCACCATCACACTCTTATCTTTACCGCTTTATTTAGTTCGATCCTTTTAATAGTATCTTGATCTAGTAGATTCAAGTCTTGATATCAAGTAGTTTTGAGTTTTGCATTGTGGTCTCTTTTTGTAATCGAGTCCGTGAGCTATCCATAATAAAGATTAGTATTGAGTCAAGGGCTTTGCTATGTTGCCATGATCTTGAGAAAGTAGAAAGAATAAAAGAGTTCATATTGATCTTATGGATAGTGATAACTTCACATATAGAAAGTATGAGGCATAAAAATTGTTGAGAGTTGATAAACTTAGCCTTGATCATCGTTGCAATTAATGGGAAGTGATAAGGAAAGAGGGGTTCACATATAAATATATTATCTAGGACACCTTTTATAATTGGGAGCACTCATTAAGTATGACATGCTAAAAGAGTTGACGTTGGACAAGGAAGACAACGTAATGGTTTATGTTTTCGGACATCTCAGTTAAAGTATACTGTCATTGACCTTCCAAACATGTTGAGCTTGCCATTCTCCCTCATGCTAGCCAAATTCCTTGCACCAAGTAGAGATACTACTTGTGCTTCCAAATATCCTTAAACCCAGTTTTGCCATGAGAGTCCACCATACCTACCTATGGATTGGGTAAGATCCTTCAAGTAAGTTGTCATCGCTGCAAGCAATAAAAATTGCTCTCTAAATATGTATGACTTATTAGTGCAGAGAAAATAAGATTTGTACGAACTTGTGTGGAAGTAATAAAAGCGACGGACTACATAATAAAGGTCCACATACAAGGGGCAATATAAAGTGACGTTCTTTTGCATTAAGATTTTGTGCATCAACCCTAAACGCGCATGACAACCTTTGCTTCCCTCTGCGAAGGGCCTATCTTTTACTTTATGTTTTTACTTCATGCTTGAGTCAAGGTGATCCTCACCTTTCCCTTTTTCATTTTATCCTTTGGCAAGCTCCTCGTGTTTGAAAGATCATGATATATATATCCAATTGGATGTAAGTTAGCATGGGCTATTATTGTTGACATCACCTAAAGGTGAATACGTTGGGAGGCAACACAATAAGCCCCTATATTTCTCAGTGTCCGGCTGAAACTCCATAACCACAAGTACTGCGTGAGTGTTAGCAATTGTAGAAGACTACGAGATAGTTGAGTATGTGAGCTTGCTGAAAAGCTCTATTGTTGACTCTTTCTGATGTTACGATAAATTGCAATTGCTTCAATGACTGAGATTATAGTTTGTTAGTTCCCAATGAACTTTTTGAACCATAATTGACATTGTGAATTGTTTGTTACTTGAGCATAAGAAATCATATGATAAGTTCTATATATGTTGCTATTATAAGAATGATCATGATGCCCTCTGCTACGTCTCGAGCTTGCGTTGGTTAAGAGGAGAGGATGATGCAGCACAGTAGCGTAAGTATTTCCCTCAGTTTTTGAGAACCAAGGTATCAATCCAGTAGGAGGTCACGCGCAAGTCCCTCATACCTGCACAAAACGATAGCTACTCGCAACCAACATGATTAGGGGTTGTCAATCCCTTCACGGTCACTTACGAGAGTGAGATCTGATAGAGATAATATTTTTGGTATTTTTGGTATAAAGATGCAAAGTGAAAAGTAAAAGCAAAGTAAAAACAAGGCAAGTAAATAAAGTGATAGAGATTGATATGATGAGAATAGACCCGGGGGCCATAGGTTTCACTACTGGCTTCTCTCAAGAGCATAGATATTCTACGGTGGGTGAACAAATTACTGTTGAGCAATTGACAGAATTGAGCATAGTTATGAGTATATCTAGGCGATGATCATGTATATAGGCATCACGTCCGAAACAAGTAGACCGAAACGATTCTGCATCTACTACTATTACTCCACTCATCGACCGCTATCCAGCATGCATCTAGAGTATTAAGTTAAAAACAGATTAACGCCTTAAGCAAGATGACATGATGTAGAGGAATAAATTCATGAAATATGATAAATACCCCATCTTGTTATCCTCGATGGCAACAATACAATGCGTGCCTTGCAACCCCTTCTGTCACTAGGTAAGGACACCACAAGATTGAACGGAAGAAGTATGATTAAGCACGTTATGGAAATTTGCCTCTAAACTAGACTTCATCTCTTTAATAATTTCATTTTGATAAAAGCATAAGAGAGTAGTTGATTCAACCTTATCATTCATAGGGTGCCCAAATATAGTTTTCATTTTTTCATAGGTATCTATAGCATCCCCTTCAAGAAAACCTTCCTCAAAGATGGAGTCTAAAACTTGTTTGAAGGAAGCGGGCAAGCCAACATAAAAACTTTTTAAGTAAATTTCAATTTGATATTGTGGCACATAGCTAGCCCGAATCCTAAGTAACCTATCCCAAGCATCTTTTAAAGACTCATCAAGTAAATAGCGAAAAATTCCAGAGTCATCCTCATAATTATTCAAGCTCTCATTGGTGACCCCGGTGGGTCTTTCTATAGCATCATTATTTATGAGCTTAGAGAGGATAGAGGGGTTATTCAAGGCACTAGAGCTCGGGAGAAAACCCGTAGTTCTTTTCGATTCGGCCATGGCAACGGGAAGGCAAACGGAAAAGAGAGGAGGAGATTGGGAAAGAGAGGGCGAATAAAACGGCAAGGACGAAGTGGGGGAGAGGAAAACGAGAGGCAAATGGCAAATAATTTAATGCGAGAGATAGGGATTGTGATGGGTACTTGGTATGTTGACTTTTGCGTAGACCACCCCGGCAACGGCGCCAGAAATCCTTCATGCTACTTCTTGAGCTTGCGTTGGTTTTCCCCGAAGAGGAGAGGATGATGCAGCACAGTAGCGTAAGTATTTCCCTCAGTTTTTGAGAACCAAGGTATCAATCCAGTAGGAGGTCACGCGCAAGTCCCTCATACCTGCACAAAACGATAGCAACTCGCAACCAACGCGATTAGGGGTTGTCAATCCCTTCACGGTCACTTGCGAGAGTGAGATCTGATAGAGATAATATTTTTGGTATTTTTGGTATAAAGATGCAAAGTGAAAAGTAAAAGCAAAGTAAAAACAAGGCAAGTAAATAAAGTGATAGAGATTGATATGATGAGAATAGACCCGGGGGCCATAGGTTTCACTACTGGCTTCTCTCAAGAGCATAGATATTCTACGGTGGGTGAACAAATTACTGTTGAGCAATTGACAGAATTGAGCATAGTTATGAGTATATCTAGGCGATGATCATGTATATAGGCATCACGTCCGAAACAAGTAGACCGAAACGATTCTGCATCTACTACTATTACTCCACTCATCTAC
>LR880966.1:758090962-758105742 GCA_904067115.1 Aegilops sharonensis | reverse complement strand
ATGTCAACTACATGATTATGCTAAGCAATATGACAATGATGGAGCGTGTCATAATAAACGGAACGGTGGAAAGTTGCATGGCAATATATCTCGGAATGGCTATGGAAATGCCATAATAGGTAGGTATGGTTGCTGTTTTGAGGAAGATATATGGTGGGTGTATGATACCGGCGAAAAGTGCGCACTATTAGAGAGGCTGCAATGGCGGAAGAATGGGAAAAAGTGCGTATGATCCATGGACTCAACATTAGTCATAAAGAACTCATATACTTATTGCAAAAATCTAGAAGTTATCAAAGCAAAGTATTACGCGCATGCTCCTAGGGGGATAGATTGGTAGGAAAAGACCATCGCTCGTCCCCGACCGCCACTCATAAGGAAGACAATCAATAAATAAATCATGCACCGAGTTCATCACATAACGGTTCACCATACGTGCATGCTACGGGAATCACAAACTACAACACAAGTATTCTTTAAATTCACAACTACTCAACTAGCATGACTCTAATATCACCATCTTCATATCTCAAAACAATTATCAAGCATCAAACTTATCTTAGTATTCAACGCACTCAAAAGAAAGTTTCACATATCTTGAATACCAAGTATATTAACATTAAGGAAATTACCATGCTATTAACGACTCTCAAAATAATGTAAGTGAAGCATGAGAGATCAAGTTTCTTTAAAACGAATCCACCACCTTGCTCTAAAAGATCTAAGTGAAGCACTAGAGCAAAAAAATTATCACGCTCAAAAAGATATAAGTGAAGCACTACGAAGAAACTTTCAAGCTCAAAAGATATAAGTGAAGCACATAGAGTATTCTATCAAATTTCAAATCATATATGGCTCTCTCAAAAGGTGTGTACAGCAAGGATGATTGTGTTAAACTAAAAATCAAAGACTCAAAAATACAAGACGCTCCAAGCAAAACACATATCATGTTGGTGAATAAAAATATAGCTCCAAGTAAATTACCAATGGAAGTGGACGAAAGAAGGGATGCCTTCCGGGGCATCCCCAAGCTTTGACTTTTTGGTGTCCTTGGATTGTCTTGGGGGTGCCATGGGCATCCCCAAGCTTAGGCTGTTGCCACTCGTTGTTCCATAATCCATCAAAAGAATTCACCCAAAACTTGAAAACTTCACAACACAAAACTCAATAGAAATCTCGTGAGCTCCGTTAGAGAAAGAAAACAAAAGAGTACTTTAAGGTACTGTGATGAACTCATTCTTCATTTATATTGGTGTTAAACATACTTTATTCCAACTTCTCTATGGATTGTAAACTATTTTACTAACCATAGATTCATCAAAATAAGCAAACAACACACGCAAAACAGAATCTGTCAAAAACAGAACAGTCTGTAGTAATCTGTAACTAACGCAAACTTCTGGAACCCAAAAAATTCTACCAAAATTAGACGAGCTGGAAAATTTGTTTATTGATCAGAAGCAATTGGAATCAGTATTTTATCACGTTCTGGTGATTTTTAACAATTCGGGCACTGAGCACAAAGATTCTGAAAATTACAGCAAGATCAAATAACTATCATCCAAGAAGATCCAATAGGTCCAACTTGGCACAAACACTAATTAAAAGATAAAACCACATCTAAACAGAGGCTAGATGGATTTTTTTATTCCTAAACAGAAGCAAAAACAAAAAACTAAAAATAAAATTGGGTTGCCTCCCAACAAGCGCTATCGTTTAACGCCCCTAGCTAGGCATAAAAGCGAGGATGGATCTAGGTATTGCCATCTTTGGTATTCGGAGAGGAGGATCTCCTTTCTATGGCATTCATTCTTCTATTTAAGTTAAGCACATGGCCATTAACGGAATAAGTATGATTAAGCACGTTATGGAAATTTGCCTCTAAACTAGACTTCATCTCTTTAATAATTTCATTTTGATAAAAGCATAAGAGAGTAGTTGATTCAACCTTATCATTCATAGGGTGCCCAAATATAGTTTTCATTTTTTCATAGGTATCTATAGCATCCCCTTCAAGAAAACCTTCCTCAAAGATGGAGTCTAAAACTTGTTTGAAGGAAGCGGGCAAGCCAACATAAAAACTTTTTAAGTAAATTTCAATTTGATATTGTGGCACTTAGCTAGCCCGAATCCTAAGTAACCTATCCCAAGCATCTTTTAAAGACTCATCAAGTAAATAGCGAAAAATTCCAGAGTCATCCTCATAATTATTCAAGCTCTCATTGGTGACCCCGGTGGGTCTTTCTATAGCATCATTATTTATGAGCTTAGAGAGGATAGAGGGGTTATTCAAGGCACTAGAGCTCGGGAGAAAACCCGTAGTTCTTTTCGATTCGGCCATGGCAACGGGAAGGCAAACGGAAAAGAGAGGAGGAGATTGGGAAAGAGAGGGCGAATAAAACGGCAAGGACGAAGTGGGGGAGCGGAAAACGAGAGGCAAATGGCAAATAATTTAATGCGAGAGATAGGGATTGTGATGGGTACTTGGTATGTTGACTTTTGCGTAGACCACCCCGGCAACGGCGCCAGAAATCCTTCTTGCTACTTCTTGAGCTTGCGTTGGTTTTCCCCGAAGAGGAGAGGATGATGCAGCACAGTAGCGTAAGTATTTCCCTCAGTTTTTGAGAACCAAGGTATCAATCCAGTAGGAGGTCACGAGCAAGTCCCTCATACCTGCACAAAACGATAGCTACTCGCACCCAACGCGATTAGGGGTTGTCAATCCCTTCATGGTCACTTACGAGAGTGAGATCTGATAGAGATAATATTTTTGGTATTTTTGGTATAAAGATGCAAAGTGAAAAGTAAAAGCAAAGTAAAAACAAGGCAAGTAAATAAAGTGATAGAGATTGATATGATGAGAATAGACCCGGGGGCCATAGGTTTCACTACTGGCTTCTCTCAAGAGCATAGATATTCTACGGTGGGTGAACAAATTACTGTTGAGCAATTGACAGAATTGATCATAGTTATGAGTATATCTAGGCAATGATCATGTATATAGGCATCACGTCCGAAACAAGTAGACCGAAACGATTCTGCATCTACTACTATTACTCCACTCATCGACCGCTATCCAGCATGCATCTAGAGTATTAAGTTAAAAACAGATTAACGCCTTAAGCAAGATGACACGATGTAGAGGAATAAATTCATGAAGTATGATAAATACCCCATCTTGTTATCCTCGATGGCAACAATACAATGCGTGCCTTGCAACCCCTTCTGTCACTAGGTAACGACACCACAAGATTGAACCCAAAGCTAAGCACTTCTCCCATTGCAAGAACTACCAATCTAGTTGGCCAAACCAAATGGATAATTCAAAGAGACTTGCAAAGATAACTCAATCATACATAAAATAATTCAGAGAAGAATCAAATATTTTCCATAGATAAGTTGGATCATAAACCCACAATTCATCGGTCTCAACAAACACACCGCAAAAAGAAGATTACATCGAATAGATCTCCACGAGAGAGGGGGAGAACATTGTATTGAGATCCAAAAAGAGAGAAGAAGCCATCTAGCTACTAGCTATGGACCCGAAGGTCTGAAGCAAACTACTCACACTTCATCGGAGGGGCTATGGTGTTGATGTAGAAGCCCTCCATGGTGGATGCCCCCTCCGGCGGAGCTCCGGAACAGACCCCAAGATGGGATCTCGTGGATACAGGAAGGTACGACGGTGGAATTAGGCTTTTGGCCCCGTCTCTGATCTGTCGGGGGTACGTAGGTATATATAGGAGGAAGGAGTACGTCGGTGGAGCGTCAGGGGGCCCACGAGGCAGGGGGGCGCGCCCAGGGGGGAAGGGCGCGCCCCCCACCCTCGTGACCGCCTCTGGCACTTCTTGGAGTAGGGTCCAAGTCTCCTGGATCACGTTCAGTGAGAAGATCACGTTCTCGAAGGTTTCATTCCGTTTGGACTCCGTTTGATATTCCGTTTCTTTGAAACACTGAAATAGGCAAAAAAAATAGCAATTTCTGGGCTAGGCCTCTGGTTAATAGGTTAGTCCCAAAAATAATATAAAAGTGGAAAATAAAGCCCAATATAGTCCAAAACAATGGATAAAGTAGCATGGAGCAATCAAAAATTATAGATACGTTGGAGACGTATCACCCTCATGTCCATATTTTGTTTTTATCGACACCTCTATCTCTAAACATGTGGACATATTTTTCGATTTCGGCTTCCGCTTGAGGACAAGCGAGGTCTAAGCTTGGGGGAGTTGATACGTCCATTTTGCATCATGCTTTTATATCAATATTTATTGCATTATGGGATGTTATTACACATTATATCTCAACACTTATGGCTATTCTCTCTTATATTACAAGGTTTACCATGAAGAGGGGGAATGCGGGCAGCTGGAATTCTGGCTGGAAAAGGAGCACACGTTAGAAACCTATTCCGCACAGCTCCAAAAGTTCTGAAACTCCACGAAACAACCTTTTGGAATTAATAAGAATTTCTGAGCGAAAGAAATACACCAGGGGGCCCATACCCTGTCCAAGAGACAGGGGGCGCGCCCCACCCTATAGGGCGCGCCCCCTATCTCCTGGGCCCCCTGGTGGGCCGCCGGTGTCCATCTTTTGCTATATCATCACTTTTACCCTGGAAAAAATCGCGGGCAAGCTTACGGGATGAAACTCCGCCGCCACGAGGTGGAACCTTGGCGGAACCAATCTAGGGCTCTGGCAGAGCTGTTCTGTCGGGGACACTTCCCTCCGGGAGGGGGAAATCATCACCAAGGTCATCACCAATGATCCTCTCATCGGGAGGGGGTCAATCTCCATCAACATCTTCAACATCACCATCTCCTCTCAAAACCCTAGTTCATCTCTTGTATCCAATCTTGTATCAAAACCACAAATTGGTACCTGTGGGTTGCTAGTAGTGTTGATTACTCCTTGTAGTTGATGCTAATTGGTTTACTTGGTGGAAGATCATATGTTCAGATCCTTTATGCATATTATTACTCCTCTGATTATGAACAAGAATATGCTTTGTGAGTATTTACGTTTGTTCCTGATGACATGGGTGAAGTCTTGCTATTAGTAGTCATGTGAATTTGGTATTCGTTCAATATTTTGATGAGATGTATGTTGTCTTTTCCTCTAGTGGTGTTATGTGAACGTCGACTACATGACACTTCACCATTATTTGGGCCTAGAGGAAGGAATGGGGAAGTAATAAGTAGATGATGGGTTGCTAGAGTGACAGAAGCTTAAACCCTAGTTTATGCGTTGCTTCGTTAGGGGATGATATGGATCCATATGTTTAATGTTGTGGTTAGGTTTACCTTAATACTTCTTTTGTAGTTGCGGAAGCTTGTAAGAGGGGTTAATCATAAGTGGGATGCTTGTCCAAGTTAGGGCAGTACCCAAGTACCGGTCCACCCACATCAAATTATCAAAGTACCGAACGCGAATCACATGAACGTGATGAAAACTAGCTTGACGATAATTCCCATGTGTCCTCGGGAGCTCCTTTCTCATTATTAGAAATTGTCCAGGCTTATCCTTTGCAATATAAAGGATTGGGACACCTTGCTGCACTTTATTTACTTTATTTACTTATTACTCGTTACTATTTATCTTATCACAAAACTATCTATCACCTACAGTTTCAGTGCTTGCAGAGAAAACCTTATTGAAAACCGCTTATCATTTCCTTCTGCTCCTCATTGGGTTCGATACTCTTACTTATCGAAAGGACTATGATTGATCCCCTACACTTGTGGGTCATCAGTCCCCACTGCCGCACTACGTGGCCAAGCTGTGGGCGAACGGCCCGCCGGGGGAGCCCAAAGGCACGACCGACGCCGTCAAGGTGGAAATGGAGGTGACAAGCAGCAAGGATCCCGGCGACGTCGACGTGCAGGAGCTGACCTTCTTCATAGTTCCACCCAAGCTGCTGGCCGGGGCTAAGCTGGTGTCCCTCCACATTCAGATTGACAAGCTCACGTCCTAAATGTTTCTACAGTGCCTTCTGTTTATCTTAGTAATATGCTAATATAGGGATTACCTCGGTCTACTTTAGCTTAAGAAATGACGGGTTTTGGTGGCGATGCAGTAATTACTTCGACATCAGATCAGTAATTTCCAACAGTCGAACGGATATTTTGTGTCTGTTGGATATAAAGTTCCTTTGGGTAAGAGGTACTACTTGTCATCAAAATGGATAAAAGGAGATGTATGTAGACGTATTTTAGTTCTAGATATGTCCCTTTTTATCCATTTTGATGACAAGCACTCCCTCCATTGCACAATACATGCCTTCCATTAGTCAAAATATAGATGTATCTAGACATGTTTTAGTATATAGGTACATCCATGATAGAGCCAATCGGATGGTCGAGAACACTACAATTCGTAGCTACAGATGTGTGTGTGACTCCCAGATGCAGAGGCCGGGGGTCATCATCCTCCTTTTTGAGAAAAAAAACAGACGCGTGTGTGAGAGGACGAGTGCGTGCGTGCACCTCTTCTCTTCCTGTATAACACACTAAACTCAGAGTACAAGTTTTGGTGGGTGGTACGATGGTGCGTGTGAGAAGCCCCGAGAGATTGGTTTAATGCGTCCGAAAAAAGACTAGCCTAGAGCTCGCCACGCGGCTATTTCTGTCGAACGCCCCATTAACCGTAAGATATGTATACGACAGTGCCAGTTATTGCACGTACACAGCAGTACTCCCTCCTTTCCGGCTTATAGGGCTTAATTCAAAAATCTCACCAACCAAGATGGTGAGTGGTGGAATATTTTTTGTAGTTTGCAAAAGCACCTAATTAATGCTCTTGTTTTTCTCAAAAAAGTATGTTTATCAATGCATTAATTGCAATGCATGAATGCATAAAGTACATGCATTAGTCAATTTTCTCTTAATACTTGCATGCAATGATTTAATGCACCTTGGAATCTGAACATGTGACGGGAACAACCAAATTGAGCCTTATAAAATAGAAAAACTAAAATTTTGAGATAAGCCCTATAAACTAGAAAGGAGGGAGTAGAAAAAGAACTACTCCATCCGGGAATAGTGCCGCACTTCGAAACTAGAACCGTCAATAAATTTTGAGCTTGCGTCTCGTCACATTCCAAATTACTCCACGCTATATTGAATTGCAAACTTGTTCACACCGATCACAACCTAAACGGTTTCCCACTTAGGAGCGTATTAGTACCATGCTATATTGAATTGCAAACCTGTTCACACCGATCACAACCTAAACGGTTTCCCACTTAGGAGCGTATTAGTACTCGGTTATAAATACTAGTATGCCCATATGACTGCACATTCCTCCTCAACTCCTCATCCACAAAAACAAACAAGTCATTCAGCATCCTTCCCTTGCGTCTACCATGGCCAGCATGAGTTCTGGGTCGAGAGATTGCCACCAGGGAGAGGCGAGCATGGAAGCGGAAGCACGAGAGATGTCCCGCCTCGCTGCGAGAGCAGCCGACATGTCCCACCACGTGGAAGTAGCAGCACAGAGGTCCCGCCACGCCGCTGAAGCAGCACGGAGGTCCTGCCGCGCCTTCGATGCAGCAGACTGGTCCGGCCGTACCGCGGAAGCAGCAGAGATGTCCCGCCGCGCCGCGAATGCAGCAGAGATGTCCCGCCGGGCCGCGGCGGCCTGGGAAAATTTCTCACGGGCAGGCGACGACTGTTACAGGCGCATGCATGCGATCGTCCATAGCCAGATGGATCATATCTCCGGCTACCGGCATCACCCGGCAACTAAGGGAGGGCAATGAGAGGCTCCGGGCCGAGCGCGACCTGCTGAGGGCGAAGATCGTTCGAAGTACAGACCAGCAGGAGGAGACCAGTGCCTTGTTGAAGAGGACCGGCGTCATCGTCAAGAAACTTATGGACGAGAATGACATGCTCCACAACGAGCGCCAAAGGCTGGTGGAGGAACCCGTGGATGTTCTCAAGCAGCGTCTTGAGGACACGAAAAAGCTCATCGCCGCTCGCCGTGGAGACTAGTTCCCGCGGCCTGCAGCAACGCATCAAGAAAGTAGAGATCAGCGAGCCAGATCCTTGTCTTCCTTCTTATTTTGCCCTTGTGTATTTCGGGCGTAGCCGCATGTGGCTTTTTTAATTATCTTTCTAATTATGTAAGACAATTAATCGTCCTTATATATTCATCAGTCTTGCTATAAGTCGCAGTAGATGCTATATAGGTCCGTCGGATCTTACATCAAGATCCGTGCTTTCAAATTTTCTTTTTTCTCTCTTAAATCTCAGTCGAGTGAGACATAGCCACGCCATTAAATAGAGGCTCGGGCGCCATTAATGGAGACCTTGGGAGAGAGGTGGATGGAAGATGGAGGTCAAAGGGCTCTCCTCCCGATAGCACGCGCAGGGGTCTGATCGCACGCCTCTCGTACTCAAATAGCTACCCTACATGCCGCCTCCTAGCTAATAAAAAATGGGGGCGCGTGGCGGCACGTAAATGGTACTAGTAAATAGAACGCCCACGGTTTCAATAATACTTGTGTTTCCGATTGTAACGTGACAGCACTTGTTCCAAAATGACTTTGTTGATTGTTAATGTGTGCGCCTTCGCAAATCGGACTTCAAAATTACCACAGCATGTTGGTGCCATGTCATGGCACCAAGCCAAGTTTCATTATTTTCATGCGTGTTTTGGATTTACAGGAATTAAAAAACTAAGTTTCTCAATGTTTCCAACCCAGGCACGACGCCCAAAATTTTGAATTTCATTCCCATTTCTTGCATGGAACCTAGAAATTTACCCGAGGACACACATGTGATTTTTCAACCAACTTTGGTGCACAGGAACATGTGCTTGTATTTAAAATTTGAACTATGCACACAAAGTTGACACGTTCCCTCCCAGAACCACGAGCCTTCTTGAGAGAAGCTCCAATTTGCAAGAAGCTTATACCAAAATTTGTTCCTATTGGGCCAATTTTTTTGCCACGGCATGGTACTACCATGACATGACACCATGCCAAGTTTCATGATTTTAAAACCAAGTTTCTCAATGTTCTCAACCGACCCACGATGCCCAGATGTTTGAATTTTATTCTCATTTTTTTTGCATGGGACCTAGAAATTCACCCGAGGACACAAATGTGATTTTCAACAAACTTTAGTGCACGGGAGCATGTGCTTGTATTTCAAATTTGAATTATGCACATTAAATGACCAAAAACTCAATTAATGTGTAAATAAGGCCAAACGAAGCCGGAATAATTCCAAAATTTAACAGGGCACTCATGTAGTTCTATGTTGCCTTTGTAAATAAACTCAAGGGGGACAGCGTATATCGTTTCGCGCTCAAAGGTGGCACATTCCCTCTCAGAACCAGGAGCCTTCTTGAGAGAAGCTTCGGTTTGCAAGAAGCTTATACCAAAATCTGTTCCTATTCGGCCAATTTTTTTACCACATCATGGTAGTACCATGACATGACACCCATGCCAAGTTTCATGATTTTCAGACGTGTTTTGGATTTACAAGAATTTTAAAACCACGTTTCTCAATTTTCTCGGCCGAGCCACGATGCCCAGATGTTTTAATTTTATTCTCATTTCTTGCATGGGACCTAGAAATTCACCCGAGGACACAAATGTGATTTTTCAACCAACTTTGGTGCACGAGAGCATGTGCTTGTAGTTCAAATTTGACTTATGCACATTAAATGACCGGAAACTCAATTAATGTATAAAAAACGCCAAACGAACCCGGAATAATTCCAAAAGTTAACAGGGCACTCATGTAGCTCTATGTTGCCTTTGTTAAGAAACTCAAGGGGGGCAGCGTATATCGTTTCACACTCAAAGGTGGCACGTTCCCTCTTAGAACCACGAGCTTTCAAATCAAACCAATTTTTTACCACAACATGTTAGTGCCATGACATGACACCATGCCAAGTTTCATGATTCCCAGGCGAGTTTTGGATTTATATGAATTTAAAATCAAAGTTTCTCGATGTTCTCGGCCGAGTCATGACGCCCAGATGTTTGAATTTCATTCTCATTTCTTCCATGGGATCTAGAAATTCAACCAAGGACACACATGTGATTTTTCAACCCACTTTGGTGCACCGGAGCATGTGCATGCAGTTCATATTTAGATTATGCACATTAAAAGTCCAGAAACTCAATTAATGTATAAAAAGGCCAAATGAACCCGAAATAATTCCAAAATTTAACAGGGCACTCATATAGTTCTATGTTGCCTCTGTAAAGAAAATCAGGGGGGAGGCAGCATATATCGTTTCGCACACGAAGGTGACACGTTCCCTCTCGGAACCACGAGGCTTGTTGAGAGAATCTCCGGTTTTGCAAGAAGCTTATATCAAAACTTGTCCCAATTCAGCCAAAAATTATACATATGAAAACAAGGTTTAGATTATCCCGAACATCTCGCTACCTAGACAAATAATGTACTATGATTTGAATTCAACATAAAATGGGTACAAATATTTGAATTGGAGAGCGTATGGTACATATAGTTCATAGTGAAATATGATTACTGCTATATGCATGTTTTTGTTATCAAGATAATATTTAAATTATTGTATAACTTGACAACAATCGTATTCAAATAAGGAAAATTGATTTAAATTTAGTCCATATGGTAGACGACAATACATATGTTCACATGGTGGTGTAAAATGTTCATATATCATGGAAGATCAAAATGTACGACTACATCAATTATAAACCGCAAGGTCACCTAACGATATATTCGAATTCAACATAACGTGGATTCAAAAATTTAAATTTGAGATCCTGGCATTTGTAATCATATAAAAAGGGACATTACTCTTTCTTTTGGTGGGAATTGATTTGTTTTTTGTTGTTGCTGAGGGAAGTGCGAATCGATTTGGTACTGTGCAGGGCAATCTTGTTCTCCCAATTTTTTTACAGTTTTCTTGTAGTTTTTTCAATGGCATCTATAGCAATATAGTAAAAGGGGACATGACTCCCTTGTGTCTTGTATGAATTGTTTTTTTACACGTTAAGTTTGTTCTGCCGAACAAGGAATCCGCACCTTGTTATCCTGAAATTTTCAAGCTCGGGTATCTTTTGTCTCACCTGCTTTGAAACTCCCGCCTCTTCAACCCGCGCTGTGCCTTGTTATCCCGAAATTTCAACGCGTGCGAGAACTCCCTCCTCATCCGAAATCGGTCCCGCAACCCAGACACGCGAAATCCCCCTTCTACCCCTCAGCCGGAAATGAAGCTCCACGTCGCGGTGTCAAAACCGGTGGAGGTACGCTGGTAACTTACCCTACATTTCGGACAAGCGCGTCCCTAAGCTTGGCTCCCCCCTCCCCCTTCGCCCCCTCCATTCGTACACCGAGGCGTACACCGAGGCCGCCAAAACCCGCGAAACCCCACGCTCCTCCGTCGGCCTCCCGACCGCCGCCCAGCCGGAGACTCTTCCCCGACTATGTCGTCCACGGCAACAGCTCGCCGTCCCTCATCCACCGCACCGGATGAGCATCCGTTGTCGATCTGGTCGTCCCGCCGGATCAGCCGCCCCGTCCTCCACCTCCAAGGAGTTGCCCCGATGTTCGCCTCATCTATCGTGCCACCTCAATCCCCACAGCGCCGTCTTGACCTGCCCCACCGGAACCGCAGCACCCTCACCAATTCCTCCGATGAAGCCGAGGCCAACTCGGCGCCACCAAGGAGGTTCTGCACTCACCGCTACATTTTATCTTTTATTTGATCTCACAGGGCTGGCGGTGCTCGATACCGAGCAGACATGGCGGGTGTCCATCGACGGTGCCGTCGCCGGCCACATCATCCACGGCGTCTCTCCCCCATGTCATTGCTTCTCAGCGGTGACTTCCACAACAGCACTAGCTGCAGCTACTCCGGCTCTCGCTCACGCTGCGGCTCTGTTCTTGCTGTCGGTCGCGCTGCTGCACTGCTCTTGCTTTTGTTCGTGCTGCTGCTCTGCTCTTGCTCTCGCTTGCGCTGGTGCTGCTGCACGACCTCTGGCAGCTACAGGAGTTGCTGCTTTAGCACTCACTCGCGGTGCTACTACATGACTTGCTCTCTGCTAGTGTGTTCCCTGCTCGAGCGTCTGCTAATTTAGATCACTGCTTCTCTACTACTAGTGCTCAAACGCCCTAAACATCTATTGCAATGCTCTAGTATTAGTTCAATCAGTTTCGACAGTAAAATTCAGTTTCGACTATGAAGTTCATTTTCTTCAGTTAAGTTCAGAGTGAACAGTACTTACAGCATCTGTCGGAGCGGCCGTGGCGCAGCTGATGCGTTTTACATCTAGCACTTTTTGGTGATGTATTTTACATCATCTATTACAGATGATATTAGGGTCCTACTTCAGATTAACGTTGTCTGTCTTGTCCTGCTTCAGCCTTGTCGCCGTACACCTTAGTGGAGCTGCTCCAACGATGGAACCGTCCATCACAACGGAGCAGTACCCTCGGCGCCGTTTCCAGAGGCCTCGGATCTTCTTCCCCGCCTCCGACAGTCACACCAGCATCATCACCATCCTCCACATCCAACCCAATGATGCTGAGGTCCACAAGGCTATGCCAAAGAGGTTGTACACTTGTCGCATCACTTTGTTACTCTGCATTCATGTCGATCCCTCAGGGATTCTTTGCTATGGAACTACTATTCGTGCAAATCTGTTAGAAGGAGTGGAGCAAAGCAAAACTGGAGGATTTTTTTCCTATGGTGTCTCTTCCGAAAAAAAAACATAGGAATTTTATTCACTTGGACGTCCTTTTCAAATTAATATGCATGAAGAACAGAACTAATTGCATTACTGGCATAATAAATAAGATTCTTATTTTTTCATTTTCACGTGGTTTGACTTAAATTTGACCACGTTCCTCCATTCCTGTGTTCTTCCAATTCATGTCAACCAAACACCCAGGTTGACTGAAATTCTATGTTTCCATATGCTCTGTTTTGCACGTGCATTCCTATCCTATTCATGTGTTTCTCCTGTCCCTACATTTATAGAATCCTCCAATTCTAAGGAGCCCTTACAGATTTACTTCATTTTCAGATAGGCGTCAAAGAAAACTCTGTGTGTTATGTCCTGCTCCTGCCGTGCCGTCATCCACCCCGCCTGAGGTGCACCATCGACAGAAGCGTTCACTGCAGTAGAGATCCCCCCTGCAGACTTTCTTTCGCCGCCTCAGATCATCTTCCCCGTTGCCGGCAGCCACGCCAACTGCATTACCATCATCGACTGAGCAGATGAACCTGAGGACTACACAGTTCCGGAAGAGTGGTCACAGTCTATCGTGTTTGCTTACGTTATACATCGGTTATTATTACCTCCTACTTTATCGTTCAAACATGAGTTTTGAAATGCCCATGGGTCTCATATCGAGCCAGCAACGAATAGTATCTATCTACTATCTGGTTAATCTGGGGTCTTCTATGTGGTTCATGTTGGGTGGGCAACAAACAATAGATGATCCATTGTCTATCTTTTTAAACTGAAGCTATAATCTACCTGCTATCATTAGTTTTGGATCCATCCACTCATTTGCTACCATCAGTCTTGATTTTTGCATGCACCCCTTAGGCCTTACAAAATCTAACTATTTTTTTATTATGCATGTCAGATATTGTACACAATCGTACTGAACATGTAGAGAAAAAGAGAAGACCGTTGCGTGGGAATGTAATGTCATGCAGACGCCGCTCCATGGTGGGCGAAGTGCCCCCCCTCCTGCATTTTCAGATTGTATTCCAGAGGAAGATAACTGTTCAGATGGAGATTCAGAAGGAGCTGACCACGCCTGTTTACCACCTGAGGTGTTTGCTCTAACCTGGCATGCTGATGTTGGTCATATCATGCATATGGCGCCTTGCATTGCTTACATTATACATCTTATATGTCATCAGCTTAGTTTAGATTTGCTTTGTGTGAATGCCATGTTTGGTTTCTATATCATACTCCCACCATTCCTAAATATTTGTCCTTTTAGAGATTTCAACAAGTGACTACATACGGAACAAAATGAGTGAATCTACACTCTAAAATATGTCTATATACATCTGTATGTGGTAGTCCATTGGAAATCTCTAAAAAGACAAATATTTAGGACCGGAGGGAGTATATGGGAATTATGCAATGCCATCTTCTTTAGCCAGGCATCATATACGTGAATCATGCAATGCCATCCTGTTTAGTCAGTCATCGTATATGTGAATTGTATCGTGCCATATTTTTTCCATAATGTATTTCCATTTGTCAACAATGTTTATACATTTATCTACTCTTCATGTGCATCAGCCATTTGAGTCAGTCATGGGAAAATCTGGAGTGAAAACAAGGTCTTCTGAGCAGTCAGTGCTACCTGTCGATGCAGATATCTTGCTGGTTACAGATAGCTCCTCAGAGGAGGATTCAGAGACAGATGACTAGTCGTATCCCCCCCCCCCCCGAGGTGCATGCTCTAACTTGGCTGAGTTATATTGCTCATATCATGCATATGGTGTCTTGCATTGCCATGCCATCTGCTTAGATTAGACATGCTTTGTGTGAATGCCTCCTGTTTGCTTTCTATATCAGATATGTGAATTATGCAATGCCATGTTTTTCAGCCAGTTATCATATATGTGAATTATGCACCGCCATGGAGCCAGGCATCATATATGTGAATTATCTCATGCCATCTTTTTTTTCATTACATATTCCATTTGTCGACAATCTGTGTATATTGAACTACTCTTCATGTGTATCAGCCATTTGAGCCGGTTATGGAAAAATCTGGAGTGAAAACAAGGTCTTCAGAGCA
>LR880966.1:758043466-758061076 GCA_904067115.1 Aegilops sharonensis | reverse complement strand
TAAATATAAGCTTTTTTTAAAGAATTCGATACAGACTACGCATGGATGTATATAAACATATTTTAGAGTGTAGATTCACTCATTTGGCTCCGTATGCAGTCCATATTGATACCTCTAAAAAGGCTTATATTTAGGAATGGAGGAAGTATAAACCAAAGGCAACGACCCATGAAGTGAACTGTTATTTCACTTATGGGCGGCATAGTAGGTAATTTTTGGCAACTTCAGGGTAGTTTTAAGATGGACGAGCAGAAGCACTAATCCTTTATTAGTAAATACAGATGTGCCAAAAAAATCCTTGATAAAGGGCACTTTTATTAACTTAAAATGTAGCATCAAACGAATATAAATTATGATGGCCAACACGCAGCCTCTGCATAACTAAGATGCACACAGCAGAAAACAGCCTAATGCACATAGCTCAGATACAAATCATGGGAATATGCGATTTAGTGGCACTTTTTATAGACAGCAAACACATCTGGTAGATCATTTGCAATATTTTTTAAATTAATATTATTCTGAACTTCCAGTTCAAATTCATTCGTACGAAGATCTAAGGACTTAATGCCTTTTAGGCATTCCAATCTATTTCCAGGCCTTCTTTGTGGTTCTTTTCTCCCCATAATGAGAAAAATTGTCCTTATTGAAGATACAATTACTGTCCTAGGCTATAAATAGATCCCATGTTATGAGCTCCAGGTACTTTATAATTGACAGAGAATTGCACCCCACATAAATCCTTTTTTTTTCTATGTGGAACCATGGATGTATGATGATGAGGTGATATCGGTACGTACACCGCAACCGAATCTTCGTAGATGGGAAATAATTGGTTGATTTGGACGTACTAGCTGCAATGGAGAGGCCGTGTGATATGCATTTGGTTGAACTTTTATCAATTCTGCGGTATATAACACCACATCCCCAACAAGAAGTTGGGAGATTACGGTTCTGTAGGAGTGGTCTTACTATCAACTTGATCCTTTTGATAAGTGATTCCTGCGACCATTTTGTGTGCGTACATACAGTACAAAATGCTCCACAATTATGCCTAAAGCTAGGCAGTAATTAGATAATGCTCGTGAACTAAATGAACCACATTATCCATTATGATACATTTATCCATAGTTGAGATGATTTGCTCTATGTTTTATGATTTGAGTGATCAGCTTTGCAAAAGCATGGTTTCTTGTTGATATGAGACACGCATTGGACCATCTTGTGTATGCATCAATGACAACAATAAAATATCTGAATGGTTTGTTAACCTTTGAATGGGTTCAAGGAAGTAAGTGTCTAACTCCTGATCTTCAGGTATGAGGGCTTGTGATTAATTTCCAAGTTGCATATGTTGTGCATACGGAATTACGAGGATTTGAGGAAATTAGCAAACATTATATTGTGTCCAGTTTAACCATCAATATTTTTTCTCATCATCCCCACACCAGTATGACCCACACGATCATGCCATATCTTGATTTTGTCAAGACTCTAGAAAAATATTTTATATGAAAAATGTGGCTCCAGCTTGATGTGTGTGTAATGTGGTCCAGAAGATAGTGTAGGTAGTCTCTCACGGTTTCCTTGTCGGGTCTCTTTTGATGTGTTATGAGCAGGCTTTCAACTTCACTATATTCACGAGTTTCAATGTGGTAGCCTTTCATATGAATACCCTAAAAAAACAAAGTTGAACAGAGTCTAGATACAATAATACCTCCTGGATTTCAAACAACAACAAGTCATGGTTCTTGCACATGGATAGCTAACTTTCACGCACCCATGTCCATGCGTAAATATTTGGTGAAATTTTAGTCCTCTAGGTCTCTCTTTACGGACTTCTCTCATGTCAAATTTGGCCTACCCTGACCTTTGTTGGCATTATCAGCACACCTTAACCGTCAAGTATGCAATGGTGCTTCTGGAGGACTGTGTTGAACATGCCCAAACTGTCTCAGACGATGTTGGACAACTTCTTTTCAATTGGCATCACCGCAACTCTATCACATATATCATCATTCCAGGCCCGATTCCTTTTTGGGTATCCACATATCCATCTTAACATGTGCATCTCTGCTACATGGAGTTGTTGGACATGTCGCCTATTAGTTAGGCAACATTCAGTGCCATACGACATCACAAGTCGAATCTCCGTCCAATAGAACCTGCCTCTTAGCTTTTGTAGAACTCTCTTGTCATAAAGAATGCTAAAAGCTTGGAGTCACTTCATCTATCCAGCTTTGATTCTATGGCTCACATCTTTGTCTATATCACCATCCTTCCACAACATTGACCACAAATATTGAAAGGCGTCCTTCTGGGCTACCACCTGCACATCAAGGCTATCTTCCTTCTCCTCATGCCTATTAGTACTGAAACTGCACTTCATATCAGTCTTAGTCCTACTAAGACTAATACCTTTCGATTCTGAAGTCTGTTTCCACGGCTCTAGCATTCTAATAACCCCTTGTTTGACTAGCACCACATCATCAGCAAAGTGCACACACCATGGGATATCACATATTTCTATAGAGTAAAATAATAAAATTCATCACATACTATGTATGTTCGCTTACATGCTATAATATTTTATGTCTGAGGACATAATTATTACAATACATTATGTTGGAGGACACAATTACCTTACAACACAAAATATATCTAAGGACATGATTAAGACCGGTCTCCAAATATGTTACTAGTAGAAGTGAAATCCACCATCATGTCAACATGAAGTGATGGTCCTTCCATTTGCCGAGCCAGATCTTGGTTCTCCATGTTCTCATGAACACTATTTTGATGATAGGTGTAAAGAGTAAACTTATGAATGAATCAAACCACTATATTCCATCGATGATCAAGACATATATACAATGGGAACATACGCAAATATGGGGTGTGTCCAAACGTGGGGACAAGGGAACCGTTGTAACGATTACTGAAAAAGCGTTTCCCCCCACTTTATATTATAAAGCAACCATCGCCGATCACAGAACATCTGCTGGGACTGACGAGGACATGTACCTAGGATAGGGTCCTAGGCCTGACCTACATACCCTACCCAAGGACACCACATACAAGAATCCAAGATCCACAAGGTTGAGAAGGAGTCACCGACTGGGGTACCCGCAACTTGCAAGACACTCGGACGAGGAATTCACTAGGTAGCTTCACCTACACTCGACTGTCTCTGTTCACTCGGAGTCACAAGCGTCACTCGGCAACAGAAGACCAAGCTAGAATCACCCTGAGACCACAACGGTCAGGCGATCGGTTCGCTACCATAAAGAGCATCTAATACCGACGTTTCCAGTAACGCTCGCACCCTTTAGTTCTCCATTGAACCCTTGGGTAATGGGGCATTCATGAGGGGCCACACTACAAGAAATATGTCAATTTGTGACCACCACTATTGGTCACTGAAAGGTCATGGTTTTTCATTTGCGACCTTTTTGTGACCAAAAACAGAAGGTCAAAAGCTGACGGTCGTAAACTGACTATAGCGACCTTTCTTCTGGAATGGTCGAAGACGTTTATGACCAAAATATGTCCACTGTGGCGTTTTGGTCACTAGCAACCTCCCCAGGCCACGTAGGCATCCAGCATGGCAAGCTGATGTGGCACAAGATTCAGCCCAGTCCAATTTGATTTTCTACATTGGCCTAGCCCAAGAATTCGGCCTTTCTATATTTTTTTTCATGTGAATTTTTTGTCAGCTTCATGGACCAAGCCCAACATTGCAGCCTTTTTATTTTTGGCCCATGGCCTTTTTGTCTCAACAGTTTCATTTTTTTCTTTTTTTCTAAATTGGGTTCACTAGTCAGGTGGGTCCCCCATTGTCAGGTTCTATTACTGGGTCCTAGCCATCAGGGCAATATTCTTCATTTTTTTTATTTCACGCAAATAAATACCTGGTATTTAAATTGGCACACAGAAAACACATGAAATACTTCAAATATTATCAACCATCAAAGTGCTACATCATATAACACACATACAAATGTGATCAGCATCAAGTTTACAATCAGATAACACACATACAACCCAAGTGTATCAGCCCAAGTCTATCACATGAGTCTATCACAGGAGCCCTACAAGTTCTGCTAGAGGATCAACATTATTCCAATGAAGTAGCTCCCAGAACTAGCACACATACAAGTTCTGTTACAAGGACTTCGTTACTCCGAGAACTAGCTCAATGAGGTAAAACTATGCTTCATCCCACTTTTTTGTCCTGAATGAAAGGCCAGCATCTGCACATTGTAGAACAAAATGTTTAGGAACAAAATAAAAGTAAATCTAACAGCAAAGTATCAAATAAAACAAAGTATTAAAAATTGCGGTAATTTAGTTGGCAGGTACGCCAACCTCTTTAAAGCAGCTACATACCGTGATCTGGTCTTGGGACAGCATTGGCACCCCCGTTTGCTGGATCTTCTAGGCACTCTAAATCGCTTCCACGAGAGACAGATGGACTTTGAGTTATAGACGGAGAAGAGCCTTTAGAGGATCAAGAGTGATTCCTCAATAAAACAAATGGGATTTTGAGGGAGGGCTGAACGCGATGTACTGAAGGGTTCGCTTTCGCTGATCGGCGCCAGTCTTTCCTGCTGTGAATTTCCCAGGTCGGGAGGGGCCCTTTCCTTGTTTTAATTTAACAGAGTTTTTTAGACTATTCAGAATACAGAGCAAGTGTTTGGCTACAACACAGAATGCTGTAAAATGTGTTGACTAGCCCTTAGGCAATCACATCTAGCTAGATGTGGTAGCAATGCAAACACGAGCTGGCTGGTTGTGTACTGTTTCTGTTATGTTAATCTAGCTAAGCAGGTTGGCTAGCCCTTGACATTCAGGTCCATATTAACCGAAGCATACATAGACAATAGATTTTGGCATGCTAGAATTCTTATTGCAAACAAGATTGTTTGTCCAGTAAATTATTCGTTAGGAACATCTCAAGTATACAAGAAAAAGGGTAATGACTCATTATCCATATGAGGGTGACCTCTCTGGTGCAGTCTATTAAGCACGAGTACATTAAGAAACCCTGAAACAAAACCCTAAGCAACAAGATATCAAGCAGAGGCCCACAATTCAATGTATTTCAGGCCATGGGGGCACCAAACTGTATAACCATGCATGCAAAGGAAGCAAACAACACAAATAATGGCATTTAACAAGTGCACCAATAGTTGCATTTAAGGTAAATAAGAGCTGCATAGCAGAGTGCAAGAGAATGACAGCATAATTCTTGCTTGCTGCAATCTAAACAACATCACCACAAGTTCTATGATGCATCCAAACTTGTGAATTTGTGCACAGATCCAAGCATGATACTACGTGAGCCAGAAGTGTGCTACATATTGCCTTTGCTAGGGAGACCTAAATGCAGGAAGTGTGCCACATACCCAAACAATATCACGAACATAAGCTAATCAACGGAGGAAGAAGGAGGACACCGGGACCTAACCTGTACATGAAGATGTCGCGGTTTGCAAGCAGCCCTCCTTCTCCGGCTCCCACTGCACACATGAGGTCTTCCAGGGATATGTTGTTCACCTGATCACCACCTCCCTGCATGCCACACACACACACACACTGTGCAAGTTAGATTACATACAGACAGCTAACATGCCTATACTATAGCATCAACATGAGCCCTATACTATAGCATCGGTTAGGTAATTGGGCTTGAATAGTAAACGAGTAGCATCCAGTATATGAGGCTAAATAACAAGGGAAGTAGTCCCTGGGTAATGAAGACAAAGGAAAGTTGTGATTCAAACAGGTTCAGACTTTTAGAGTAACACTAAAATTAGGAAAAGACACTTTTTGTCAATCACATGCTCAGATCAGAGGCAAATGGAGATTCAGTCTGAAACTATGAATTAGTCGTCGCTAGAAATTCAGACTAGGAAGTCCTGCATATTGCAATTTGGTAAACAGAGAAGAAGTGGTTCAGAGACAGTGTGTGTGTTCACATGTCTCAATACTAAGGATAACACATGAAGATAAGTACATTAACTACTAACTAATCACAAAGATATTAGCATCAAGCCATCTTGCACCACTGAGCCAGCGAATGGCAGATGCCAAACACAAATACTCATTGTAAGTATATCTCGAATTTGATCATAAAATTGACATGAATAATAACTTGTATAGGGACTCCCTAAAAAGATATACACAGTAAATTTTGTTATCACTTTGTTTGAGAAAAGTACAAGCTGTGGTGGGCTAAAAATTAAGAACAAATAAAACCAGCAAAGAGCATGGGAATAAACAGACCAACCCCCACATTCCAATAATTCAAACACTCAGCAGTCAAATGTGTGTGCGTGTGCATGTAAATGTACCGAGGTTCTGCAAAACTATGGTGCATTTAAACTATGAGATCATTTGGTCCGCACATTTGGATCATTTAACACACAGAAAAGAAAAATAACAGAGGACTGCATATGAATGTATGTGTCGTTTCCAGGATAAGTTGGCACTAAGAATGCCACCAATCAGGATATACCACACAACAGAGAATAGCTTGTAGCGTCCGAGACTAATTGCCATGAGGAACACAAATCATCCTCAGGAATTGGTAATGAACACACATCAATCAAAACAAAGAATAAAAAAACAAATGGAATTTGTGTTGTCCCTGCAAGTGCCATAAACCAGAGCATCATCTTGAAATGGTTACTAAGCTCTGTAGAATTTGTGATGTCCACAAGGAATAACTTTGGTCTGCCATTGCTGAAGCAAAACCCATGGCTCTTGGGTAATTAGCAGCAAACAATACATATCAGTACAAGGCTAGGCAAGATAATAAAGACTTGGGAAAAGATAGCAGAGTTTAAAAAATGATACATGCCCTTGAGGAGAGGGCAGTGGCAAGCGCGACCACGAACAAATGCATTCATGTAACGAATATAGCAATTATTTTAAAAAAGTGTTCATGTAAACACGTGAACACTACAGTAATCTTATGAATGCAACGAATATAGCAAAATTAGAGACAAACTATCTATAATTGCCCTAAATGGCAAGCAAAATCCATCTTGCTATACCAGTTTTAAACTCCGGACTACCCAACAAAGATGCAATTGCCTCAGACAATGCATTCGCCTCTAAGGCACGGCAAAAGCAAGTCAATGAGGTAAACTTCAGTCCCAATTCTACGAACTAAAAGTTTCAGTGCTACAAACTTCAGCGGGTATCACTACACACGTGAAGCAAATATGTACACAGTTCAGCTTATCTCACAAATAAGTACAGCAAGCAATTAACAGCCACAAAACAGATATTAACCACCTCATTCTACAAAAGCTAATCAC
This sequence comes from Aegilops sharonensis, assembly GCA_904067115.1. NCBI lineage: Eukaryota > Viridiplantae > Streptophyta > Magnoliopsida > Poales > Poaceae > Aegilops > Aegilops sharonensis. The sequence continues at coordinate 758,053,748 of LR880966.1, read as the reverse complement.
GAATCTCAGGAATTAACACGGTCCCGAGCATATGTTATAGTACTACCCTTCGGATCCAGCAGACAAAGGAACTAGCAGATCAGCCACAACGATAAATCAATCAACAGTGACAAAAAGATCCATACCCTTGGAGCTGCGCAGCGTCTTGAGGACGGTCTTGTAGCCGAGCGTGTACTTGCCGCTCTTCATCACCAGCTGCATCTTGTTGTTGATGTTCTCCCCGCTCTTCTTCTGCAGAGCGGATCCATCAATCAAAAAACAGTGAGAAGATCTCTCGGAAAGAAAGACACGGCGAGATAACCACCAGAGAACGAATCAGGCCGAAATGGGAGGAGCGGCGGGTGGGGATCGATTAGGGTTCGTACCGCCTTCTTGGTGGGAGCCATTGCGTCGGGCGGCGTCAGAGGGCATCGACCGCACGGCCGCGTCGTCGTCGTCGACCACACAACAACAGAAGAAGCAGACGGAGCCGTGGTCTCCTACTAGGCGGTGCACCTGCGCGCATGCATTAGGGAGGGGAGGAAGTAAATCGCATCAGCAAAATCAAACCAAGCAACAGAGAGAGACCAGGAAGAGGAGAGAGAGGCGGACCTTGCATGGCGTCGAGCACGGCGAGGGAGGTGGCGAGCAGAGCGAGGAGGCGTCACTTTGCTCCCCGTCCTCGGCCTAGTAGAACACGCCCACGATCTTCCCCAGATCCGTCCCCGCGGCGGAGTCCATGGCGGTGGCGCACGCTGGGCCTGGGCGTCGAGCCCGGGTGATGGAGGCAGGAGGATTCGTCAGGGGACCGGGCCCTTCCTCGCCATCGTCTCCGGCCGCCGTGGGGTGCGGGGTCAGGGCCCGCACGGTGGTGGTATCCTGATTGGCGCGGCAGCAGACTGGTGGAGGTCGGATCCGCCGACGCAGGAAGCCATGGCGCGGCTGGATGCGGGCGATGCAGAGGGACAAAGCAGCAGCGATAGCGGCGGCTCGACGCACTCAGGAGAGCGGCTTGGGTTGTGGGTCTCGGGGAGGCGACGGAGGCGACGGGGGGAGTCGATCTGGATCGGGGAGAGGGGGAGAGACAGGCGGCGGCTAGGGGAGAGGGGGATTGGGTTGCTGCTAGGGTTTGGGTTGGGTTGGGAGAGGTGATCTGTGATGCGGACGGTTGGATCCTTCGGATGCGGACGGTTCAGATCGGCTACAGTGGAGTGATCCGTTAGAAGAGCCATGATTGGTTCAGAAATTTCGTAATTTAAAATAGTTTCTAAGTACTAAAACTAGGGGAATTTTGTGAAGCAACTTTCAAAGTATTTTGCAAAATGGCACAACTAAATTTTTCACTCAAGTTAGACCATATTTTATGGGTGATCACCAATTTGTATGCATTTCTGATTTTTCTAGCTATTTTTAATCATTTTTCGAGTGCCCGAAATGAGGTTTTTCGTGAAGAACCTACGAAATAATTGTTGCAAAATTGGACCAAATCATTTTTATAAGATACTAAGCCATATTTAATGCACAATTGACCAAATGGTTGAGTGTGAAATTTTTTGATCCACCTCTCATGAAAAAGACAAATTTCCACCGATTCAGCTGGAAGCGGGTTAAATTTGAACTGCAGCTCCCTCATAGTTTGCTCTTTATTTTTTCCCAAAAATCATTTATAGGTAAAAAAAGTATCTATTTAATCAGAAAAACACCAAAAAACTCCAATATTCAACCACTAGCTAGGAACGGTCATGCCCGCCGTTTTGACCGCATTTTGAAACGGGCATAAAAAATTAAAAAAATCAAATAATTGAGAAATGTACATAGCTAATGGGCGTGAGTTTTGGCTGAGGATGATCAGTTACTAAGAAGACCGTCTTCACAAATTTTCAGCTCAAAAGGAGGAGCCTAGGTGGTACTTGCTTTGCAAACTACCACACTGAACATAAATACGAATGTTGAAGCTCGGCTGAAAATAATGAACGGATTGAGCTGGCATTTGGTGGAGGATGGTTATTTGGGCATAGGAAAGCACTGTAGAAAATGGATACTATTTGGACATGCCAAAGTGGTACTTCCTTCACAAACTGTTGTTCTGAACAGAATAGGAAAATGAATATTTTTGAATTATTTTTGAACTAGGCAAGGAAGGTTTTACATATTTGACGAAGATATGACCCAAAGAATTTATGAGAATTTTTTGGGAATTTTTAGAATAACAGAAATATAGGTTGCTTCACAACCTAGGGCAAAAACTGCCACATGGACATGACACATAGGCAAAACTGATGAGATGGCGCCTAGTCATCCCAACCCACCACAATCTACAAGGCTATGACCATCTATATTGGTCATTAACAACTAGAAATAAGGCAGCGGACTAGCACTGTTTGCTTTGTGACCATTTCGTGTAAGGAAATTACGACCTTTCTGACCAAAATGGTCGCAATGGTTTAGGGTTTGGAGCCCCCCGAACAGCTTTTGACCAATTGGTCTGAAATGGTCATAGATCTATGACCAATTCTTCCAGGGTCACTGACAGAAGGTCACTAGTTGACATATTTCTTGTAGTGCCAGCGGACTCTATATAAGCCGCCCCTCCGCTCCTGCACAAGGGTTCGCATCTCCAGTAACATCACACTCAAAGCACCCGCATCACCGAGACGTAGGGTCTTTACCTCTTCCGAGAGGGACCTGAACTTGTAAAATCCCAGTGTACAACCACATCATAGCTAGACTTTGCCCTCCAATATGTACCCTATACTCTACGATCAGATATGTTCCCATGACAGGGGCGAAGTTCACATCATGCCCAAAAGAAAAGAGAAAATAATGCCAACTACGGCAGCTCGACGAAACGCGGATGACCCGTCACTGTTGCGCCCTCCAGAGTCGTCCCACCACACTCCTAGACTCCAATCGCCATGTACCAAGCAACACCTCCAAGAACGAATGCGGCAACGATGACACTGCTGCCAAGACATGTCATGTGGTTTTCCCCGGCACGCGAAGGGGAGTGGGGAATGGGTACATCCGACGCCCTTCAGGAAGGAACTGTGGCACCCGCAGGCGTCACTTCGTCGGTGCCGGATGAGCCGGTAGAGATTTCTCCCACACCAAAACAAACTACCTCGCCGATCCGAAGGCCTACCACCTAACTTGCTACCCATCAGCATGCGCCACCACGGTCTTGACGCCACCCTCATCAACGGACCGATATCACTATCGTGAGGCCTAGAAGACAGGAAGTGGGAGTGCAGGGAAGCGGGGGCGGCAGCATCGAAGCCACGTGGGAGGGAACTACATCCACCGTCGTCGCGCGGGAGGTCACTGCGTTCAACACCGTCGCTGTAGCCAGCCGGATGCGGCAGCAGGTGCACAACAGGCCTCTCGATCCCGACCGGGCCTGCAAAGCCACGGCCGCCACACTGCAGCAACCCGGCGACAGCGCTGCCATCACCCAGCATCCCGATGCATCACCTCCACCTCCAGGGAGCAACGCCGTCGACAGATGAACCCCCAGCCCACCCTGGCCCAGATGGGGCCCAAAGGGGCCAGATATAGGCCGAGCGGGCGCCGCAGATCCCCCAAGTCAGCAGCGAGTCGTCCCGCCATCGTGCAGGACCGCCGCCACCTGGGAGCACCCCTCATAGCCACGCTGTCCCACGCTGGAGGGAACCGCGAGCGCCGGCGCCGCCCGGACCTTTTCCTGGTGACGGATGCCGGCGACGGCGGTGGAAAAGGGGGTGCGGGAAGGGCTCGAGGAGAAGGGGCCGGAGGCGCGGCCTATCGCCTGCGGGGGGCGATGCGGTCCTGAGAGAGGAGAGGTCGAGAATCTCCCACACTCTTATATTTCTTTACAGAGGGAGTAGTAGTGTATGTCGGGCATTTGTCATGTTTTCTAGGAACTATAACTTCACATGTTTTTTGCGGGCAAGAGAAAAAACCATTCCAATGTTTCTGAATTACTGCATATTCTGTTGGTCAATTTTGTATTTTGCGTGTGACGTCAAGTTTTTTAATGGGTGGCAGGCACACAATAAGAAAAATTGCTGGCTCCGTCACTGCATGTATAGGAGCTTATCCTTGCAATGACGTTCAGAGTCACGGTGGCGAAATCCTCAACCCCATCATTGTTCAAACCGTCGTCGCCCTCACTACCATGCTCATGGTGACCCGATTTGTGGTGGATGCTTTGCGGCATCGGTCAACAAACAACGCCATGAAAATAATTCTGATCACTCTGGACTCAGTAACCCAAGCAATGATCTTATACAGTCTTGGGATCATGCAACGCCCCTCCGATACGGACTACTACTACAAGGTGTGGGCTGTGCTGTTGGTCACCCTCCGTTACAGCGTGAAGATAGGCCGCCCGGCCGGCATCGCCGTGAAGCAAACCCCGTTGGTAGACCTCATGTCCTCCTTCTGGGCTGCCTACATCCTTCGCTCTAAGGCGCCTAGGATTCTCAAGGTAACTGGTTGGCTGCTTTGGTCAGTCAACTCTTTACGCATCATCATCCATGGTTTTATCTCCTCGGAGTTCGCCAACGATAGCCACAGAGAGAACTTGAGGTTATTAACAGAGTACATGCGTCATGAGCATAAAGCGGGTCCCTATCCTGTTTAACATCGTGGTGGATATGTTAGCAATTTTGATAGGAAGTGCTAAGGAGAATGGTCAAGTGGGTGGTTTGGTACCTCATTTTGTTGATGGAGGTGTATCCATCCTTCAATACGCTGATGATACAATCATCTTTATGGAGCACGACTTGGCCAAGGCGAGAAATATGAAGCTGTTGTTATGCCTCTTTGAACAATTGTCCTGGTTAAAGATTAACTTTCATAAGAGCGAGTTGTTCTGCTTTGGTACAGCCAAAGACGAACAGGAGTCTTATAGGCAATTGTTTGGGTGTGAGTTGGGGAGTTTGCCCTTCTCATACCTTGGTATTCACATACACCATCGTAGGCTGACAAACAGAGAGTGGAAGTGTATCGAGGACCGATTTGAGAAGAAACTGAGTTGCTGGAAGGGTAAGCTCATGTCATACGGAGGCCGATTAATCTTGATAAATTCGGTGCTCACGAGTATGCCTATGTTCCTCTTATCTTTCTTTGAGGTACCAGTTGGTGTTAGGAAACGACTGGACTTCTATCGGTCACGATTCTTTTGGCAGGGTGATGAGCTTAAAAGAAAATAACGACTTTCTAAATCGGATATTATCTGTCGACCCAAAGACCAAGGAGGGCTTGGTATTGAGAATCTGGAAGTTAAGAACAGATGCCTTCTTAGTAAGTGGTTGTGGAAGCTCGCTTCTGGGACTGAAGCCATGTGGGCGCAGATCCTTCGCAGCAAGTACCTCCAGACTAGAACCCTGTCCCAGGTAACAGTTAGGCCGACTGACTCGCCTTTCTGGAAAGGACTCCTGAAAGTCAAACAATTACTGTTCAATAGGACTAGAGTTGTTATTGGAGACGGTGCTACTACGCGTTTCTGGGAGGATACATGACTTGGCGATTCACCCTTGGCCATCCAATATCCGTCTTTATACCGTATTGCTCAACAACGTGAGGTGTTCGTGGCAACGGTACTTCAATCTATCCCCCTTAATATTCAGTTTAGACGGTCGCTAGCGGGCAATCATTGGGAAGTTTGGCTCCATTTAGTTAGGAGATTGATGGAGGTTCAACTCTCTGACCAACCTGATGAATTACGCTGGAAGTTGACTAGGTCTGGAGTATTTACAGTTAAATCCATGTATATTGATGTCATTAATTCGAGCTCCATTCCAACTTCCAAGAATGTCTGGGATGTCAAAGTTCCTTTAAAAATAAAAGTGTTTATGTGGTTTGTCCATAAACAAGTTATTCTAACAAAGGACAACTTATTAAAGCGTAATTGGACAGGACCTACTAGGTGTAGTTTCTGTGATCGGAATGAGACGATTAAGCATCTCTTTTTTTATTGCCCGTTGGCCAAGGTCCTTTGGCGGACGGTCCACATTGCTTTCAACATTACTCCACCGAATACTGTTAATGCTTTATTTGGGACTTGGCTAAATGGGATTGAATCTACCTTAGTAAGACATATTCGGGTTGGAGTCTGCGCTTTGCTGTGGACCATCTGGCTTTGCAGAAATGATTTGGTTTTTAACAGAACATCACGGATTCATTTTTTGCAGGTTATTTTCCGAGCTACGGCAGTGATCCGTTCGTGGTCACTACTCACTCCGATGGAGGCCAGGGAGCATTTGGTTACTGGATCTATCCGTTGGGAGACGGTAGCTCGGGATATCTTCAACCGGTTTGGATAGCGGTCATGTAATAGGATAGGCAATTAGTTTACCTACCCTTGTTTAGCCAGCCGGTTGTGGCATTGCTTTATGGCTAGTTTGTGTGTCTAGCCTTTTGCGCTCTGTGTGAGTTGCCTTTTCTTTTTTAAGTTTGAGACTCTGGAACTTTGTTGGCATAATTTGATTTCTAGTTAATAAGATGGCCGTATGCATCACCCTTGATGCAGAGGCCGGGGAGCCCTCCCTTTCGAAAAAAAAATGAGCATAAAGCGGGTGGTGCTTGTGGTGATGGTGACCCTAGCACAATGAAGGGGTACCGGTAATTGGTGCGGGGCGAAACCAAGAAACGGAAGATGAAGAAGAAAGAAACTGGCGGGCAAGCAAGAGATAGTGATATGGTAGAGCAAACTGGAAATATCAGGAGGCTCTTGCTGGCGTTGAGAGATGAGGACAAGGAGATCCTGACGCTTGAGAAGATCTGGAAGGAGCTGGACCTTGAGGAGGAGCTCAAGGACCTTTGCCTCTCCTTTGCACTTCACAAGCTCCTTCGCAGGCGCTTCTTCAACTTCGGCATTCATGAGGCCAAGCTGAAAAGAACGAGAAGGCTGGTCCTTGAGGGGATCCTCGGTGACTCTGATGAGCGCAGAAACTCCGAAAGGGCATTCCGTGTCAGCGAGGCCGAGTTGTCTTTCCTCAGTGACTTCTTCAACAGCAGGCATGCCATAGTATTTGCGAAAGGCTTTCCCTTCATTCGGCTCCTGCTATCCACCATTCTGATAGGGGGGGTCGTAGCTATGGCGGTTGCTATCTATAGCTTTTCTAAGGTTGGTACAGAAGCCGAGCTCGACAATGTTCATGATGGAGTAGTTTTTACATGGTTTCTTCTGTCATTTCTTTTTCTAGAAGAGACATGGGAGATGACAACTTACGTGTTCTCCGACTGGACCAAGATACTATTGTTGTGCAAGTACGTGGAGAAGCCATGGTGGCTGCGAACCTCAGTGATGAAGGCTCTCGTGCGGAAGCTCTGTAGCATCTCTATGTTGCCAAGATGGCACAGAAAGGTCGGACAATTCAACCTTCTCTTCCCCACCCATTTTTATTTTTCAATAGGACATTCTACATACTTTGTACGTCTGTCCTCGGATCGGAAGTGAAGTGTACTGTGATCAACTGTCTCAGAGACTGCTTGGCAAACCTTCCCCTGCCGTTGGACAACTACCTTGAATGGGCATTCCGCAAAGTCGATGTAACAGACAATTTTCGCGCAAATATCACGAGAGCCGTAAACGGAGTGGAGGACTGTGTGCACATTCTGCTGGTTTGGCATATTGCTACATGCTACTGCGAGATTGATCATGCTGAAAAAAGAAATGTCAAAACCAGCAGATTAGATAGTGGAAAAGCCTTCTGCCAGCGCAAACCTTCAGAGGGTGATCCAAATACTTGGTGGTCTCACTACATGACTGCCAGGACATTGTCACAGTACTGTGCGTATGTGCTCACAAGGGTTCCTCCCCTAGTGCCTGGGAACAGCCTAATGGCCACGTCGGTGCTGGAAAAGTTGTGTGAAGAAAAGAAACATCTTTTCCGTAGAAGATTCGATTACGATTCCCGCCGCCTTTGTGGATTGTCCACCCGTATGCTTGAAAGGCTCGAAAATTATGCATCAGGGGTGATAAATTTGTATGACGAGGAAAAGGACGACACCATATTGAAGAAGGGGGCAGTTCTTGGCAAGAAGCTGATGCAAGCGATCCGCGGTGATGATGATATACTGGAAGATCATCATATTGAAGATCTGTGGAGGTTCTTGTCGGAGTTCTGGGCCGGGTTCGTTATCCACTTGGCTGCATCTACAAGGGCTTCTCAGCACAAGATATTTCTGAGCTCTGGCGGGGAGCTCATGACACATCTCTGGGCGTTGCTAAGCCATGCCGGCATCCTAGGGGAGGTCCAGCACGGCGACCAAGACATTGATACAGCGCAAACGCAAGGAGAAGTTTACGACTCATCTACGCAGTCTTAGGTGGAAAGATTTGCACTGCCATTCCATGTGAAAACGTATGCAGATAAGTGGGGTTCCAAATATGCTTCAGCGGGTGTCTAAGAAGCTATCCCAGGTGACACGCGAGGTGTGTTCAGGTGCTGGGCGCCTGGGATCAGAAGAATTTGTGATGGATGGCGATCTTCGACTTTCTTGAGGGATCAAAGCGGGAGGTTGCTTGTGTGTTTCTTAAGTTCATCAATTCGTAGTTATTCGTTGCTAGTTCCTGCTGTTGCCTGTATCCCTAGTTTTGTTGACTAGATGTTAATTTGCTCTCTTGGGTTAAAAAAGCATCTGACGGTGTGGCTTGTGCACTGCAGATGCATGGATCTGTTGGAATAAGCCACGTCGTGTGATGTGGTCGGGCTCGTCGGGCGCGTCGGGTACGCGCGGGACGTGCGGGATGCACTGGTGGTGTCGGGCTAGTCGGGCGCGTGAGGTGCGCGCGGGACAGGCGGGACGCAGCAGAGGTGTGCCGAGTGTGTATGTGTGTGTCGGCATTGTATGGCCTGCGTGCGTGTGTGCGTGCATGTAGGAGTCTAGGTTGAGTCGGACTGTGGCTGAGCCTGCGATCTTGTGGCGACGCAGGCAGGATGCAGCGGTAGCATGATGGCACCAGGTCTTGCGGAGGAGCTGGCTGCGCACGTTCGAGGGAAGACCAGATCGCCATGGACTCCGTGAGGGCTACGTATTGTAAGCTATAAAGCCGGCTGTACGTTTGAGTCTGTTAGTGCATGCGTGGGTGCTACGTCTCTGTTGGCTACAAAAACGGCTGTAAAATTCTAGTCTGTAGTGGGCTGGTGTGATCCAGTTTCGAGGCTGGCTAGTCCAGAGAAATAGAAAACTAGGGCGTTTGAGCGCCGGGCGTACGTCGTCAGAAAATTTCTCTGTCTCGTGCACGTTTTCATCTACCTTCAGTCCAGCGTGAGAGAGAGCAGCAACAACAGGATCAAGTTCGTGAAGAGCCCCAAACTCCTTTTTTCTTGAATCGAAATGGGGGTTGTATGTCACCTTTAATCAACAAAAAGTGAAAATGTATCAGTTTGTTTCGTGTTGTTTCTTATTGTTGTTGTTGCGAAGAGTGCGTGTTCAAACTAATGTAATGATGCTGTTTCTAGTTTCAAAAATATGTTTCCAAGATTTTATGTGGTTTCTACATCAAAGGAGTTGATTAATTAATCTTATGATAAAATGGTGGATCAGAAACAAATACAGATGCTTCAGTGCTTTCCAATCAAAATATAATTGTGCAAAATAATACTCCCTCTGTATTCTAGCATGTCTGTTTTCCGAACTATCAAGTGAATGCCCTGTTTGAAAAGGAAATAACTAAATGCTTTGTGAGGATTCCAGAACTGATTTGTCTACAACTACAGCTAGAACAGCAGTTTGTTGCTGTTCCAACCCATAGGAACTCACTTTTTCTAGGGAAAAAAGAAGGTCGACTTTCTTTTGAAAGGGATCTTGGTCAGGAGGAGTAGGCCCCGTAATTAAGAAATGGATGGGCAAACTCTTATCTGATGCTGGAAAGGATGTTCTGATTAAATCAGTGGCCCAAGTAGTTCCTGGCTACTCTATGTCCACATTTTAAATTGCCACATGGGTTATGCAAGCATATAAATACTATTATCAGAAAAATTTGATGGGGTTGTAAACAAGGAGAAAGGAAGCCTGCTTGGGTGTCATGGGAAATGATGACAAGACCCAAGTACTTGGGAGGGCTCGGTTTACTGAATTTGGAACTGTTTAATCTTGCTTTATTAGTACATACAAGGTCTACTTTCACTTGCCCCGCTCCAAGTCCATGTCCGCACCTTTTCTAATCGGTGAGTCAACACGGGTAGGCAAGATCGGGTCGTTCTTTTCCTCTCGGGCGCTTGGAACCAAGCGCCGCCAGAGAGGTTAGCCTTCCAGTGTCGTCCTCCAGGGGCTCCCCTCCGCCGACGACCTCGATCATCAATGGTGGGTGTGG
>LR880966.1:758027304-758043096 GCA_904067115.1 Aegilops sharonensis | reverse complement strand
ATACGTGTGGATAGTTTTAGGCCAAAGTAGTTTAGATTTTTAGGCAGTTCATCGTCTTGGCTTTGGCGACGATGATGACGATGCTGAATAAAGTTTTTTCAGATTCTACTCCAATGAGGCAATCGTTTTTATGGTTGGGGCGGATGTGGAATCCAGTTTGTTCAAGTAAGGATGGTGCGGTGGCGGCAACATCCTCGTGGTGGACCTGTGTTCTCGGGCTCCGCCGTTGCGACAACTTCTGCTCCAGCGCCAACGCGGAGCTTGGGAGATAGTGCGGGAGCGGATGCAGATTGTACGCTGCATTGACGACATCTGTAAGATGGTGGATCGTGCTGGGTTCGTGGTACGTGGATGACATGTATGGTTTCCTCCTCCGACGTCTTAGTCATGTGGGGGTGCCAGATCTAGAGTCCGATGGTGTGTCCAGGGTGTTGCCCCAGTCTGGTTTGTTCAACGGTACTCCCTCCGTCTAGGTGAGTAAGTCATCTTAGGTTGTGCACCATGACCAAGGAGGAGGGGAAAACGAGAGACTTTAATGTTTATTTGCTAATTAATAGCATTGCATGCAATGAACTAACCACGGCATGTCGTGTTTGATAGTTTGAAGTCATTGAAAGCATGCACACCCTCATCTCTCATTGGTTGATATGTCAAAAAACAAGAAACGAGGTAGAAGTTAATGTACCGCGCCTAAGTGTTTTGAGATTATTTGGTTTTCGTAAGATGACTTACACACACTGAAAAAAATAGCGCGCAATAGCGTCGCTAATAGCACGCTATAGCGTATTGATGCCTCGCTAAATATATCGGTGTACAACATCTCGCTAATAGCACGCTATAGCGCGACATAGCACGCTAATAGCATATTTTGAGGTCGCCGCTATTTTGTTGTAGCGCGCTATTTTTTTCATTTACACACCTAGACGGAGGGAGTAATGGTTTTGTCTTTGTCGAGCCACTTTCAAGGTCTGCAAAGCTGCATATCAGCGATGGAGCCACGTCGAGCTCGAGTGTGGAGGTGATCCGTTATTTTGTTGTTTGATGGCTGCTATGGTGGTGCCAGAGGCAGGTGAAAAAAGTTGGTGTCAAGCTCAGAGATTTCCTCGGTCTTGTTTGTAATTTAACATTTTGGCTGATGTTTCGTTGTGCAAAGGCTAGCTTTCTGCTATTTGTAGTTTTGGCAGATCTATGTGTACGTAACTTGTGCTATGATCTGGAGTCCGATGGCGTGTCCAGGACGTTTGTATTCATCGAAATCGACTGCACGGGTCGAGTCGTACAGCACCTAGTATCCATCGTTTACGGCTAGGACTACTAGGATATTTAATCCCATTTGCTCCTCTAGCTTTCATCTCTCAGTGTCAATGTCGATCCAGCAAAATGCTTTCGTCATTGGTGTTCTTTTCGATCTCAATGCATTTCATCTCAAGGTGGACACAGCGAGCGGGCTTCTTGACCCGCTCGTGGCCCGCAGAGGACCGGACCGATCAGTTCGGGCTTGCTAGCAAACTTGGTCGATCCGGATTGTAAAAGTAGGCCCGTCAGCACCTTGGTCCGGTCCGCATTTTAACCGAGCTAATCGGTCGGACCGAGAACTGCCGCCGGCGACGTGGGCGCTGCGTTGAGGTGAGCATCTGGGTCGCGGCAACCAGTCGAGCCTCGTTCGCCTGTTCGATCTCTGCATCACAGCATGCACGACGGCTACACATACATGGTGTTCTAGTTCGCCGAGAACAGAGTGGCTGCCCGAGTCCCCGTCCATGGCGGCGAGGTGATCGGATGGATGACCCAGCACGTAGTCGGCAGCTGCACACACACGCACGGCGAGCGGCGGCGCACACGCACGCACGCCATATGTTATGTCGTCGCTGCGATGACCACGGTGTCAGTTAAAAGTTGCTGTCAAAATTTCAGAAACGTTCAGTTTCGTCTGGAGTAATTGTACTGTTAAAAGTTCAGTCTCGTCAGTTCAAATTTTCTTCGATTAGTGAAATTATGGCTACGACTTGGTCTTCGTTTGTTAGCGTAGGCCGTCGCTTTAATCGGATCGTAAGATGGCATGATACTAAAACGATCCTAGCAACGTGGCAGGGTAGCGGGCGAGGCACGCTGGGATGGCATAAACAGGAAGAAACGGCAAAGCCCGCACACAGAAAATTATGGATGGTTTTCCTTTCCTTTTAGGCTGGTTGTAATGGGGAGTATCATATACTAGTATCATGCATATAATACTAGTGCCATATTTTATTATCATGCACAGTATCATGATATGCATCGTTTACGGTGCAGAAAAAGGGGACCGCCACGCTGCTTGGTCCCACTAGTAGAAAAAGGGCCATTCGAACCGGTTCTAGAGGGCCTTTAGTCCCGGTTCTGGAAAGGGTCGTCACTGAAAGGCCCCCCTTTAGTCCCGGTTCTTATACGAACCGGGACTAATGGCCCTCCACGTGGCCGCTGTCTGGAGCTCCACCTTTAGTCCCGGTTGGTAACACAAACCGGGACTAAAGGTTTTTTTTTTAATTTTTTTTATTTTCAAATTTCTAAATTATTTAACCTCTACTCTCTAATCACCCCTCATCATTCCAAATCATCTAACTTCCCGGCCGGTCACCCATCCTCTCACTACTCTAGCCTAAGCACGCTTAACTTCTGGGTTCTATTCTCCCTCGTTTCAAAGTCTGCACTTGTTGTTTTCCTGGCAATAGTAAGATGTCAATCCTATTAACCCTCAGGAGTTTAGCTTGAGCATGAAGTTACACGTTTCACTGTTTGAGTTTGAAACACTAATATTTCTTAAGTAAGTAGTTTGACCATAGTTTGATCATAGTTTGACCACGGTTTGACCAGAGTTTGACCAAATTTGACCAAAATTCAAAGTACCGAAATAATTATTTAGTAACAATAATATTCTTGAATAATTATTTAGTACCACTAATACTTCTTCAATAAGTAGTTTGACCAGATTTAACCAAAATTCAAAAAAAAATGAAATTTGAGCATATCTTTTTTTCCTTTTAGAATTTGAGGATTCTAAAATTGCAAACAGGCCTATGGCGGTCAAAATCGGATGCAAATTTTCATGCTGATTTTTTTGATATATTATCCGTTTTTTTTCGACATCTATGCAAAAGATATGGCTGTTTTACTTTTTCATAACACTTTTTTGCAAAACATGTCCAAATTTAGGTTTTTAAATTTTCCTAACTAATAGATGTAGTAATATAACTACATCTCGAAGGATTTTAATTTTTGAAGTTTTTATCATTTTTTTTGCTTTTTACAGAACTGAAAAGGCGAACCACGCGCAGGGGTGGGGGGTAGAGTTTGAAAATGGGACCTTTTGTACCGGTTTGAGGCACGAACCGGGACTAAAGGGCGCAACACCCTCTAGTCCCGGTTCGGGTCTCAAACCGGGACTAAAGGTCTAGTCTTTAGTCCCGGTTTGAGACACGAAATGGGAATAAAGGGCATCACACCCTTTAGTCCCGGTTTGTGTCTCAAACCGGAAATAAAGGGCTCATTTGAACCGGGACTAATGCCTTTAGCCGCACGAACCGGGACCAATGCTCACATTAGTCCCGGTTCATGACTGAATCGGGACTAATGGGCTTATCTGGCCCGAACGAAAACCCTGTTTTCTACTAGTGTCCGGTCCGGTCTGGTCCGCCGGCGGCCGGTCCAAACGGCGGCTCGGTCAGGGACCGGACCGGCCCGGACCATGTCCACCCTGAATTTCACCGGTCCACCGGAAATTCCCGAGACATATCTCACACTGGTGCAGAAGATCTTTGTTCGATTCCTGCTGAAATGTATCGAGAAGAATGAGAGGTAGAGCTCTGTTGCTGTTTGATGCTGAGCATGCCGAGACGATGTTGTCCAGCTCAAACAGGGACGGCAGCCGGATAGTGAAATGAAAACCGGAACGGTACTGAAAAGGGTTGACGGACTTGAGGTCGTCGCTCCTTGGCGGTCCAGCTTAAGATAAGGCGTCAGAGAATTCCAAATGAGATGCAACTAATTGTGTGGATGTCATGACCCTGCAAGAGTGTTTTTATACCCCTGTGGGACCTCAGCGAGGCTGAGCATCCAACATTCCAACTCACACTTCACAACCCACAACAAGGCAAAACTATGCAAGAAATGCTGCCTTTTCGCGTGATCCTGCCGAGCAAAGGTACCCTACTCTGTCCCCCTGATCAGTAGAAATACTGCTTAACATCCATTTTAGCTTTTGTCATGCTGTTGGTTGTCTTTATTGTTGTGGGTGCTGTGTTAAAATCTTTCACAAAAATTAACCTCTCTGCATTGACAAGTGATAACTGCAGTGGCTACGAGCAAACGCGTTCACTAGAGTGGTTCTTCATATTATTCCCTGATTTGACCGTGAACTTATGATTCTTCATGAGAGAAAGTTCAAACAACTTAGTTGCATAGGTGAACATATATAGTACCCACAATGTTTCTTCTTCATGCTTGGCAGGTCACTGGGGCATTATGTCTGCCCGTCAACCGGATAAAATCGCCATGATTTTGTTATCGGCGCTGCTGCTCGTTTATGATGGAATTGGCAGTACCCATTGCTCGGCAATCCCTGATAACAGCACGGGCGTGCTCTCGTTGCTAGATTTCAAGCGGGCCATCATCGATGACCCAAGGCAAGCCTTAAGCTCCTGGAACACCAGCATCCCCCATTGCCAGTGGGAGGGAGTCAACTGCAGCCTGACGCACCCTGGACGTGTCACGGCCCTGAATCTGGGCGGCCTAGGCTTGTCTGGCCCAATTTCCCTCTCTCTCGGAAACCTAACATTCCTCAAGTCACTGAACCTGTCCGCAAATGGCTTCGCTGGCGAGTTACCTCCTTGCAACCGTCTCCACAATCTGCAACGACTTGTGATGAGAGATAACTCATTGCAAGGAGTCATTCCAAATACACTTACAAATTGTTCCAACCTAAATCACTTGGACCTATCCGGCAACTTCCTCGTTGGTGAAATTCCCCACAATATAGGTTTCCTCTCCAATCTATCAATTTTAGCGCTTTCCCAAAATAATCTTACCGGAAGGATCCCGCCAAGCCTGGGAAACATCAGCCAGCAGTTACAAGGAATGAATCTTGCAGATAATCAGCTCACAGGAAGCATTCCTGATGAGATAGGGCAAATGCCAAATCTACTGGCTTTAGTTCTCTCTGATAATAGGCTGTCAGGAGGGATCCCACTGTACAATCATTCTTCTCTCCTACTCCGTACTTTTAGACGTAGGTAGCAATATGCTGGAGAAAGCATTGACATCTGACTTTGGCGACAACCTCCCGAGTTTGGGGACACTCATGCTGTGCTCTAACAAGTTGCATGGTCATATCCCAGCTTCACTAGGCAACATTTCAGAGCTATACACGTTAGAATTGTCATCCAACAATTTCATTGGCCAAGTTCCAAGTTCCCTTGGTAGGCTTGGGATGCTGAGTTTCCTAAACCTTCAGGCAAATAAGCTCTCATCAAAGGATACCCAAGGCTGGGAATTCATAGGCGCGTTAAGCAATCTTAGCCCACAAGTTATCTTAGGTTAATTCGTGTGCAAGTTATCTAGGTTATAAATATAAGTTGTAATACTCTTTTCAGATCAAGCAACAAAGATATTATAATCTTCTGTTGCCCGGCTCCCCAAAGAGCCGGAACCCTAGCCGCCTCTCCCAACCCTAGCCGCGACGGCGCCCGACCGCCGGCGCGCCCGCTCCAGCCTCCGTCCCCCTCCTCCTTGTCTATACAACCTACGCCGGAGGCCTGGTAGGAACCCTAGTCCTACCAATTTGGTATCCAGAGACACCAGGCCGATCATGTCACTCCCTCCATCACCGCCGCCGCTGCCATCCACCTCCCCCTCGCTCTCGCTGCCGCCGGCCACGTCAATGCCGATGACGGCGATCACGTCCGGCACCACCACCACCACCGCACCCGCACCCATCACCACCACGGCGGATCCGCCCCCGCTCCTCTCGCCCGAGGAGGTGTCGAGCACCCTGCGGGAGCTTGTCCAGGCGGTCAGGGGCATTACCCTCTACCTCGCCGGGAACCAACCCCCGCCACCAAGCGCCGCCACCACCGCCTACGGGCCGCCGCCGCTCCAGTGGGCCGCACCGGCCTTCCAGGCGCCCTACGGAGGGGCGCCCCAGCCGCCGCTACTGCTACCGCATTACTCAGCCGCGGGACAGCCTTGGCCAGCGTGGCCGGCCTCCACCGCGCCGCTGGGGGGCCCGACCCAGCAGTTTCTCCCGGCGCCACCGCCAGCCCCCACGACGCAGGCGCCGGTGCAGCAGCTCCACCAGGCGCCGCCACCATCGACAGCACCACCACCCGCGTCTAGGGCCACGGGTCGGCCCCTGCACCAGGTGCAGTTTCCACCGTCACCATCGCCGATCCCCGCATGGGCAACCGGCTCGTCTCCGGGCCCGGTATACTCCACGGCGCCGGAACACCCCACGCCCTCCCTGCGGTTTGATCACCCCTCCAGCTCGGCGACCTACGCCCCGGCGCTTTCCGACCCGGCGTACGCGCTGCCGGCGATGGCGGCCGCCCCCGGCCACGGCGGGCCAACACCCCCTCGCTTCGCCAAACTGGACTTCGCCACCTACGAGGGCACGGAGGACCCCCTCAACTGGCTCAACCAGTGCGAGCAGTTCTTTCGAGGGCAGCGGACGCTCGCTTCGGATCGTACCTGGCTCGCGTCCTATCATCTCCGAGGCGCGGCGCAGACCTGGTACTACGCCCTTGAGCAGGACGAGGGCGGCATGCCACCATGGGAGCGCTTCCGAGAGCTCTGTCTCCTCCGCTTCGGGCCTCCGATCCGTGGGAGCCGCCTGGCGGCCCTCGGCTGCTTACCCTTCACATCCACGGTGCAGGACTACGCCGACCGCTTTCAGGCCCTGGCGTGCCACGCGCCGGGCGTCTCCGCGACTCAGCGCGCCGAGTTATTTGTGGGCGGTCTGCCGGACCATATTCGCGTGGACGTCGAGCTACGGGATCCCCCCGATCTCCAGATGGCCATGTACTATGCCCGCGCATTCGAGCGCCGCGCGGTGGCCATTCAGCAGGACTCGCCGTTCCGGGCCGCTGGCTCACTACCTTCGCTGGATTCCGCACCGGGTCGGCCTGTGCAGGCTTCCGCGGCACCCCTTGCCGCGACCGCGGCACCTCTCGCCGCAACCGCGGCGCGCCCGTTCCGCCGGCTCCATCCAGCCGAGATACTCGAGCGTCGCCGCCAAGGGTTGTGCTTCAAGTGCGACGAACCCTACAAGCCCGGCCACGCCTGCCGGCGACTCTTCTACCTGGAGGTGGCAGACTACATTCCGGAGGACGCCGTCGCCGCCGACCTGGCCGCCCCAGATGTCGAGAAGGTGTTTGATGCTGGTTGATTACCTCAAGGAGTTCAAGAAAGCGCTTCCCCACCTTACAGCTCGAGGACGAGCTGTTTGTGCAGGCGGGGAGAAGTGTTATGTCCGGCCTGTCATATGGAAGGCCCATCGGGCAATCTTAGCCCACAAGTTATCTTAGGTTAATTCGTGTGCAAGTTATCTAGGTTATAAATATAAGTTGTAAGACTCTTTTCAGATCAAGCAATAAAGATATTATAATCTTCTGTTGCCCGGCTCCCCAAGGAGCCGGAACCCTAGCCGCCTCTCCCAACGCTAGCCGCGACGGCGCCCGACCGCCGGCGCGCCCGCTCCAGCCTCCGTCCCCCTCCTCCTTGTCCATACAACCTACGCCGGAGGCCTGGTAGGAACCCTAGTCCTACCAGACTAGCTCAGAATCAGTTGCAAGGAGCTATACCAAAATCTATTGGTAAGTTGTCAACCCAACTTCAAGAGCTAGGCTTGGATGAAAACTAACTGTCAGGGCCAGTGCCCGTTAACACTGGGAATCTTAGTGCTTTAACAGTACTAGATCTATCTAACAACAAGCTCAATGGTCCAATTGAACGGTGGGTTGGAGAGCTGAAACATCTAACGGTTTTAGCTCTCGGCGGAAATAACTTCACTGGCCCAATTCCATCCTCTATTGGCCGTCTTAATAAATTGGCAGAGATCCATCTTGCAGAAAACGAGTTTCGAGATCAGATACCACCTACTATGGGAAACCTCGCCATGCTCACAAAGTTGAACCTTAGTTATAACAATCTATGGGGTAACATTCCTAAAGAGATTTTCCACACTACCTCCGGATTGACTGAATGTATATTATCGTACAACAATTTACAGGGCATGATCCCTATAGAGATAGGTAATCTTAAACAACTCTTTGCGCTGCATCTCTCATCCAACAAACTTTCTGGGGAAGTTCCTGGTGCTTTGGGTGAATGTCAAGAGCTGCAGATCATCCAAGTGGACCAGAATATTCTCACTGGGACCATTCCATTATCTTTGAGGAATCTGAAGAGCTTAACGGTGCTCAACATTTCACATAACAATTTGTCCGGATCCATTCCAACATCACTAAGTGACATGCAGTTTCTCCAACAGTTCGATCTCTCTTACAACCAACTGCATGGGGAAATACCACGAAGTGGAGTATTTGAAAATGTCACAGCCGTTTTTCTCAATGGGAATCGTGAACTTTGTGGCGGAGTTGTGAATCTTCATATGCCCACATGTCCTACCACTTCTTCGTCAAAGCATTGATCCCTTTATTTGGCGTTGCGTCACTCGTAATGTTAATTTACTTTGTACTACTCGTCAAGGGGAAGACACCAAGAACAGCATACTTACTGCTGATTTCTTTTGGCAAGCATTTCCCAAGAGTTTCCTACAAGGATCTAGCTCAAGCTACAGAGGGCTTTTCTGAGTCAAACCTGATTGGGAGAGGAAGCTACGGTTCAGTATATAGAGGAGAGTTAACTCAGGCTAAGATAGAAGTGGCTATTAAGGTTTTTGACCTTGAAGTGGGATCTGCAGACAGAAGCTTCATATCAGAATGCGAAGTTTTGAGAAGTATTCGACATCGAAATCTTGTTTCTATCCTAACAGCATGTTCAACAATAGATAATGATGGTAATGCTTTCAAAGCTCTGATTTGTGAATTCATGCCAAACGGGAATTTGGACACATGGTTACACACAAAATCTGCTGGTGAAGGCCGAGAGGTTTTGAGCTTAGGGCAAAGAATAAGCATGGCTGTTAACATAGCTGATGCATTGGCCTACTTACACCATGATATCACAAGATCCATTGTCCATTGTGATTTGAAACCCAGCAATATCCTCTTAGACACTGATATGAATGCATATTTGGGTGACTTTGGCATTGCAAACCTCGTCCGGATTTCAAACTCAACATTAGTTGGACATTCAAGCTTAGCCTCAACAAGCTCAATTGGATTGAAAGGAACTATAGGATATATTGCCCCAGGTATTTTTCATCGGCAGTTCGGCACATCATATATTTGTCTAAAGCTCCATGTTTGAATATGGCCACATGGGCCATTTAGATTCGTATGTCACTAATCAGTTTCATTTCATAATTCATATGTTTCAGAGTATGCTCAAACTGGCCACGCATCAACCTATGGGGACATTTACAGTTTTGGAATAGTTCTTCTAGAGATGCTGATAGGTAAAAGACCAACAGACCCTATATTTGACAACGAACTCAACATTGTCAATTTCGCAAGGAGCAACTTCCCAGATCAGATACTGCATATCATTGATGCTCATCTGCAAGAAGAATGCAAGGGACTCATTCATGGAAAAGCGGAAGCAGGAGACGTGGTATATCAATGCTTGGTGTCCCTTGTGCAAGTAGCTCTATCATGCACGTGTCTGTTACCAAGAGAGCGAATGAACATCAGAGAAGTAGCCATGAAGCTGCACGCAGCCAGAACATCGTATATATGTTGGAACAAGAGAGCGAGTGCAAGTTAAGCCGTGTTACAGTGATTTGGAAAATGACACTTGTAATGATTTGGCTCTGTCGCAATGTGCCATCGAGTTTGTATAAATTGAGTCGGAGAATTAAGATGATAAATTTGAATTAGCCAGGAGTGAAATACCGACTTTGACAGGAAAAACAGTCTGCTATCATGGCAACATGTGTTGTATATTACAAACACGTGCTCTGTCTTTGTCGAATACTTGCAAAATCAAGCTTCACTGTAGTTATAAATTTTAAAAAAATGTGGCCACAAAACAAATATGTACTCCCTCCGTAAACTAATATAAGAGCGTTTAGATTACTACTTTAGTGATCTAAACGCTTTTATATTAGTTTACAGAGGGAGTACTATATCCATTTTTCAGTGAATTCTGTGTTATCTCAGGCATGGCAACACGCTTACGGAAATAAAGGAAGATGACCCGTTTGGTTGGTGGGAAATCTGCAGGAATTTCATAGGAGAGATGTTCATATGGAATATTTTTCTTCGCTAGCATTTGGAACACAGGAAACATAAACAGTGTTTCAGAGTAGCACTTCCTTTCCTTTGCCGATCCCATAGGATTGGAAAAAAAAACCCACCGCCAGCTCATCTTTTGGCTCGCTGCCATCCGTGTTGGAGTATAAATAGGAAGATGAAAGTTACCACAGTGGACAGGCTGGAGTGTGCTTCCTACTGTTGGATTGATCTTGCTTTGCTTTTGACTTGAACATCCATGGTTGGACAAGTTAAACGAGCCTGACAAATTTGCAGTCTCCAGTCAGAGCTCAGGACATGTTCAGTGACACTTCCTTACTGTTTTCTTTGACACTTCCATACTACCAGTAGAAGCAAAATGCAAACGACTAGCACTTGCTAGCGGCCCATCCTTGTCAGAAACAGCACAGAGGTAGTGGCCCATCGTCTGTCGATTTTTTACATTCTCTGAAGACTGAACCCCTTGAGGCTAACGTTGTCGGTACGTCCGTGTGACTTTGCTAAGAAAAACAGTATGACTAAACTACACTCGCACGCCATAACCGATTCTTCATTCATCTACACAAATTAATTGGCCTGATGCTTATATTGGTCAGTATGAGCGCTCATATTGGTCAACCTACGGTTCAATGCTTGCTTCATGTTGGCATATGGCATCATGACCAAGACAACACCCGCATTACCGAGTGTGCGAGGGTGATGTAGCGAGTGAGAAATATGTACCTAATAGTTGCGTACGATTGGGCCACAAGATCCTTCTTGCACGGTTGGAGCTCGCCACTTCTGATAGCATATATGGGTACCGAAGATGGTATTTGTAAGGAGGGGGATCCGACGACAATGGTAGCATACAAGTACTTGGACTCTGGAGATCAGAAACAGAATGTCAAACTGCTGGCGCCTGAGTATAAATTTTATCTGGAAGTGGAGTCAGAGGGATGGTTCATCACTCTTGAAAAGATTTGGCAGCTGCCGAGCGGCCAACATTCAGATATCGGTGAAGGGGACGTCCAAACACCATGGACGAAAGACCTGTGCCTGTCCTTTGCACTATACCGGCTACTCCGTTGCAGATTTGACGACTTAACCCTGTCAGCTGATAGCGTTACTAGCACCAGAAGATTAATTTATGAAATTATTGGAACGAACAGTGCAGATTTGTCTGCACAAATAGACCGCCACGCTGAGAGAACATTCAGAATTGCTAAATTGGAGCTGGCGTTCCTCAACGACTACTTCTACACAAGATATCCCATCCTGTTTTGGCGTGGCTTCCCGCTGATTTTTGCTCCGTACCCTCTATTGACCATTGCTCTCATCGCTTGGCTTGGAAGGGACATCCATAAACTCTACAAGCCTAAGCAGGGGGAAATTGCCCACGTCATACACAGGGTCAATGTTGATCTCATCATCACATGGATATTCATGGGCATTATCGTGCTGAAGGAGTCTTGGAAGGTGGTCACCTACTTGTTGTCCGACTGGACCAAGGTGATGCTGCTGTGCGAATACACTTCGACGACCCTGAAATGGATTCCACAGTGGCTGTGGGAGTTCTTGGTTGGGATCTTGTGCAAACCAGAATGTAGAGTTGTGCGCCGTTGGCACAATAAGATCGGTCAGTACAAATTCTTGCGGTCATTTGGTCACAATCCTAGGAACATTCCTTACTGGTTAAGCCTTGGCTTGGTCCCAAAGGAAATTAGAGGTGCAAAACTAGGCAGCCCAACAGAGCTTCCAAGAGATGTCAAAGTTGCCGTTCTCGAGTCACTTTGCTCGTTAGATCTTAAGGAGAACTCAAACTCACTAGAGCCAGACCTGCCAACTAATGTCAGGAAGTTCAATTTGGACCAGATTTTCGAACTGCGGACATGGTGCCAAAACATTCTTGTGTGGCATATAGCAACAAGCCTGTGTGAGATTGAGCTTGCTCAATGCTACAACACAAGCTTAACCACTTCTGAGTTACTGTGTGCAATCAAGACTGCTCTCAGTTGTTTCTCCTCCCAGCCATATCTTATAAAGGAAGATAGAATTGAAGGGGCGCTGCGAGCTAATTATATAGCTGCCAACAGTATATCGCGCTACTGCGCCTATCTGCTTGTAATAGAACCAGATTTGCTACCCGACAGTTTCTTAACTGCCGATGACATATTCAGAAGCACCGTCGATGAGGCTTTAGATATCCTGAACGGCTGTGACACCCTGCAAAGCATTTACAGGACGCTAATTCGAGAAGGAGTGCCTGAACAAGATGGCAACACAAGTGTCATAACAAAGGAAAGATCAAACACCCACCACAATATGATACTTCAGAAAGCTGCAGACCTTGCTTGGTATCTGATTCATGAGATCCCTGATGAAGTAGTTCGTTGGAAGGTCCTCGCAGAAGTCTGGGCCGATATACTGGTACACACAGCGCCCTCATGGAATGCCTCGGCTCACAAGAAATGCCTTGCAACAGGTAGTGAGTTCATAACTCATATATGGGTCATTCTTTCTCACTGCAATATCCACAGCAGCAAGCGCTGGCCATATCCGAAAACCCCAGATGATGGCAACCATGGCGACCAAGGGCAGGACCCAACTGCAGGTGGTTCTGGTGATCAGCCGTTGGCACACGAAGCGCCAGCAAGGGTTCCGTCAAATGGAGCACTAGAAGAACAAGGCCAACCATGGAGTCCAATTCTGGGGCAGCATTTAACCCAACAGCTTGCTCCGAGTGAAACAGAAGAAATCAGCGAAATACAAGAGGTCGGAGATGATTGGAGAGAATGACATATCTGCAGTATAATCGAGTATACTATAGTGCTGATGTACTTTTACTGCCCTTTTTCAGAAATATTGTACGCGTGCTTTGCAGTGACCACGTTAATTTCTTCTCATCATTGAGCATGTAAACGCTCTGGTTTGTGGGATTTATCCCTGAATTCTATGTCCGTATGTTGAACTACCAAGTGAATGCCCTTATTGAAACTAAATGTTTTCTGTATTTGGAAGTACTATAAATTATCCTTGTGCAAGTGCTTCTTTGCTTTGTGAGGATTCCAACACCGATTTGTCTACAACCACCACTAGGACTGCAGTTCCGTTGCTGTTCCAAACGATAGAAAGTCACTTTTCCTAGAAATAAATATAAGGCCGGTTTACTTTTGAAAGTGTCTTTATCAGGACTCAGGTCAGGAGTAGGTCCTGTAAGAAATGTGCCAAGCGCCGGCATTTCCATCAGAACGCTTCTTCTTTCCCCTCCTGCAGGCCCAGATGAAGGATTTCTATTAGGCTAGCTAGAGGGTAACAGAATACAAGAGCACCAGAACCGTATGCGCGCCTTGCCATGTCGCTCTCTTACTGTTCTTTCTCTATATAGAGAGCTTATTTGTTATTTGTGATGGACCTATTGTGCTGGAACGAACGGCCGATCTGCTGGTGTATACGGTGTCTTTTTGTTTTGTATAGAGAAAAATTCACTGTACGTCACTAAACTTGAGCCGGGTAACAGTTTGGTACCATTATTTCAAAATACCCTAACTACGGTCCAGTACTTGCGCACAGGGCTTACTTTGGTCCATTTGTATGATTCCGTGTACGTATTTGCTGACTTGGCCGAGTCAACGGCCGCCAGCTCGCTTTGACCGCCACCTGGTCGATCCTAGGGTGAATACTAGTCGATCCGGGGTGTTTTTGCAAAAACGCCATGACCATTCGCTGTCTCCCTCTCCTCACGCACCCGCTCGCTGCCGGTTTGTTACCCGCTCGCCGTTGGAGTTGCCATGCCCCGGTTTGTCACCACGCAGAAGCAAGAACGTATTTAGCCCGACTGGCCTCCATTGCTCCGAGCAAATTATGGCGGCAATGGAGGGTGCGAGGATCTGGACGGCGCGGGGCTACGGCGGCGGCTACGAGTCGGTGTCGGTGGGCGACGGCATGAGCATCTTCGGCCAGAGACAGAGCCAGAGTATCGACGTGCGGCACCGCGGGAAGCCCCGGCGGCGAGCCACGCTGCCCAAGGTCGTCAAGGTAGGCTTGGTCCCAGAGCCAGAGCGTGTCGAGTGAGCTCGAAGCGTGGCTCACGGCAGCGAGCTCCGACGACAGACGGCTCCGCCACGGCTTCGGTCACTCCTCGGACTCGGAGGTCATGGACGAGGAACACGACAGCACGCCGTCTCTGCAGGCGACGGAGGCCAAGCTGGACATGGCGCGGGCGGAGCTCGAGTCCGCCAAAGGAGAGAGCCTCCAGTTCACGGCGTCCATGGAGCGCACGCGCACGAGCAGAGAGGGTGCGGGAGGAGAGGAGACAGCGAGCGGGTGCGTGAGGGGAGGGAGACAGCGAATGGTCATGGCGTTTTTGCAAAAACACCCCCGGATCGACTAGTATTCACCCTAGGATCGACCAGGTGGCGGTCAAAGCGAGCTGGCGGCCGTTGACTCGGCCAAGTCAGCAAATACGTACACGAATCGTACAAATGGACCAAAGTGAACCCTGTGCGCAAGTACTTGGACCGTAGTTAGGGTATTTTAAAGTAGTGGTACCAAACTGTCACCCGGCTCAAGTTTAGTGACGTACGGTGAATTTTTCTCGTTTTGTATAGCATTATCTCCCATGGGATCGATAGAGAGGCTAAACGATTAGTTTACTGCGCATCTGTCATGGACCTGGCTTCAGATATGGTGCTTACACCTTCAGCCAAGAGCAGAGGCATAACACAACAAGACATGGTCGTCGCCCAGCTAGAATCAGTGAGCCAGAATGGACCGCCTGAGAGGCATCGTGTGTGTGCGTGTGTGTATGCGTGTTGGAGTGTTGTTGTAACTTGTAACAGCAGTTGGCGTGGTGGGTTGTCAGGTTAAGTAGTAGTTCAGTGGCGAGAGAGCTAGGCTGCTGCCTTTTGGCCAAAGTGTAACTGAATCCCAAACCTGTATCTCCTCCTCTACTCTCAATACTAGTGGTAGCTGCTGCTGTTGCCTGTCCCCAATTCTCTGCTTCTACCCTGTTCTTGTTGCTGCTGCATCCAGGTCCATAACAGCATCCAGGTCATATGTGTGAACATTAGCCTAAGCAGGCTGTTGTGCCGCCGTGGCGTGGTCGATGATTCGATGGTCTCCTCTAGGCTCTAGCAGAGGTGAATCAGTTTGGCATGTCTCTGTTCTGTCGAATGGTTGATTGACATAGAAAAAAACTACGTGTGTATGTTTTCTAGGTGAATCTGCCGTGGCTCGAATCTTCGTCGGCTTATACTTGCAGAGGACATCAGGCAGGTTCGAGGATTAACCACGGACCCTGCCACAGCTCCCCGGCCCTTGGGCTGGACCACCGTCCGTCGGCGGAGGCGGCTCAGAGAGAGAGAGAGAGAGAGAGAGAGAGAGAGAGAGACTGAACTCCCCCTAGCAGTTC
>LR880966.1:757977552-757999397 GCA_904067115.1 Aegilops sharonensis | reverse complement strand
GAAATGATACTTGACATTAGAAAAGCTTTAGCATACGAACTACGATCTTTGTGCTAGGCTTAGGATTGGGTCTTGTCCATCACATCATTCTACTAATGATGTGATCCCGTTATCAATGACATCCAATGTCCATGGTTAGGAAACCGTAACCATCTATTGATCAACGAGCTAGCCAATAGAGGCTTGCTAGGGACATGGTGTTGTCTATGTATCCACACATGTATTTGAGTTTCCTATCAATACAATTATAGCATGGATAATAAACGATTATCATAACAAGGAAATATAATAATAATAACTAATTTATTATTGCCTCTAGGGCATATTTCCAACAGTCGGGTCCCACGGTGCCGGTGGGAGAGGCGGCGCGGCCGTCAGGGGCAGCAGCGGCGGCCCACCTGGCGGCGGCTGCTGGCCGTAGGGCGCCGCGTAGGGCTGCGGCGCGGCGTAGTACGCCTGGTGTGGCTGTGGCCGGGTGCCGAGAATGCCCGGGGTAGGGGCCCGAGGAACCGACATGGAGTAGACGTGTACGACGCCGGTCCATGGGTTTTGGCCGGCGTACCACGGGGCCAGCTGAGAGGCCTGCTACGGTGGGCGGGGTGCTCCTCCCTGGGCGGCTGTACCCCCTGCTTGCGGCCACCGCGACGGCCACCGCGACGACCCCCCCCCCCCCATTGGCAGCCTGCTAGGGCGGCGGGAAGGTGGCGGCCTGGGCGGGCGGGAAGCCTGGTGGGAAGGTGGGCGCTGCCGGTGGTGGCGTCGGGCGCGGCGGTGGCGGGGCGGAACCCCCGCGGGTGCCGGCGACGAGGGCGGTGTGGGTCGCGCGAGTCCGCGCCACCCGCATCCGGCGCTCCTCCAACTTGAGGTACGCGACCACCTTAGCAAAGGTGGGCTCCGGGATGAGGGTGAGGTTGGAGGCGGCGTTCCCGAAGTCCTCGTTGAGGCCGCCGGAGAGGGTGCTGATGAGGAGCTCGTCGCCGATCTTTTCCCCGAGATCACGGAGCTCATCGGCAAGCTTCTTGAGGCGCATGCAAAAATTATCGATGGATGAGTCAAGTTGCTGGCACTCGTAAAACTCACCGTAGAGCAGGACCTTGCGCTGCAGCCGGTTGTCGATGAAGAGGCCGTTGAGCTTGGTCCAGACCTCATAGGCGTCGTCCTCGTCGTCCACCATGGTGTGGAAGAGGTCGCTGGAGATGGTGAGGTAGAACCAGCGGATGACGGTGGCGTCGAGGATCATCCACTCCTCGTCGTTGATCATGAGCGCCGAGTCCACGGTGCCTTCCACGTGGCCGTGCAGGAGGTACTCACGGAACACAAGCGAAAAATACCGCTTCCAAGCGGAGTAGGACATGGTGGTGTGATCAGGCTTGACCGGGACACGCTCATGGATGTTGAGGTCGCGGAGAAGGGTGACATCGGGACCGGCGAACGGGTTGAAGACGGTGGAGGAGGAGGAGCTCATGGCTAGGGTTAGGGTTTGAGATGCGGCGCGGGTTGGGAGGGGTGGCGGGGGGCTGGGCGACGCGGGTGGGAGGAGGAAGGGGTTTCGGGAGAGATGGCGGAAGCGGGGCGTTCGGCGGCGGCGGCCTCGGGAAGAGGCGGCGGCGGCGGAAGGTGAGGTGGTGGTGAGAAGCGGCGGCTACCAGCGGTGGCGACAGGGACCGGTAAGTGGGTGGCGGCGGCGGCGGCGGCGGGGAGTAGCGGCGGCGGCGGCGGCGTGTGGAGGCGCGGCGGCGGCGGCGGCTTTAGGGTTTAGGATCGTGCTGCGATAGATACCATGTAGAAGGACAAGTTATGGGCTGTGCAATCTCGATGTATTGATCGGTGCACCAGGCACGTATATATAAGTACAGAGGTGGGTCATAACCTCAACTATACAAAGAAAACAAGAGATGGGCCCTACACACAAATATACACGTACACAATATACTCAACAAGGAGCACGCACACATGCGTGATTGGGGAGGTGCTGCATGCGAACCCGGTGTCCTCTCTCGCATTATTTCAGAGGCAAATCAGGGTCACACAGGATGGCGTCCAGAAATGCCGAGCACTACGGTTGCCGATCAAGTATGTCACCCTCCTCCATTCGCTTGTGTGCGCACTGCACAACTCAGCTCACTGCTAGGAGGTGGGTGTCGCCGCCGACATGTAGGCCGAGTGCGGCCAAGCCTGAGGGTAACTTGAGATGGTATATCTTTGAATTGAAGCAATAGACATGAAAGACTGTAACAAGAATGCAGAGTCTCATCATGCCTGCATTTTTCTTCAGCTTCAGGCCGATGTATGTTTAGTTGCTGCTACGTTTCGGCAGTCAACAGAAACTGAATTAGAACTACTAAGTTTAGTTGCTGTTGTGATTTCATAACGACTAGGACTGGCATGAATCAACACTTGGGCCTGACCGTAACTTAACAATCGTCGACTCTGAACATATGTTCCGGAAAAGCAAACTGATACATAATCTGTTACTACAATGTGTCACATCGACAAATCGTATATCAGCTTCCCTTTTCGCAGCAAAGGCTCCTCTTCTGAATAGTTGGTATCTTTATACTTCGGCTTCAATATCCATTCTACTTGAGCTCTGAGCCTGCAAAGCTAAGCATAATAACACTACTTCATCAAGCCCAAGACCAACCAGAACAAAGACTTCACAGATTCATGTAAGAAATCTCAGCTGGTGTGCCACCGGCTCTTGCTTTCCAATCATCAGAAAATACAAACAAGATACCGTCTGATGCTATTTAATCTACCGATATAAACTAGCTTGCACAGTTCTCATGCAAATTTGCTAACTAATTCACCTACTAACCTGTAGCAACAAATATCTTGCAAATTCTCCTTCTTCCGAAAACTATAGAGATATTCAGAAAACTCAGTTAAAGAGACAACAAAAATGTTGTGACACCAAATCTGCCTACACACGACATATGTATGTCCATCTAGCTACGGTGAAGGTGTGACACAAGAGGTTTACGAGTTCGGTCCCCTCGCCATGGGGGTAAAGACCCTACACCTGAGCTGTTGGAGCTGTTTTTCTTATGTCTTGATGAGTGAAATGGATGCTCACTCTCCTCCAATTGCTACAGGGTGGCTTATATAGAGTGTGTCGCCCCTTGAGCTAGCCTTACAGGTGTTATTACTGGTACCTGAAGGTTTAATCACTACTAACGCCCGACGTCGCGCTCCTCGGCCGCTTCAAATCCCCTGTTGTCTGTTCGCTCTCATTGTCCGAGTGCAGGTAGAGCAGCCAAGTGGATTGACGGCGTCCGAGTGGATGGATGCTATCCGAGTGGAATAATTATTGGTGAACACCTGAGTGTGCTTGTGGCCCGGGGGCCTTACTGTTTGTTGATATGGTGTCCTAAATCAATCTAGGATGTCTGCCTCATAACCCTACCGCAGTAGGTGACCCCATCGTTATCCCCTGAATCGGTTTAGATTTTGTAGAACGAATTCGTTAGAGACTTGATTTTTTTTTCGAAAAGGGGGGACTCCCCGGCCTCTGCATCAGAATGATGCATACGGCCAACTTATTAACCAAAAAAGAGATAGTGTCAACAAGGTTCCAAGGTCTCCAAAAAGAAAAAAAGCAAAGCAAGCTCACACAGAGCCATGCAGGGCTAGAAACATCGACTATCCAAGAAAAGAAGCCACAACCGGCTGGCTATGAAAGGATAAGTAAACTAGGTGCCTATCCTATTATAATACCGCCATCCAAACCGGTTGAAGATATCCCGAGCTACCATCTCCCAGCGGAAAGATCCAGTAACCAAATGCTCCCTGGCCTCCGTCGGAGTGAGTAGCGACCACGAATGGATCCGTGCCGTAGTGCGGAATATAACCTGCAAAAAGTGGATACAACCATGAACGGATCCGGTTAGAGACTTGATTTGGACCGAGTACTGCGAAAGCACTCCAGATCTGTCGTCAAGTTTTAACCAACCATGATCTGAGCAAATCCACAACGGATTCTAGACTAGGTGCTTCCCAACTAATCGGGGTATGTTGACTATGAGGAAAAACTTCGTGGCATACTTGTATGTCTCCTGGAGGAGATTGACTAGGGGTCCAAGTGTGGACGTGCAATGAAAACCCGAGTAGCGATGCTAGCGCGTGGACTAACTCTCCGGAGAGGTGCCGCCCATTATCCCGGAGGAACGCCGGCATGGGCCACCTTCATGTCCAAGTTTATGAAATTTAAGCTTTGAAGCCTAGAAGAAGGGCCAGGTAAATCCGTAGAGGATCATTGATGAAAATTTCATCCTATTACAGTCCTGAAGATGACTTCAGTCGGAATTTGGAGCATCCATCCGAGTGGATAAAGATGCTTTACAGATTCCCAGTGGACTGAATGTGTATCTTTGGAAATATATCCACAGTGATCAATCGGTTTGATCCGCGGTGAATTTGCGTAATTTGAGATCTTGTATGCATGCTATAGTGGTAACACTGCGGATTGTGGGAAAAGTGGGGTGTGGCGCCTCGATTTTCGCCCCAAAAGCCGGCACCTGTCCCATTAACTCTGCGTCGCGAGATTTGAAGACACCGTCGGATCCTCGGATCAACTGTTGCAACTCGTTGGAGCGATTTCACCCAAAGGTATATATTCGGGGGTTGCTAGGGTAATTCTCAGATCCCCTTCTTCCCCTGAGTCATTCCGTTGAACTCCTCTCTCCTCCGCTCAACGCCGTAGCTGCTCGTAGAGCAAAAGAAGGGGACATGTAATTCGGGGAAAATGGAGTATAAATTAAATAAGAAACATGTAACATAATGGACCTCGTCGAATGCCGGCTATTTTATAATTAACCCTCTTAGCGAGTTGAAAGTCCTAGAAGCACATGTCAACACAATTTTATAAAGTTTCATCAATTATTCGGACAAATAGTAACATTGAATTTACATTTGGAAGACCATGCCTAATTTGGCAATCACTTTTCGAGGATCTATGAAAACCACTCTACTTTGGCAATTGCTTTTAGACTAGTCGGAGTAACATAAGTAGAACATGCATTTCACATAAGCAAAAAATGTGATGTGGCAAGTAATTAAAGAGTTTAACCTAGTCATAGTGGGAGTAACATAAGTAGAAAATGCATTCCACATAAGCAAAAAAAGTGACGTGGCAAGTAACTAAAGAGGAGAGAGACAAATAGAATAACACATATTGTAATCGTTGAAGTTGTTTTATGCTTCCCAATGAAACATGACTCTATAAAGTAATAAATGAAGGTATGTATGTTATGATAGCTATGACACTACCACTATGAAAGTAGTAATATAGAAAAATAACATATGTATGCTGGTGGCAAAGAACTTTCCAAAACACCAATGTATGATGGTGATTCTTGAGGTAGGTTTGAAATTGGAAAAAACTAACGCCCACATGTTTCGCATCTTGCACATCGCTCACACGCTTCTATTATCAAAACGACTCTACAAAATTCTTAGGCGTATTGTTTGATGGCGATTCTCGAGGTAGGTTTGAAATGAAGAATGAATCTACAAAGTACTCCCTCCGTCCAGGTGGATAAGTCACCTTACGAAAACCAGATATTCCCAAAAATCTTAGGCGCATTGTATTAAATCTCACTCTCGTTTCCCTCCCAGCCTCGTACTGCTGCCCATGTAGAATATGTGCAGGGAGGAAGAGGAGACGCCCACAGGAGAACGGCCAGTGCATGCATCGCCGCTGGACTTTGATCAGGCAAGAGTTTGATGACTGTTTTGCATGCGCTCACGTATTCAATGCTGATTTTACTTCCGTTTTTATACCAGCGTTGTGATTGGAAGTTTCCCTGCTTGCGCTTGCCGTTCTCCTCCTCGTCCAATCTCAGTCCATCTAGGTCGCACTACTATTCCTAATGTGACTTATACACATTGACGGAGGAAATTACACTAGCTAGTTCAATAAGGTGAACCAAGAACTCACATCGATCCAGACATGGCACCTACCAGGAAGCATAAAACATGTTAGAATAAAATGCTAATGCAAGATCATAGATGACACACCGAGGCACGATATTTGTTAACGAGGTTCATCGATATGGCTACATCCCCGAGGCATGACTATGGACGCTCCTCCCCAAGATACCGCAACACAGGTCGCCCGGGCACCGGCACAAGCCGTGGGCTCCCCCGCGTACATGTTGCTATCAAGTCATCATAAGTTACAACATGTGGTGCCCCTTCGTATATAAGAGGCCTAGAATGCAATGTGTCTGACTCCTACATGACTCGTACCTAACCACACCAATTACAACGCCAAGTCCAAGTAACCCCTTGCGTACATAATATATTCGACACAAATATAACAAAATCCACCTTGACGAATATTCTCCACCACCTAGAAGTTGTCCATGCTCGAACCTCCATGTACCCCGGACTTGGGTTGTCTTCTTTGTAGCTTACTAAGAGCTACCCGACAGGTCAGACCCGCCGCCACTGTGGGACTCCACTGCTAGTCCTACAGCTCCACTCTCCATGGCTCCACCTGCAATAGTGCTCCCTTGTAACTTGTAAAGATGTGAAGCCATCCTCTCTCCTATCATCACGTTCACCCCATCTTCCATGATTTTCATGGTCTTCTTATCCTGATCACAACGAAATTCCATACCACCATCATGAAGAACACCAAGCGAAATTAGATTCCTCCTTAGCCCTGGCACATGCCTGACTCCCCGAAGCATCCGCTGAACTCCGTCAAACATCTTGATTTTGATGTCACATACTCCAGCAACACGATAACCTGTGTCATCACCCACATAGGCTAAACCAAACTCACCAGACTTGTACGAAAAGAACCACTCCCTGTTGGGCGTTGCATGAAAAGAGCAAGCTGAATCCAACATCCACGCTTCAGTTTTTCTTGACCGCCTGTTTGATACTACGAGAAGATCACTACTGTTGTCCGAGTCATCACCATGAGTAGCCTCATTAGCACTTGCCCCACCCTTCAGTGTTTGGCATTCCCTCTTTACATGTCCCCAGTCCTTGCACCTGTAGCACTGCACCTTTTTCTTCTTTTTCTTCTCCGCCTCTTGTCCCTTCCTGAGCTGATAACTTTTAACTGCCAACCCCAAACCTTGAGTACTCTCCCTTTCCGCGGCATTCTTTTGCTTCCTTATCTCATGTCCAAGAAACATTGCGGTGACTTCCTCATTATTGACGGTTGTCTATCCATGTGTCAACACTAGTAGAAAACAGGACTTTGGTTCAGGCCGGGCCAGCCCATTAGTCCTGGTTCAGTCAAGAACTGGGACCCATGGGGGCATAGGCCCCGGTTCGTGAGGCCAGGGGGCCGGTCGGGGCATTGTGGGGCATTGGTCCCGGTTCGTCTTGCCCCTTTGGTCCCGGTTCCAGGCACGAACCGGGACCAATGTGCCTCACTCCTTGCCCACAACCATTGGTCCCGGTTGGTGGCTTGAACCGGGACCAAAGGTTGTCCTTTAGTCCCGGTTCTAGCCACGAACCGGGACCAATGAGATGCCTATATATACCCCCTCACCCGCGAGCAGAGCACTCCACTGCTCTGTTTTTCTGGCCGGCCGTTGGAGAGCTTTGTGGTGCTCTAGCTCACCTCCTATGCACATGAGGTGTTCGATGAAATGCCCGAGCCACACTTAAGCTTTCTCCTCTCGAAGCTCCTTGTCCAAGCTCCATTTTTCTCAAGATTTGTCTAGGTTTGGCGGTCCGTCCTGTCTCGTCCCCGTCCTCACCGCCGTTGATCGCCCGCGCCGATCTCGTCGCCTGCACCACCGTGGTGAGCCTCTTGATCTTATCTTTTTTCTAAAGAAAAAGGTTCTTACTTGTATGATTTAGGTAGATACTTGTGTAGTTTTCTTACTTATTATTGTTTGTTATTATATAGTGCGATGGTTTTGGTATCCGCCTCCGTCGGCCCTCGTCCTGTCTATGATTCAGATGTGGTATATATATAAATATATTATAACTATTAGTTTCATTTAGTGTTTATGACAATTATGCCAAGCAACGTGACATATTTTTTTATCTAGGAGGTATGTGAACCAGAAATTCCAACCGACCCTATTGTCGAGAGATTAAATTTAGTTGAAGAAGAAAACAATTGCTTGAAGGAAAAATTGAAAACAATTGAGGAGGAGAAGATGATATTGGAGTTGTATGTTGCGGATCTCGTCAATGATCAAAATGGATGCAATGCGCTTGAAGATTAGAAAGATTAGAAAATGTGCCATTCATACTAAGGCTTGGTATCATTATGTTGTTGGATCAATTGTTACCTTGGTTGCGGTTATGACTGCATTTGTTGTTGCACTGAAATGTTTTATATAGTTTCAATGTATGGTTTAATTAGATGCTCTGAAGAGCTATAGGTTGTTCAATGAGAACTATGTATGTACTTTGGGTTTAATGTGATGATGAACTTCTATTAATTTGGTCACTTATCTATTCATGATGTACGTAGAGATGAACCAACAATGGATGTACGGTAATGTCACGACCGGTTTTTCAATAAAATACTTATTGAGAAACCGATCCTTTTATTTCCAGTATAGGAGAGTCCTCCTTACTGGTAGACAAATTCTTGATACAGAAATCCAGAAGTACTAAATATATTACAGGGTTGAGCTGAGGTTGCTCAACAATTTATTACAAGCACGCCAATAATATACATAAAGGCGGATATGGCACAAGGGTGTGGTGGCATACTACTGACTCGTATTTAAAAGTGGTGGTGGATATGTCGCAGTGAAGTGGGTGACATTGACTCCTACTCTTGAAGCTCATCGAGCATCGGAGTGAGGCTCGATGGTTTATTCGGGTAGCGGAAGCGGATATGGTACAAGTGATAAATTCCAGGACCGCACGGGACTGACTGGGACTCCTCTAGGCGTCGTACTCGCTATCGAACTCTTCATCCATAAGATCGCCTTCGTCAACATCTGGCCAAATCAACAAGCCAGGTGAGTACTTTGAATGTACTCGCAAGACAGTTCGGACATAAGATATAACAAATGTAAGCATGATGCATCATGAGCAATTGGCAATGCACAATCAAGTGTATAACTTGCACGACATGTTAAATAAAAGGAAGTCAGGCGGTAATCCTCCCGAAATCCCAACAAAATAACTGAAAACCGATCGAGTGTCTGAAGTGACGCCTCGAATGGTGAACAAATAAATTAACATGCCGCAGTCGGGCGTCTAAACGACACCACGTAAAGAGCTTATATATTGGAAAAATAAATGGCAGTGCGTGCCACAGTCGGACATCAAAGCGACATCACATAAAGGGCTTATATCGAAAGTAAATAACAAGAGTGCCACAGTCGGACGTCTGAGCGACATCACATACAGGGCTTATATTGAAGGTAAATAACAAGAGTGCCACAGTCGGACGTCTGAGCGACATCACATAAAGGGCTTATATTGAAAATAAATAACAAGAGTGCCACAGTTGGACGTCTGAGCGACATCACATAAAGGGCTTATATTGAAAATAAATAACAAGAGAGCCACAGTCGGACGTCTGAGCGACATCACATAAAGGGCTTATATTGAAAATAAATAACAAGAGTGCCACAGTTGGACGTCTGAGCGACATCACATAAAGGGCTTATATTGAAAATAAATAACAAGAGAGCCACAGTCGGACGTCTGAGCGACATCACATAAAGGGCTTATGTTGCATTGTCGTATTCAAGCAGTATAGACCATTCCAAGGAAAGATACTCAGCACATAATAATAAACGGGTTAGTCCATCCACATGATTAATCATGTAGCCGAGTTTACCACTCATGTCTGTTCATCGGAGATTTGTCAAGGAGACTGACACTGAGACTGACAGGACAAGTTGAACACAGACATTGACCATAGATACGGTTACTTGAATGAGTTTGACTCTTCAGAGTTTGTACTATTAAACCACAGCCAACGGATTTCAGTAGTCGCAAGGGACTAGTTCCGTTTACGGTATTTCAGAAGAAACTCATCTAACCAGTACACACCCAATTCTACATTCCGCTGCTAGGAATCACCCTAGGCAACGTTCAAGAAAAACTCTAAGACGGGAAGGTCACAACCTCGAATAGCATGGGATCAAATTTATCTCGCGCGCTCTAAGGGGTGCCCCCTCTCGGTCCCAACCAGAAACACCCTTGCTCCCTGACCGGATGACAGGCTTTAATCCAGGGCCATGGAACCCTCATCCTGGCCCCTCTGTTTGATGTGTACTTGGAAAGAGGTTTGCAACTTACTAAACCATATTCCATAAAGAAAACATGTGGTAGTACAGGAAAAGGAACGGATGGTAACGTGACTTGACTCACGTTGACACTGGAGTTAAATAGTTTGGCATAAGACCGGCATGCTACAACAATACCATCTTACCACCCATCATGTCACCACATGATCATGTAAACTCACATCGAATCACACATCGAGTTTCGAAGCTCACTCGGAATGGCTTTGCATGCAACATAACATTCACGGGTGTTCATGTGATCAAGTCATGAAGTAACTACTTAAGCAAACACGCAAAACACTCGTCATATCAAAGGTTCAAACATGCTTGCCTGGTTCGGAGTAGTCGGAGTCTAGCTCGGTGAAGTTCGCGGTTCCGTCACCTCTTCCGGTATCTACGGTACAAAGAAAACGTGTACTAACGTGAATACCGTGGGTGCACAAAAATTATTCCAAATATTTTTCAAATAAATATGATAAAAAACTAGACCAAAAAATAAAGAGGACAGAAAAAGAATCAATCAAAAATCATTTTTTGTTTAAGAGTTATTAGAGTTTTAGTCCAGGGACTTGTTTGTAATGAAACAGAAAGTTTCCAGGGGGCTGAACAGAAAAGGACAGGAAAACGTTTCAGATTGAAAGCGTATTTGCCCAAATGCGCTTTCCAAAAAAACGGTTTGAATAGAATAGAGAGGCTGACGAGGGGGTCCCACTCGTCAGGTTGGAAAATTTGGAGGGGAACAGAGCGCGCCGGCGCCCGAAGCTTGCGGTGGTCGCCGGCGACGATTCATGGCGAGTTGGGAGGAGCGGAGGTTACCTACGGGTTCAGGGTGCTCTCCCGCGTCTGTGGGCGGTGGAGGTGGTCGTCGGCGAGCACCACGTCGACGGCGGCCCTTACTCCGGCGGACGGCGGCTCGGGCGATGTTGGATCTCGTCGGGGAAGGCTGCAAAGGCCAAATCGAGGCGTGGGTTAGGTGATTGGGTGCCCTAGGAGGCTACGGGCAGGGTTTGGGAGGAGGGGGTTCCCTCACCGGAGTGGATCGCGCCGGAACCCGAAGCCGAACGGGGCGGACGGAGACGCAGGAGAAGGCCTCCTCGGGGTACTCCTAGGGGTCGATCGTAGCTCTGGCGAGGTGAGGTGAGTGGTGCTGGTCGAAGGCGAGCTCGGGGTGGCTATTTATAGCGGCCCGAGGCGGTTCCCGCAAACGGGATAACTCCGGCGGTGATTACGGCGAGGCGGTGGCCGGACGGGTGGGTTAGGTGGTTGGGCATCAACGCAAGGGTGCACGGGTTACGCTCAAACGCTAACATCGGCTGGGTTTGTCCTGTGCCGCGGTCTCGACGGAACTGCGCCTCGCGGGCCCGTCGGCGGCAGAGAGCACGCCCTGTGCTTGCCAGGCCACGGCGACGGTACCGCAGCATGCACAGAGGAGGAGAGGGCCACGCGGAGGCCTGGGGTGGTTCGGGTGGCGCTGGTCGGCGCCTAAAGCCGGGTCAGCCGCTGATGGACGCCACGGGTGGCTCTGCCGCCGCAGAAGCTGCCGGAGCTGGCGAGCCACGTCGCCACCGATGCCCGCGCCCGACCAAGCGACCTTATTGCGCTTTGGATAAGGAGGGGGAGCAGTGCGCAAGAGGCCAGCGTGAGCACTGGTGAGATGGACGCCGATCTCTGAAGAAAACGACACTGTCGTCTGAATCCAATTCTGAAATCTGAATTTTTCTGAAACTGAGATAGCAACAGTGCACGCCAGGTGCTCGATGAAATGTTTTTGGCATGTGGGAAATTTATCTGGGGCTGATCTTTTGTGAGGTGATCTCTCAATGCACCTTGGGGCTGCCTGATTTTTGTCAGAATTTTTGGAAAAGGAAAAATATGAATTTCACCAAATTTGCCAAATCTGGTCCAAACTTGCAGTGAGTAAAACTTGAAAATTTTGAACTGTGGAAGAGTGGATCTTGATGGATCTAGGTTGGGGATGCTAAGGACTAGTCAGAGGAGTTGATTTGGAATCAGAACTCGAAGTAATTTTGGTACTTCCTTTGGAAACCACCTAGGTCCAAAAATTATGGCAGAAATAGTTTTGGGGTTAAAAATAAATGAAATAAAAATCAGAAATGGGTTGAACTTGTTGGAATAGAATATTTGGCTTGACCCAAAGAGGAGGGAGGGGATTTGGGAGAAATTTTGATATGAGGCATGGTAAAAATGGTGGTTGCTATAAAAGGAATAATCCCCAAAATCCATAGGATTACTCTTTAATAAAAAAAATTCCAAAAAAAAAATTTATTGTGATGAGTTAACATCAGAAGGAAAGTTTTTAAAACCAAACACCAAGGTTGAGGAAGACACAAAAGTAAAATACTTGTCATAGGAGAAAAGTTTTTGAGACGGAGGGGCTTTTGGAAAGATTTTAAATAGCCTCCTTCAAATCAAAATAAAGGGTTTTGTTAAAAACCAAATAAATTTTTTTGGAGTGTCACAACACCTACCCCCTTAGGAAAAATCTCGTCCCCGAGATTTCAGCTCATCCTCAAATAGGTGTGGGTGTTCTGCCCGAAGGAAATCTTCTCTTTCCCATGTTGCCTCGTCTTCGGTGTGATTGCTCCACTGTACTTTGAAAAACTTAATTGCCTTTTGACGGGTTCTCCTTTCAGACTCCTCTAATATTTTTATTGGGCGTTCCCTGTAGGTGAGGTCTGGCTGTACGTCAATGTCCTCATGAGATACCTGCTTTTCTGGGTTGCTCACACATTTCCTCAACTGTGAGACGTGGAACACGTCGTGGACGTCGGACATCTCTTCGGGTAGGTCTAGCTGGTAGGCTACCGTGCCTCTTCGTGCAACTACACAGAAGGGTCCGATAAATCTTGGTGCTAGCTTTCCTTTAACTTTGAATCATTGTAGGCCCCTCATAGGAGATACTCGGTGGTACACATACTCTCCGGGTTCAAAACTGACTCCCCGATGTTTTTGATCGTAATAACTCTTCTGTCGACTTTGAGCTGTCTTGAGTCGGTCCCTGATTAGCTTAACTTTCTCCTCAGCTTCCTTGAGAATATCTGGGTCGAAGATACGGCTGTCTTCTGTCTCTGACCAATTCAATGGAGTACGACATCTCCGTCCATACAAGGTTTCGAAGGGTGCCATTTGCAGGCTGGCTTGGTAACTGTTGTTGTATGCAAACTCGGCATATGGCAAGCTTTCTTCCCAACTGGTCCCATAGGTGAGGACACACGCTCTCAACATGTCCTCTAGTATTTGGTTTACGCGTTCAGTTTGTCCATCAGTCTGGGGGTGGTATGCTGTACTGAATGCCAGTTGAGTTCCCAGAGCTTGCTGTAATTGATCCCAAAATCTAGAGACGAATTGAGTGCCTCGGTCAGATACTATAGTCTTTGGGACTCCATGCAGGCAAACTATGCGAGAGAGATAAAGCTTAGCAAGCTTCTGAGTGGTGTAGGTTGTCTTCACGGGAATGAAATGTGCCACCTTGGTTAATCTGTCTGTGATAACCCATATGGCATCATTTCCGTGTTGTGACCGAGGTAGTCCAACAATAAAGTCCATCCCGATCTCATCCCATTTCCACTCAGGTATCCTGTTTGGCTGTAAAAACCCTGCCAGTTTTTGATGCTCGGCCTTAATGCGTTGACACGAATCACAACATGCAATGAAGGTGGCTATATCCCTCTTCATACCGTGCCACCAAAATTTTTCCCGAATGTCTTTGTACATTTTGGTCCCTCCCGGGTGGATTGAATACGGAGCGGTGTGGCCTTCGGCTAGGATTCACTATTTGAGGTCTTCTATATTCGGTACGCAAAGTCTATCTCCGTACCATAGTATTCCCTTATTGTCTATGATAAATTCTGAGGCCTTGCCCAAACTCACTTTTCTTTTTATGCCTTCGATGCTGGGTGTCCATGCTGAGCCTCCTTAATTTGCTCCATTAAGGTAGGCTGTATATCCAAATTTGACACATCGCCCTCGGCGACCATCATCATGTTGAGTTTGGCGAACTCTTGCTGAAATTCAGGTCTCAAGTTTGGCAGACTGTCGTTGCCCGAACTGGGGTTTCGACTAAGAGCATCTGCCACTACATTCGCCTTTCCTGGATGGTAGTGAATACCGACATCATAATCTTTTACTAATTCCATCCAGCGTCGTTGTCGTAAGTTGAGTTCTGGTTGTGTGAAAATATACTTGAGGCTTTTATGGTCCGTGTATATTTCACAACGGTTTCCGAGTAAAAAGTTCCTCCACTCTTTGAGTGCATGAATGACTGCTGCCAGTTCCAAGTCATGAGTAGGGTAATTTTCTTCATGCTTGCGTAGTTGCCTGGAGGCATACGCGACTACCTTGCCTTCTTGCATTAATACGCATCCGAGGCCCTTCCTGGATGCGTCACAATACACCTCAAAACTTTTGTGTATGTCTGGCACAACCAATACTGGTGCTGTTGTTAATTTTCTTTTGAGTTCTTGGAAACTTTTCTCGCAAGCTTCCGTCCAAACAAATTTCTTGTCTTTCTTGAGCAACTGCGTCATTCGCTTGGCTATGGTGGAGAACCCTTCAATGAACCTTCGGTAATACCCTGCCATTCCCAAGAAACTTCTTACATCCATTACGCTGGCTAGTGGTTTCCAACCAAGCACGGCCTTGACTTTTTCCGGGTCTACGGCAACACCTTCTTGTGTTAACACATGGCCTAGGAAACCAACTTGTCTTAACCAAAATTCACATTTGCTGAACTTGGCGTATAATTGATGTTTCCTTAATTCTCCCAGTACAATTCTGAGATGTTCAGCATGCTCTTCTGGTGTCTTGGAGTATACCAAAATATCATCGATGAACACCACAACAAATTTGTCCATTAATCTCATAAACACTTTGTTCATGAGGTGGACAAAATATGCGGGGGCGTTGGTCAGACCAAACGGCATCACTGTAAACTCATACAGCCTGTATCTGGAGGTGAAGGCTGTCTTGGGGATATCTTCTGTCCGTACTTTTAATTGATGGTATCCCGACCTTAAGTCAATTTTTGAGAAAACCTTGGCTTGAGCGAGCTGGTCAAATAAATCATTTATCCGTGGAATCGGATATTTGTTCTTGATTGTGACCATGTTGAGTGCTCGATAGTCTATACACAATCTCAGTGTCCCATCCTTTTTCTTGGCAAATAAAACTGGTGAGCCCCAAGGTGAGGAGCTGGCTCGAATAAATCCTTTGTCCAGTAATTCTTTTATTTGCTTCTTTAATTCCACCAACTCTGAGGGTGCCATTCTGTATGGTTTCTTGTAAATGGGGGTGGTTCCAGGTGCTAGCTCAATGCTGAATTCTATCTCCCGGTCAGGTGGCATGCCTGGTAGTTCTTCGGGAAATACGTCTGGGAACTCACACACTACTGGAACTTTGCTTAACTCAGAAACGTCCACCTTGTTCAACCTTGGTTGCCGTGATATTTGTCTTTCTTGAGCTGAAACTTTTATTGTCTTCCCGTGATGGTGGGTAAGAATTACTGTCCGGTTGAAGCAGTCAATAAATCCTTTGTTGGTGGTTATGAAGGAAATATGCCCTAGAGGCAATAATAATGTTATTATTTATTTCCTTATATCATGATAAATGTTTATTATTCATGCTAGAATTGTATTAACCGGAAACATAATACATGTGTGAATACATAAACCTACAGAGTGTCACTAGTATGCCTCTACTTGACTAGCTCGTTAATCAAAGATGGTTATGTTTCCTAACCATGAACAAGGAGTTGTTATTTGATTAACGGGATCACATCATTGGTTGAATGATCTGATTGACATGACCCATTCCATTAGCATAGCACCTGATCGTATAGTTTGTTGCTAGTGTTTTTCTTCATGACTTATACATGTTCCTATGACTATGAGATTATGCAACTCTCGTTTGCCCGAGGAACACTTTGGGTGCTACCAAACGTCACAACGTAACTGGGTGATTATAAAGGTACATTACAGGTGTCTCCGAAGGTACATGTTGGGTTGGCATATTTCGAGATTAGGATTTGTCACTCCGATTGTCGGAGAGGTATCTCTGGGCCCTCTCGGTAATGCACATCACATAAGCCTTGCAAGCATTGCAACTAAATGTGTTAGTTGTGAGATGATGTATTACGGAACGAGAAAAGAGACTTGCCAGTAACGAGATTGATCTAGGTATTGGATACCGACGATCGAATCTCGGGCAAGTAACATACCGATGACAAAGGGAACAACGTATGTTGTTATGCGGTCTGACCGATAAAGATCTTCGTAGAATATGTAGGAGCCAATATGGGCATCCAGGTCCCGCTATTGGTTATTGACCAGAGAGGTGTCTCGGTCATGTCTACATAGTTCTCGAACCCGTAGGGTCCGCACGCTTAACGTTTCGATGACAGTTATTATGAGTTTATATGATATTGATGTACCGAAGGTTGTTCGGAGTCCCGGATGAGATCACGGACATGACGAGGAGTCTCGAAATGGTCGAGACATAAAGATTGATATATTGGAAGCCTATGTTTGGACTCCGGAATCACTCCGGGTGAAATTGGGAATTTTACCGGAGTACCGGGGGGTTACCGGAACCTCCCGGGGGGTCAATGGGCCGTGATGGGCCTTAGTGGGAAAGAGAAAAGGGGGCCATAGTGCTGGCCGCACCTTCCCCCCTTCCCTAGTC
Source organism: Aegilops sharonensis (assembly GCA_904067115.1). NCBI lineage: Eukaryota > Viridiplantae > Streptophyta > Magnoliopsida > Poales > Poaceae > Aegilops > Aegilops sharonensis. The sequence continues at coordinate 757,982,466 of LR880966.1, read as the reverse complement.
CTATTAGGACTAGGAGAAGGGGGCGCCCCCTCTCTCTCTCCCTTCCCACTTGGGGAAACCTAGTTGGACTAGGATTTGGGGGGGGGGGAATCCTACTCCTAGTAGGAGTAGGACACCCCTGGCGCACCTCTCCTTGGCCGGCCAGCCCCTCCCCTTCCCTCCTTTATATACCGGGGCAGGGGGCACCCCATGACACACACCTTGATCATTGAGATCGTTCCTTAGCCGTGTGCGGTGCCCCCGTCCACAAAACTACACCTCGACTATACCGTTGCGGAGCTTAGGCGAAGCCCTGCGCCGGTGGAACATCATCATCGTCACCACGCCGTCGTGCTGACGAAACTCTCCCTCAACACTCGGCTGGATCGGAGTTCGAGGGACGTCATCGAGCTGAACGTGTGCAGAACTCGGAGGTGCCGTACGTTCGGTACTTGGATCGGTTGGATCGGGAAGAAGTACGACTACTTCCTCTACGTTGCGTCAACGCTTCCGTTGCTGGTCTACGAGGGTACGTAGACAACACTCTCATCTCGTTGCTATGCATCACCATGATCTTGCGTGATCGTAGGAAATTTTTTGAAATTACTACGTTCCCCAACAGTGGCATCCGAGCCTAGGTTTTTATGGTTTGATCATATGCACGAGTAGAACACAGGTGAGTTGTGGACGATACAAGTCATACTGCCTACCAGCATGTCATACTTTGGTTCAGCGGTATTGTTGGACAGACGATCCAGACCAACCTTACGCGTACTCTTACGCGAGACCGGTTCCCTCGACGTGCTTTGCACATAGATGGCTTGTGGAAGACTGTCTCTCCAACTTTAGTTGAACCGAGTGTGGCTACGCCCGGTCCTTGAGAAGGTTAAGACGGAGTCTATTTGACGAAGTATCGTTGTGGTTTTGATGCGTAGGTGAGATTGGTTCTTGCTTAAAGCCCGTAGCAGCCACGTAAAATTTGCAACAACAAAGTAGAGGACGTCTAACTTGTTTTTGCAGGGCATGTTGTGATGTGATATGGTCAAGACATGATGCTGAATTTTATTGTATGAGATGATCATGTTTTGTAACCGAAGTTATCGGCAACTGGCAGGAGCCATATGGTTGTCGCTTTATTGTATGCAATGCAATCGCCCTGTAATGCTTTACTTTATCACTAAGCGGTAGCGATAGTCGTAGAAGCATAAGATTGGCGAGACGACAACGATGCTACGATGGAGATCAAGGTGTCGCGCCGGTGACGATGGTGATCATGACGGTGCCTCGGAGATGGAGATCACAAGCACAAGATGATGATGGCCATATCATATCACTTATATTGATTGCATGTGATGTTAATCCTTTATGCATCTTATGTAGCTTTGATTGACGGTAGCTTTATAAGATGATCGCTTACTAAATTATCAATAAGTGTTCTCCCTGAGTATGCACCGTTGCGAAAGTTCTTCGTGCTGAGACACCACGTGATGATCGGGTGTGATAGGCTCTACGTTCAAATACAACGGGTGCAAAACAGTTGCACACGCAGAATACTCAGGTTATACTTGACGAGCTATGCATATAAGATATGACCTCGGAACACGGAGACCGAAAGGTCGAGCGTGAATCATATAGTAGATATGATCAACATATTGATGTTCACCATTGAAACTACTCCATCACACGTGATGCTCGGTCATGGTGTAGTTGATATGGATCACGCAAACACTTAGAGAATTGGAGGGATATTTTTCTAAGTGGGAGTTCTTAAGTAATATGATTAATTGAACTTAAATTTATCATGAACTTAGTACCTGATAGTATCTTGCTTGTCTATGATGTGTAGATAGATGGCTCGTGCTGTTGTTCCGTTGAATTTTAATGCGTTCCTTGAGAAAGCAAAGTTGAAAGATGATGGCAGCAATTACACGGACTGGGTCCGTAACTTGAGGATTATCCTTATTGCTGCACAGAAGCATTACGTCCTGGAAGCACCGTTAGGTGCCAGGCCTGGTGCAAGGGCTGCGCCAGAAGTTGTGAACGTCTGGCAAAGCAAAGCTGATGACTACTCTATAGTTCAGTGTGCCATGCTTTACGGCTTAGAACCGGGACTTCAACGTCGTTTTGAACACCATGGAGCATATGAGATGTTCCAGGAGTTGAAGTTAATATTCCAAGCGAATGCCCGGATTGAGAGATATGAAGTCTCCAATAAGTTCTATAGCTGTAAGTTGGAGGAGAACGTTTCTGTCAGTGAGCATATACTCAGAATGTCTGGATATAACAATCACTTGATTCAACTGGGAGTTAATCTTCCGGATGATTGCGTAATTGACAAAATTCTCCAATCACTGCCACCAAGCTACAAGAGCTTCGTGATGAACTATAATATGCAAGGGATGACCAAAACAATGCCCGAGCTCTTCGCGATGCTGAAAGCCGCGGAGGTAGAAATCAAAAAGGAGCATCAAGTGTTGATGGTTAACAAAATCACTAGTTTCAAGAAAAAGGGCAAAGGAAAGAAAAAGGGAAACTTCAAAAAGAGCGGCAAGCAAGTTGCTAATCAAGAGAAGAAACCCAAGTCTGGTCCTAAGCCTGAAACTGAGTGCTTCTATTGCAAGCAGGCTGGTCACTGGAAGCGGAACTGCCCCAAGTATTTGGCGGATAAGAAGGATGGCAAGGTTAACACAGGTATATGTGATATACATGTTATTGATGTGTACCTAACTAATACTCGCAGTAGCACCTGGGTATTTGATACTGGTTCTGTTGCTAATATTTGCAACTCGAAACAGGGGCTACGGATTAAGCGAAGATTGGCTAAGGACGAGGTGACAATGCGCGTGGGAAATGGTTCCAAAGTCGATGTGATCGCAGTCGGCACGCTACCTCTACATCTACCTTCGGGATTAGTATTAGACCTAAATAATTGTTATTTAGTACCAGCGTTGAGCATGAACATTATATCTGGATCTTGTTTGATGCGAGACGGTTATTCATTTAAATCAGAGAATAATGGTTGTTCTATTTATATGAATAATATCTTTTATGGTCATGCACCATTGAAGAATGGTTTGTTTTTACTTAATCTTGATAGTAGTGATACACATATTCATAATGTTGAAACCAAAAGATGCAGAGTTGATAATGATGGTGCAACTTATTTGTGGCACTGCCGTTTAGGTCATATCGGTGTAAAGCGCATGAAGAAACTCCATACTGATGGACTTTTGGAGTCACTTGATTATGAATCACTTGGCACTTGCGAACCATGCCTTATGGGCAAGATGACTAAAACACCGTTCTCCGGAACTATGGAGAGAGCAACAGATTTATTGGAAATCATACATACTGATGTATGTGGTCCAATGAATGTTGAGGCTCGTGGCGGATATCGTTATTTTCTCACCTTCACAGATGATTTGAGCAGATATGGGTATATCTACTTAATGAAACACAAATCTGAAACATTTGAAAAGTTCAAAGAATTTCAGAGTGAAGTGGAAAATCATCGTAACAAGAAAATAAAGTTTCTACGATCTGATCGTGGAGGAGAATATTTGAGTTACGAGTTTGGCCTACATTTGAAACAATGCGGAATAGTTTCGCAACTTACGCCACCTGGAACACCACAACGTAATGGTGTGTCCGAACGTCGTAATCGTACTTTATTAGATATGGTGCGATCTATGATGTCTCTTACTGATTTACCGCTATCGTTTTGGGGTTATGCTTTAGAGACGGCTACATTCACTTTAAATAGGGAACCATCTAAATCCGTTGAGACGACGCCTTATGAACTGTGGTTTGGCAAGAAACCAAAGTTGTCGTTTCTGAAAGTTTGGGGCTGCGATGCTTATGTGAAAAAGCTTCAACCTGATAAGCTCGAACCCAAATCGGAGAAATGTGTCTTCATAGGATACCCAAAGGAGACAGTTGGGTACACCTTCTATCACAGATCCGAAGGCAAGATTTTTGTTGCTAAATTCGGAAACTTTTTGGAGAAAGAGTTTCTCACGAAAGAAGTGAGTGGGAGGAAAGTAGAACTTGATGAGATAACTGTATCTACTCCCTTATTGAGAAGTAGTACATCACAGAAAACAGTTTCTGTGACACCTACACCAAATANAGTTCAGTGTGCCATGCTTTACGGCTTAGAACCGGGACTTCAACGTCGTTTTGAACACCATGGAGCATATGAGATGTTCCAGGAGTTGAAGTTAATATTCCAAGCGAATGCCCGGATTGAGAGATATGAAGTCTCCAATAAGTTCTATAGCTGTAAGATGGAGGAGAACGGTTCTGTCAGTGAGCATATACTCAGAATGTCTGGATATAACAATCACTTGATTCAACTGGGAGTTAATCTTCCGGATGATTGCGTAATTGACAAAATTCTCCAATCACTGCCACCAAGCTACAAGAGCTTCGTGATGAACTATAATATGCAAGGGATGACCAAAACAATGCCCGAGCTCTTCGCGATGCTGAAAGCCGCGGAGGTAGAAATCAAAAAGGAGCATCAAGTGTTGATGGTTAACAAAATCACTAGTTTCAAGAAAAAGGGCAAAGGAAAGAAAAAGGGAAACTTCAAAAAGAGCGGCAAGCAAGTTGCTAATCAAGAGAAGAAACCCAAGTCTGGTCCTAAGCCTGAAACTGAGTGCTTCTATTGCAAGCAGGCTGGTCACTGGAAGCGGAACTGCCCCAAGTATTTGGCGGATAAGAAGGATGGCAAGGTTAACACAGGTATATGTGATATACATGTTATTGATGTGTACCTAACTAATACTCGCAGTAGCACCTGGGTATTTGATACTGGTTCTGTTGCTAATATTTGCAACTCGAAACAGGGGCTACGGATTAAGCGAAGATTGGCTAAGGACGAGGTGACAATGCGCGTGGGAAATGGTTCCAAAGTCGATGTGATCGCAGTCG
>LR880966.1:757902333-757920248 GCA_904067115.1 Aegilops sharonensis | reverse complement strand
CGCGATGGAGCTCCACCTCGCCGGCGTGCCCGTTGCCTGAGGTCTCCGCCGACGCCGCCATCGCCCCGCGTGCCTCGGCCTCCTCCTCGCCCCGTGCCGACGCCGCCGTTCCTGCGCCGCGTCCTCGACCCCGTCGCCCCGCCGCACTCGTCGCCGGCAACCCGAGCGCCGCCCTCCGGCCTCCTCCTTGCGGCTCCCTTCCTCTCCCGCCTCCACGTCCTCCGACGCTGCCGCCCCGTCGCCCGACCCTGATGCATCGCCGCCCGACGCCGCCCCGCCGTGCCTTCGTCCTCCTCCACGGCGTCGCCTTGCTGGACGCCCCCGTCAACCTCCTCCTCGCTGGACTGCTCGCATCATCGACTTCCTCCCCGAAGGCCTCCGTCGAGCCCGCTGCCATTCCCCTACTGCCACCGTGAGCTTCCTCCCTTCCTCTCTCTATTTCCGGCGCCGGCCACCCCACTCGTCGCACCGTTGCCGTGCTCGTGCACCACCGCGCGCGCATCACCCCGCGTGTCGCGCCTGGACCGGCACCCCGCTGGCGCCCCGTGCCGCGCCTCACGTCGGCGAGCCCGCCCAGGCTCCCCTGCAGTTGCTCCGACCACCGCCTTCGTTCACTGGCGCTGCTGCTCCTCGCCCGCGGCTCCTTGCTCGCCGGCCGACGCGTATCCGACCCTGCAGTGGCCGTTGCCGCGGCGTTGGGCATGCGCCCGTGCGGTCTGGGCAGCGCACACACCCAGCGCCCGCTTACCCGTTAGGCCCCCTGGGGCCTATGACATATGGGCCCCGCCCACAGTACGTGTTTAAAAAAATAGAATTAAAAGAATTAGAAAAAGTAATAATAAAAAAAATAAAATCAATTAATTAATTAACTAAGTTAATTAAGTTAATTAATCATATTTAATTAATCTAATTAACCTGTTAGTTTAAATAAACAGTAATTAGTTTAACCTAAACCCTAGTTAACCTAATCACTTTAATTAAATTAACTAATCCTGTTTAGTTAACGAAGTCAATGACCAGTGGGACCCACACGTCAGCGACCCAGTCAACACCTTTGTTGACTGCTCACGTCATGCTGACGTCAGCATGCACTGTTCTGGATAATGTTGAATTAAATTAATTAAATAAATTCTAAAAATGATTTAAAACATTAGAAAATCATGCAAAATAAACCGTAGCTCAGATGAAAAAACTTTCTACATGAAAGTTGCTTAGAACGACGAGACGAATCCGGAAACGCAGCCCGTTCGTCCGCCACGCATCCCTAACCTATCGAACTCGCAACTTTTCCCCTTCGGCTCCTTTGCCCGAAAACACGGAACACCGGGGATACTTTCCCGGATGTTTCCCCCCTTCACCGGCATCACCTCATACCGCGTTAGGGCACGCCTAGCATCACGCTTTGCTTTGTCATGCATATGTTTGCATTGTATTCATTGTTTCTTCCACCTCTTCTTCCGCTAGACACCGAAACCGACGCAGCTGCTACCCAGTACGACTACGGAGTTGACGACCCCTCTCTCTTGCCAGAGCAACCAGGCAAGCCCCCCCCCCCTTGATCACCAGATATCGCCTATTCTTCTCTATACTGCTTGCATTAGAGTAGTGTAGCATGTTACTGCTTTCAGTTTATCCTATACTGTTGCATAGCCTGTCCTTGCTACTACTGTTGTTACCTTTACCTGCTATCCTACTGCTTAGTATAGGATGCTAGTTTTCCATCAGTGGCCCTACACTCTTGTCCGTCTGCCATGCTATACTACTGGGCTGTGATCACTTCGGGAGGTGATCACGGGCATATACTATATACTTTACACTATTACATTACCTGTGATACTGTTCGGAGATGGGGGCTGAAAGGACAGGTGGCTCCATCCCGGTAGAGGTGGGCCTCGGTTCCCGACGGCCCCCGACTGTTACTTTGTGGCGGAGCGACAGGGTAGGTTGAGACCGCCTAGGAGAGAGGTGGGCCTGGCCCTGTTCGGCGTTCGCGGATACTTAACACGCTTAACGAGATCTTGGTATTTGATCTGAGTTGGGTCGTTGACCTTATACGCACTAACCGCCACGTGGGACAAGATAAGGGCAACCGGCGTCGTGGTATCAGCCGAAGCACTTCGTGACGTCAGCGACTGAGCAGCGCGCGCCGGATTGGACTGGAAAGCCTGCTAGGCTAGGTCTGCTTCCAGCCGCGAACGCAACGTGCAGGTGTGCTAAGGGCAATGGGCCCAGACCCCTGTGCGCTTAGGTTTAGACCGGCGTGCTGACCTCTCTGTTGTGCCTAGGTGGGGTTGCGACGTGTTGATCTTCCGCGGCCGGGCATGACCCAGAAAAGTGTGTCCGGCCAAATGGGATCGAGCGTGTCGGGTAATGTGGTGCACCCCTGCAGGGAAGTTAATCTATTCAAATAGCCGTGATCTTCAGTAACAGGACGACTTGGAGCTGTACCTTGACCTTATGACAACTAGAACCGGATACTTAATAAAACACACCCTTCCAAGTGCCAGATACAACCCGGTGGTCGCTCTCTAACAGGGCTACGAGGAGAGGATCGTCGGGTAGGGTTACGCTATGCGATGCTACTTGGAGGACTTTAGTCTACTCTCTTCTACATGCTGCAAGACGGAGGCTGCCAGAAGCGTAGTCTTCGACAGGATTAGTTATCCCCCTCTTATTCTGGCATTCTGCAGTTCAGTCCACTGATATGGCCCTTTACACATATACCCATGCATATGTAGTGTAGCTCCTTGCTTGCGAGTACTTTGGATGAGTACTCACGGTTGCTTTCTCCCCCCTTTTCCCCCTTTCCCTTCTTTCTGGTTGTCGCAACCAGATGTCGGAGCCCAGGAGCCAGACGCCACCACCGACGACGACTCCTACTACACCGGAGGTGCCTACTACTACGTGCAGCCCGCTGACGATGACCAGGAGTAGTTAGGAGGATCCCAGGCAGGAGGCATGCGCCTCTTTTGATCTGTATCCCAGTTTGTGTTAGCCATCTTATGGCAAACTTGTTTAACTTATGTCTGTACTCAGATATTGCTGCTTTCACTGACTCGTCTATGATCGAGCACTTGTATTCGAGCCCTCGAGGCCCCTGGCTTGTATTATGATGCTTGTATGACTTATTTATGTTTTAGAGTTGTGTTGTGATATCTTCCCGTGAGTCCCTGATCTTGATCGTACACATTTGCGTGCATGATTAGTGTACGATTGAATCGGGGGCGTCACAGTCGCCATGCCGAGCCGCGATCTAACTTACGTGTTGCCGTCGGTCTTACTATTGGGGAACGTAGCATGCAATTTCAAAATGAATTCTACGCTCACGCAAGATCTATCCAGGAGATGCATAGCAATGAGAGAGGGAGAGTGTGTCCGCGTACCCTCGTAGACCGAAAGCGGAAGCGTTATGTTAACACAGTTGATGTAGTCGAACATCTTCATGATCCAACCGATCTAGCACCGAACGTACGGCACCTTGATACTTCTCCAACGTATTTACTTTTCCTAACGCTTTTCCTCTTGTTTTGGACTCTAATTTGCATGATTTCAATGAAATTAACCGCGGATTGACGTTGTTTTAAGCAGAACTATCATGGTGTTATTTTTGTGCAGAAATAAAAGTTCTCGGAATGGAATGAAACTTTGCGAGGATATTTTATATCAAATAAGAGAATTTTTGGAGCCAGGAGGGACCTGAGGGGGCACCTGGGTGGGCAAAACCCACCAGGGTGCGCCAGCCCCCCCAGGCATGCCCTGGTGGGTGCTGCCCACCTTGTGGCCCCGCTGACCCTCAAACCGACGCTATAAAAATCCCATATTTCCAGAAAAAATCAGGAAGAAAGAATTATCGTGTTTCATGAGATGGAGCCGCCGACGTCTCCTGTTCTTCATCGGGAGGCCAGATCTGGAGTCCGTCTGGGGCTCAGGGGAGGGGGATCTTTGATCTTCGTCATCACCAACACATCTCCATGGCCAATTCCATAATGCTCCCTACCGAGAGTGAGAAATTCCATCGTAGGCTTGCTTGTCAATGAAGAGTTGGATGAGATTCATCATGTAATCGAGTTAGTTTTGTTAAGGCTCCCTAGTATCCACTATGTTCTGAGATTGATGTTGCCATGACTTTGCCATGCTTAATGCTTGTCACTTTGGGCCCGGGTGCCATTATTTCAGATCCGAACCGTTTATGTTATCACCATTATATCCATGTTCTAGATCCGATCTTGCAAGTTATAGTCACCTACTATGTGTTATGATCCGACAACCCCGGAGTGATAATAGTCGGGACGACTCCCGGTGATGACCGTAGTTTGAGGAGTTCACGTATTCACCGTGTGTTAATGCTTTGTTCCGGTTCTCTATTAAAAGGAGGCCTTAATATCCCTTAGTTTCCAATAGGACCCCGCTGCCACGGGAGGGTAGGACAAAAGATGGCATGCAAGTTCTTTACATAAGCACGTATGACTATTTACGGAATACATGCCTACATTATATTTATGAACTGGATCTAAGTGTCGTATCGCCCTAGGTTATAAATGTTGGGGAACGCGGTAATTTCAAAAAAATTCCTAAGATCACGCAAGATCTATCTATGAGATGCATAACAATGAGAGGGGAGAGTATGTCCACGTACCCTCGTAGACTAAAAGTGGAAGCGTTAGTTAACGCGGTTGATGTAGTCGAACGTCTTCGCGATCCAACCGATCCAAGTACTGAACGTATGGCACCTCCGCGTTCAGCACATGTTCAGCTCGATGACATCCCTCGTACACTTGATCCAGTTGAGGCCCAGGGAGAGTTTCTCAGCACGATAGCATGGCGACGGTGATGATGAAGTTATCAGCGCAGGGCTTCGCCTAAGAAGTATGACGACATGACCGAGGTGTGTAACTGTGGAGGGGGCACCGCACACAGCTAAAAGATCAACTTGTGTTTCTTTGGGGTGCCCCCTGCCCACACATATAAAGGAGGGAGGGAGAGAGGCTGGCCCTCCTAGGAGGGAGAAGGAAAGGGGGGGGGGGGGGGCGCCCCCACCCCTTGTCCAATTCGGTTTGGGCAGGAGGGAGGCGCGTGCCACCTCGTGGCCCTTCTTACCTCTCTCCACTAAAGCCCAATAAGGCCCATTAACTTCCCCCGGCGAATTCCCGTAACTCTCCCGTACTTCGAAAAATACCCGAATCACTCGAAACCTTTCCGATGTCCGAATATAGCCTTCCAATATATCAATGTTTACGTCTCAACAATTTCGAGACTCCTCGTCACGTCCGTGTTCTCATCTTGGACTCCGAACAAACTTCGGTCATAAAAAACACATAACTCATAATACAAATCGTCATCGAACGTTAAACGTGCGGACCCTACGGGTTCGAGAACTATGTAGACATGACCGAGACACATCTCTGGTCAATAACCAATAGAGAAACCTGGATGCTCATATTGGCTCCTACATATTCTATGGAGATCTTTATCGGTCAAACCGCATAACAACATACGTTGTTCCCTTTGTCATCGATATGTTACTTTCCCGAGATTCGATCGTCGGTATCATCATACCTAGTTCAATCTCGTTACCGGCAAGTCTTTAGTCGTTCTGTAATGCTTCATCCCGCAACTAAGTCATTAATCACATTACTTGCAAGGCTTATAGTGATGAGCATTAGCGAGAGGGCCCAGAGATACCTCTCCGATACACGGAGTGACAAATCCTAATCTCGATATACGCCAACCCAACAAACACCTTTTGGAGAAACATGTAGAGCATCTTTATAATCACCCAGTTACGTTGTGATGTTTGATAGCACACGAGGTGTTCCTCTGGTATTCGGGAGTTGCATAATCTCATAGTCTGAGGAACATGTATAAGTCATGAAGAAAGAAGTAGCAATGAAACTGTAATGATCATAATGTAAGCTAACGGATGGGTCTTGTCCATCACATCATTCTCCTAATGATGTGATCCCATTCATCAAATGACAACACATGTCTATGGTTAGGAAACATAACCATCTTTGATTAATGAGCTAGTCAAGTAGAGGCATACTAGGGACACCATGTTTTGTCTATGTATTCACACATGTACCAAGTTTCCGATTAATGTAATTCTAGCATGAATAACAAACATTTATCATGATATAAGAAAACATAAATAACAACTTTATTATTGCCTCTAGAGCATATTTCCTTCAGTCTCCCACTTGCACTAGAGTCAATAATCTAGTTCACATCGCCATGTGATTTAACATCAATAGTTCACATCGTATGTGATTAACACCCATAGTTCACATCGCCATGTGACCAACAACCAAAGGGTTTAATAGAGTCAATAATCTAGTTCACATTGATATGTGATTAACACCCAAAGAGTACTAAGGTGTGATCATGTTTTTCTTATGAGAGAAAGTTTAGTCAACGGGTCTGTCACATTCAAAGCTGTATGTATTTTGCAAATATTCTGTGTCTAAAATGCTCTGCATAGAGCTACTCTAGATAATTGCTCCCACTTTCAATGAGAAATTGGATCTTTTGCCCCACTTTACTTCTTCATTGGATAATTTGCCCCCCCCCCCCTGAGAGGCTACCAGGTGGGGCCCGGGGCCACTGTCATTGAGACAATCACAGGGCAAATCATCCAACCCCTTNATTTATCATGATATAAGAAAACATAAATAACAACTTTATTATTGCCTCTAGAGCATATTTCCTTCAGTCTCCCACTTGCACTAGAGTCAATAATCTAGTTCACATCGCCATGTGATTTAACATCAATAGTTCACATCGTATGTGATTAACACCCATAGTTCACATCGCCATGTGACCAACAACCAAAGGGTTTAATAGAGTCAATAATCTAGTTCACATTGATATGTGATTAACACCCAAAGAGTACTAAGGTGTGATCATGTTTTTCTTATGAGAGAAAGTTTAGTCAACGGGTCTGTCACATTCAAAGCTGTATGTATTTTGCAAATATTCTGTGTCTAAAATGCTCTGCATAGAGCTACTCTAGATAATTGCTCCCACTTTCAATGAGAAATTGGATCTTTTGCCCCACTTTACTTCTTCATTGGATAATTTGCCCCCCCCCCCCTGAGAGGCTACCAGGTGGGGCCCGGGGCCACTGTCATTGAGACAATCACAGGGCAAATCATCCAACCCCTTATAAAGTGGGGCAAATCATCCAATCCCCCCACTTTCAATATGTATCCAGATTGAGACTTAGAGTCATCTGGATCGGTGTAAAATATTCCATCGACATAACTCTTTATGAGTAACTATTTATTACCCCCATCACCGAGAAACATTTCCTTAGTCCGCACTAAGGATAATTTTGACCGCTGTCCAGTGATCTACTCTTAGATCATTATTGTACCCCATTGCCAAACTCATGGCAAGGTACACAAGAGGTCTGATGCACAACACAACATACTTTATAGAACCTATGACTGTGGCATAGGGAATGACTTTCATTCTCTTTCTATCTTCTGCCGTGGTCGGACTTTGAGTATTACTCAACTTTACACCTTGTAATACAGAGAAGAACTCCTTCTTTCACTGATCCATTTTGAACAATTCCAAAAACTTGTCAAGGTATTTACTCATTGAAAAATCTTATCAAGCGTCTTGATCTATCTCTATAGATCTTGATACCCAATATGTAAGCAGCTTCACCGAGGTCTTTCCTTGAAAAAACTCTTATTCAAGTATCTCTTTATGCTATCCAAAAATTCTATATCATTTCCAATCAACAATATGTCATCCACATATAATATTAGAAATGCTACAGAGCTCCCACTCACCTTTTTGTAAATAGAGGCTTCTCCAAAAGTCTGTATAAAACCATATGCTTTGATCACACTATCAAAGCATTTATTCCAACTCCGAGAGGCTTGCACCAGTCCATAAATGTATCGCTGGAGCTTGCACACTTTGTTAGCACCCTCTGGATCGACAAAACCTTCTGGTTGCATCATATACAACTCTTCTTCCAAAAATCCATTCAGGAATGCAGTTTTGACATCCATCTGCAAAATTTCCTAATCATAAAATGCGGCAATTGCTAACATGATTCGAACAGACTTAAGCATCGCTACAGGTGATCAAGTTACATCGTAGTCAACTCCTTGAACTTGTGGAAAACCTTCCACAACAGGAAGAGCTTTGTAGATAGTAACACTACTATCAGCGTCCGTCTTTGTCGGGGATATAACCCGCGGTATGACCCGGCCGGACTTGGTGACTCACCAGACACCGGGCTGGAGCTTGGCGACTCACTAGCAATCCGCGCGGACATGGCGGTTTACATGTAACCCGCCTGGACATTGTGACTCACTGGAGACCTGGTGGGCGGATCAGACGGACGAAAAGGCCCAAGGCCCAGCAGGCCGGCTTATACTCTGGTGGGCCTACTTAAGAGGAAAGCGTAAGGAATATTCCCTTACAAAGGAAGTAAGACTTTGACTCCACATGTAATTGAGTAATGCTAATCCTACTAAGACTAGTCATGTAACCCGCCCCTTCAAATTATATAAGGAGGGGCCGGGCATCCCAAAGAGGGGGAAGAAAGAAGAAACAATCTCTAGGTATAGACACAAAGAGCCGGCTTACCGGCGACTTCCTCATGATCATAATGAGACCAAGCCACAAACAGCATGTAGGTTATTACCGGATGATGTTTCCCGAGGCCCGAAGCTGTCTAAATCCTTGTCTTATGTTGCGTCTCTCGTTTCCGCCCAACCCCTCTCAAGCTACCACATAGATGCATTGGCCTCGCGACTAAGTCCTCACACTACGGACATCTGACGTGATAATTCCACGACAGTTGGCGCCCACCGTGGGGCTCGAACCCACGACCACAAGGTTAAGAGAATCAATCTCTCGCAAGTTCGAGTTTTCAGGAAAAATTAAAGGGACTAAAGAGAGTATGTTGCAAAGCACAACTAAAACATAGGTACCCTGCGTTAATGACCATCGGGGGCTGATCGTATTCAAATCTAGCTTAAACCCTTTTTTGGTCCAACTTTGATCATACTCAAATCAGAGTCGTTAGAAAACTCTCAAGGTCATTTGGGGGCTTCCTGTTCAAACATAGGTCGTATTCGAACCAAAGAGAACATAGCTGTCGGTACCCTCTTGATCGGCGCAATGCCAAACCCACCAGGGGGCTTCTTGATCGTATTCGAATCATAGCTTAACCCCTTTTGAGTCTGACTTCGATCGTATTCGAATCAGAGTCGTTAAAAAACTCTCAAGGTCATTTGGGGGCTTCCTGTTCAAACATAGGTCGTATTTGAACCAAAGAGAACATAGTTGTCAGTACCCTCTTGATCGGCGCAACACCAAAGCCACAGGGGGCTACTTGATCGTATTCGAATCCTAGCTGAACCCCTTTGGAACGGTTTACTGATCGTATTCGAATCAGAAGCCTCGATTTTTATTTCTATTTGGCATAAGTTTTTGAAAGCAATCTTTGATTTTGTCTCGAGACTTTTTTTCAGATCTAAGTATAAGTGTGGTTTAAATTTAGCCCGGCTTGACTTTAAACGATAAGTCGCCAGCATATGACAAACATAAAACTGTTGGAAGTCTTGGCTTCTACAATCCGGGTCATCACCCTTACTTCACATAAGCCGGCAGTGCAATTCAATATCACAGGCCATATAGCCTTGATTATATGACTCATCCTTGAGCGTCTTTGGTTTGATAAACTGCCATGATGGCAGATTTTAAGTCGCCAGGAAATTTTGCGTTGAGCAATCAAAATGAGGATATTTCATGACTCCGGTTGGATACTGGCCCCGGATTATAATTATCAAGGCATCACCATGGTATTAATCTACATGTAAGTCTTTCAATAATGGTATGAGTATTTTGGGTTGATAACCCGTCCTGGCTTTTGACGTTAAGTCGCCAGGGCATATGTCGCTTAAACTCCGTGCAGGATTTACAGAGCTATGACTTACATAAATGGTTAAGTCCAATCATCATCAAAATTGATGCTCCAAAATGATTATCCATTCTGGATTTTCTCAAAGGCTATAAGCCGCCGGGTTATAAAAATTCTGGCTTACAATGAATGCGCATTAAATCACCATCGGCCAAGAGCCACCGAGTATTTAAACTTCGGATTTACTTGTCAACTGATAAGGTATTCAAATTTCTAATAGCCAAACTTGGCTGGATTTTCATGATGATTTGAATGATTGAGGTTTTCATACCGGATTATATTATTCAAATCTTGAATAGCCAACATGGCTGGATTTTTATGATTAACAATAACCAGTATTATGATTGAGGTTTTCAAAGTTGCTTTAGCGAATGGTTATTATTTTATCAATGGATATGATTTATTCTACAATGGAAGGAATAGTCCCGAGTCGCTGCAGGCTTACGACCCGGCACTTGGGGGCTACATTATTCAAATTGAGATTACATCAAATATGCAAGTCCCACGTCACTGCCAGCATACACCATGACACTTGGGGGCTAATGTAAAGTCATTTTTTGATCAACATATTGAAGACCCGACTCATCTCATTGTAATGAGCCGGCCCTTGGGGGCTACCAATTGCTCATGTCAAATGTTCAAGGTACACAAGTCTTAATCCATTATATTGAAAGGTCCACTACTCAGTTGGTAAAGCACAAAAGCTCTTAACCTTGTGGACGTGGGTTAAAGCTCCATGATGGGGGTTACATCATATGATGTTCTTTTCAAAGAAGTATATATAAAGTCCCAGCTCAATAATATCTTACTGAGCCGGCCCTTGGGGGCTACACTGGTTGAAATTTTATGAGCATAAGGCAATTTACAAGTCCCAGGTTGCTGCAAGCATGACAACCCGGCACTTGGGGGCTACATATGTGGATTATTCAGTTTATGACTAATGATTGAGATGAATAACCCGGATTTCTTCAAGGTTGAAACACTTATATTGAAGCAAGTCTTAAGCTATCACTATGTTCTCCTCTTAAGACTTGGGGGCTACAGGTATTATGCATATAAAGGAGGAACATCTTCAAATTCTCAGTTTTGAGCAAATCAGGAAGGTCAATTACATAACCCGGTGTCAACAACAATTATGACTCGGCATCAGCAGTCTTTATAACCCAGAGATTTTGGAAAATTATAATTCGGCAAGATCTACATCTTTAAGCCGGTTGAAAATCAGATGAGTATTTCAAGACCTATATTTTTAAGCCGGCCTTTGGAAGCCGACTCAAGTAGATTATTTCTAACAATATTTCTCTACAAGAGACCAATGTCAGCAAATTGATTCTGAAGCTGGCTTGTTGACCCGAATTTTTCAAAAGAAGTATCTGGATTTTTTGCATTAACAAATTTGAAACATATCTGCTAAGGAGATTTGTTATGAATTCATGGCGTGTATCAAGAAGGAAATGACAAGGACTTAAAGATGATTAGATGCCCGCTTACAAGAATTTTTAACCCGGAGCACAACCTGTCAAAGTTGTTCTGGTGTTTATTTTGCAGGATCAGTTTAACATGGATAAATCCAAATTAAACTGGGGGCTAATGTAGGGGATATACCCCGCGGTATGACCCAGCCGGACTTGGCGACTCACCAGAGACCCGGCTGGAGCTTGGTGACTCACTAGCGATCCGCCCGGACGTGGCGGTTTACATGTAACCCGACTGGACATTGTGAATCACTAGAGACCTGGCGGGAAGATCAGACGGACGACAAGGCCCAAGGCCCAGCAGGCCGGCTTATACTCTGGTGGGCCCTCTTAAGAGGAAAGCGTAAGGAATATTCCCTTACAAAGGAAGCAAGACAAGGACTCCACTTGTAATTGAGTAATCCTCATCCTACTAGGACTAGTCATGTAACCCGTTCCTTCAACTTATATAAGGAGGGGCATGGCACCCCAAACAGGGGGAAGAAAGAAGAAACAATCTCTAGGGCTAGACACGAAGAGCCGGCTTACCAGCGACTCCCTCATGATCATAATGAGACCTAGCCACAAACAACATGTAGGGTTATTACCCGATGATGTTTCCCGGGGCCCGAAGCTGTCTAAATCCTTGTCTTATGTTGCATCTCTCGATTTTGCCCAACCCCTCTCAAGCTACCACATAGATGCATTGGCCTCGCGACTAAGTCCTCACACTAAGGACATCTGACGTGATAATTCCACGACAGTCTTCCTCTTGAAGATCCATTTATTCTTAATGGCTTGCCGATCATCGGGCAAGTCAACCAAAGTGCACGCTTTGTCCTCATACATGGATCCCATCTCAGATTTCATGCCTCAAGCCATTTCGCGGAATCTGGGCTCATCATCGCTTCCTCATAGTTCGTAGGTTCATCATGGTCTAGAAAACATGACTTCCAGAATAGGATTACCGTACCACTCTGGTGCGGATCATACTCTGGTTGACCTACGAGGTTTGGTAGTAACTTGATCTGAAGTTTCTTCATCATCATTAGCTTCCTCACTAATTGGTGTAGGAATCACTGTAACTGATTTCTGTGACGAACTACATTCCAATTCGGGAGAAGGTACAATTACCTCATCAAGTTCTACTTTCCTCCCACTCACTTCTTTCGAGAGAAAACTCCTTCTCTAGAAAGGATCCATTCTTAGCAACGAATATCTTGCCTTCGGATCTGTGATAGAAGTGTACCCAACAGTTTCTTTTGGGTATCCTATGAAGATACATTTCTCCGATTTGGGTTCTAACTTATCAGGTTGTAGCTTTTTCACATAAGCATCGCAGCTCCAAACTTTAAGAAACGACAACTTTGGTTCTTGCCAAACCACAGTTCATAAGGCGTCATCTCAACGGATTTCGATGGTGCCCTGTTTAGCGTGAATGCAACTGTCTCTAATGCATAACCCCAAAACGATAGTGGTAAATCGGTAAGAGACATCATAGATCGCACCATATCCAATAAAGTGCGGTTACGACGTTCGGACACACTATTACGTTGTTGTGTTCCAGGTGGCGTGAGGTGTGAAACTATTCCACATTGTTTTAAATGAAGGCAAACTCGTAACTCAGATATTCTTCTCCATGATCAGATCGTAGAAAATTTATTTTCTTGTTATGATGATTCTCCACTTCACTCTGAAATTCTTTGAACTTTTCAAATGTTTCAGACTTGTGTTTCATTAAGTAGATATACCCATATCTGCTCAAATCATCTATGAAGGTAAGAAAATAACGATACTCGCCACGAGCATCAACACTCATTGGACCGCACACATCGGTATGTATTATTTCCAATAAGTCAATAGCTCGTTCCATTGTTTCGGAGAAAGGGGTTTTAGTCATCTTGCCCATAAGGCACGGTTCACAAACATCAAATGATTCATAATCAAATAATTCCAAAATTCCATTTTTATGAAGTTTCTTTATGTGCTTTACACCGATATGACCCAAATGGCAGTGTCACAAATAAGTTGCACTATCATTATCAACTTTGCATCTTTTGGCATCAATACTAGGAATATGTGTATTACCACGATCGAGATTCAATAAACCATCAACATTGAGTGTATGACCATAGAAGGTTTTATTCATGTAAACAGAATAACAATTATTCTATGTCTTAAATGAATAACCGCATTGCAATTAACATGATCTAATCATATTCATGCTCAACGCAAAAACCAAATAACATTTATTTAGGTTCAACACTAGTCCCGAAAGTATAGGGAGTGCTCGATGATGATTGTATCAATCTTGGAACCACTTCTACACATCGTCACTTCATCCTCAACTAGTTTCTATTTATTCTGCAACTCATGTTTCGAGTTACTAATCTTAGCAACCAAACAAGCATCAAATACCCAAGGGTTACTACAAGCACTAGTAAGGTATAATATGTATATCAAATATACCTTTGTTCACTTTGCCATCCTTCTTATCTGCCAAATATTTGGGGCAGTTCCACTTCCAATGACCATTTCCTTTGCGGTAGAATCACTCAGTTTCAGGCTTAGGTCCAGCTTTGGGCTTCTTCACGGGAGTGACAACTTGCTTGCCATTCTTCTTGAAGTTCCATTTCTTTCCCTTTGCCCTTTTATTGAAACTAGTGGTCTTGTTTAATCATCAACACTTGATGCTCTTTCTTGATTTCTACCTTCATCGATTTCAGCAGTACGAAGAGCTCTGGAATCGTTTTCTTCATCCCTTGCAGACTATAGTTCATCACAAAGTTCCAGTAACTTGGTGATGGTGACTAGAGAACTCTGTCAATCACTATCTTATCTGGAAGATTAACTCCCACTTAATTCAAGTGATTGTAGTACCTAGACATTCTGAGCACATGTTCACTAGCTGAGCAATACTCCTCCATCTTTTTAGGTGAAGTACTTGTTAGAGGTCTCACACCTCTTAACACGGACATGCGTCTGAAATACCAATTTCTTCTCTTGGAACATCTCATATGCTCCGTGACGTTTGATACATCTCCAACGTATCTATAATTTTTGATTGCTCCATGCTACTTTATCTACTGTTTTGGACTATATTGGGCTTTATTTTCCACTTTTATATTATTTTTGGGACTAACCTATTAACCGGAGGCCCAGCCCAGAATTGCTGTTTTTTGCCTATTTCAGTGTTTCGAAGAAACAGAATATCAAACGGAGTCCAAACGGAATGAAACCTTCGGGAACGTGATTTTCTCACCGAACATGATCCAGGAGACTTGGACCCTGCTCCAAGGAACAACCGAGGAGGTCACGAGGGTGGGGGGCGCGCCCTCCCCCCTGGGCGTGCCCCCCTACCTCGTGGGCCCCCTGTTGCTCCAACGACGTACTCCTTCCTCCTATATATACCTACGTACCCCCGACAGATCAAGGACGGAGCCAAAAACTTAATTCCACCGCCACAACTTTCTGTATCCACGAGATCCCATCTTGGGGCCTGTTCCGAAGCTCCGCCGGAGGGGGCATCCACCACGGAGAGCTTCTACATCAACACCATATCCTCTCCGATGAAGTGTGAGTAGTTTACTTCAGACCTTCGGGTCCATATCTAGTAGCTAGATGGCTTCTTCTCTCTTTCTGGATTTCAATACAATGTTCTCCCCCTCTCTTGTGGAGATCTATTCGATGTAATCTTCTTTTTTGCGGTGTGTTTGTTGAGACCGATGAATTGTGGGTTTATGATCCAGCTTATCTACGAATAATATTTGAATCTTCTCTGAATTCTTTTATGTATGATTGAGTTATCTTTGCAAATCTCTTCGAATTATCCGTTTGGTTTGGCCAACTAGATTGGTAGTTCTTGCAATGGGAGAAGTGTTTAGCTTTGGGTTCAATCTTGCGGTGTCCTTTCCCAGTAATAGCAGGGGCAGCAAGGCACGTATTGTATTGTTGCCATCGAGGATAACAAGATGGGGTTTTTATCATATTGCATGAATTTATCCCTCTACATCATGTCATCTTGCTTAATGCGTTACTCTGTTTTTAACTTAATACTCTAGATGCATGCTGGATAGTGGTCGATGAGTGGAGTAATAGTAGTAGATGCAGAATCATTTTGATCTACTTGTCTCGAACGTGATTCCTATATACATGATCATACCTAGATAACGTCATAATTATTCGCTTTTCTATCAATTGATCAACAGTAATTCGTTCACCCACCGTAGAATACTTATGCTCTTGAGAGAAGCCACTAGTGAAACCAATGGCCCCCGGGTCTATTCTCATCATATCAATCTCCATCACTTTATTATTTGCTTTGTTTTTACTTTGCTTTTTTACTTCTCACTTTGCATCTCTATATCAAAAATACCAAAAATATTATTTATCATCTCTATCAGATCTCACCCTCGTAAGTGACCGTGAAGGGATTGACAACCCCTAATCGCGTTGGTTGCGAGTAGCTATCGTTTTGTGTAGGTACGAGGGACTTGTGCGTGGTCTCCTACTGGATTTATACCTTGGTTCTCAAAAACTGAGGGAAATACTTATGCTACTTTGCTGCATCATCCTCTCCTCTTCGGGGAAATCCAACGCAGTGCTCAAGAGGTAGCAAGAAGAATTTCTGGCGACGTTGCCGGGGAGGCTCACGCAAGCAAGTCAACCATACCAAGTACCCATCACAATCCCTATCTCTCGCATTACATTATTTGCCATTTGCCTCTCGTTTTCCTCTCCCCCACTTCACCCTTGCCGTTTTATTCGCCCTCTCTTTCCCAATCTCCTCCTCTCTTTTTCACTCGCTTCTCCCGCCTTACTTTTTGTTTGCCGCTATGTCTGAAATTGGGGAGATTATTTTCAATATGGACAATAATGATAACATGGAAAATCCCGAGGCTCCGGCCGATGAACCCCCTATCTTGCATACTAAAAAGTTTCGAATCGGCAGTGGTAACATTATTGCCAAAGGTGTTATTCAAGATTTCTTTACTTGTGCCGGTGCTTTACCTTCCATGGGTTGTTCTGTTCTTCATAGAACTAGTAGTCTTGCGGATGCTATCGCTATGCTTGTAGTTGAACTTGAAAGACAATTTATGCATATGCATCCTTGCATACAAAGAATTTTTCTAGAATTTTCTAATATTGAGCATTCTTCTGTTAAGCGCGTTGTTACTATCTTTTTGGCTCATGAGTTTAGATTTATCATTAGAGAAGCCAACGAAATCTTTGCGCGCTATAGGGTGGACGCCGGTCGTCCTCCCGTAGAAGCGATCATTTATGATCAAGAGGAATTTAGACGTTTTCAATCTTTCGACTATGTCGCTTTTAATGAAAACCTTAGAAAAAAGGTTCCTACCAAAGTCTTGATTGATTGCATTAACGAACTTAATAATGATTTTTCTCTTCGAAACAATGAGCTAGGATACTCTCTTGAGTATAGGCTCACAAAATTTTGCCAAAAGAACGCTTTTAGTGATGAAATAGTGGTGCACTATGAAGGGCCGAAGGAGGAACCTATTCCTCCTGTGATTGATCTTGGGGACCTTTGTCCCACCAAATTTAGCCCATTTGATTACTTTTGCTTTCCCCAAAGAAAGCTTCCTGCCGAACGTAGAGAATATGAGATGAGTTTTCAAGATCTATCTTACTATTATGGCGCTACCTAGATCTATCCTTGTTTTTATGCCTAGCTAGGGGCGTTAAACGATAGCGCTTGTTGGGAGGCAACCCAATTTTACTTTTTGTTTTTTGTTTTTGCTTCTGTTTAGGAATAAATAATCCATCTAGCCTCTGTTTGGATGTGGTTTTATGTTTTAATTAGTGCTTGTGCCAAGTAGAACCTATAGGATAAGCTATGATGATAGTTGATTTGATTCTGCTGAAAAACAGAAACTTTGTGCTCACGAGAAAAAATTCAATAAATCACAGAAACGTGCGTTTGCATTGATTATTTTTGCTGCTGATCAATAAACAAATTGTACAGTACTTCCTATTTTGGTAGAGGTTTTAGTGTTCCAGAAGTTTGCGTTAGTTACAGATTGCTACAGACTGTTCTGTTTTTGACAGATTCTGTTTTTCGTGTGTTGTTTGCTTATTTCAATGCATCTATGGCTAATAAATTAGTTTATAAACCATAAGGAAGTTGGAATATAGTAGGTTTAACACCAATATAAATAAAGAATGAGTTCATTACAGTACCTTAAAGTAGTATTTTGTTTTCTTTCACTAACGGAGCTCACGAGATTTCTATTGAGTTTTGTGCTGTGAAGTTTTCAAGTTTTGGGTGAATTCTTTTGATGGATTATGGAACAAGGAGTGGCAAGAGCCTAATATTGGCGATGCCCATGGCACCCCCAAGATAATCAAGGACACCAAAAAGTCAAAGCTTGGGGATGCCCCGGAAGGCATCCCCTCGTTCGTCTACTTCCATCGGTAATTTACTTGGAGCTATATTTTTATTCACCACATGATATGTGTTTTGCTTGGAGCGTCTTGTATTATTTGCGTCTTTG
>LR880966.1:757840639-757865801 GCA_904067115.1 Aegilops sharonensis | reverse complement strand
TTGACTTTCGCATTGTGTCCTTGCATCGACAATGACCCGGCGGAGATCATCATCATGGGGCACATCGTCTGGTTCATCTTGATCTTCAGCAGCTTCGCCCGTTGCAGCACCATCGTGCACATCGTCTGGTGCAACTTGATGTTCAGTAGCATCACCGTATTCAGGGGGCACATAGTTGTCATCGTACTCTTCTTCCTCGCCGTCTTCCATCATAACCCCTATTTCTCCGTGCCTCGTCCAAACATTACAGTGTGGCATGAAACCCTTGTAAAGCAGGTGGGTGTGAAGGATTTTCCGGTCAGAGTAAGACTTCGTATTCCCACATATAGGGCATGGACAACACATAAAACCATTCTGCTTGTTTGCCTCAGCCATTTCGAGAAAAGCATGCACGCCCTTAATGTACTCGGAGGTGTGTCTGTCACCGTACATCCATTGCCGGTTCATCTACGTGCATTATATATAATTAAGTGTGTCAAAAATCATTACAGAACATCATGAATAGATAATTAAATGACCAAATTAATAGAAGTTCATCATCACATAAAAACCATAGTACATACATAGTTCTCATCTAACAACATAAAGCTCTGCAGAGCATCTAAATTAATTAAACCATACATTGAAACTATGTAAAACATTTCAATGTGAAAACAAATACGATCATAATCGCAACCAAGGTAACAACTGATCCAACGGCATAATGATACCAAGCCTCGGTATGAATGGCATATTTTCTAATCTTTCTCATCTTCAAGCGCATTGCATCCATCTTGATCTTGTGATCATCGACGACATCCGCAACATGCAACTCCAATATCATCTTCTCCTCCTCAAGTTTTTTTATTTTTTCCTTCAAGAAATTGTTTTCTTCTTCAACTAAATTTAACCTCTCGACAATAGNTTGATCTTGTGATCATCGACGACATCCGCAACATGCAACTCCAATATCATCTTCTCCTCCTCAAGTTTTTTTATTTTTTCCTTCAAGAAATTGTTTTCTTCTTCAACTAAATTTAACCTCTCGACAATAGGGTCGGTTGGAATTTCCGGTTCAACAACCTCCTAGATAAATAAAATCTATGTCACGTTGGTCGGCTTAATTTTCATAAACAATAAATGAACCAGTAGTTATGAAAAGATAATATATACCACATCCGAATCATAGACAGGACGAGGGCCGACGGGGGCGGATACCAAAACCATCGCACTATATAAGATGCAATAATAAAAGTAAGAAAATAATACAAGTAAGAATATTTTTCCTTTCAGAAAGAAGATAAGAACAAGAGGCTCACCACGGTGGTGCTGGCGATGAGATCGGCGCGGGTGATCGACGGCGGTGAAGACGGGGACGGGGCGTGACGGACCGCTAAACCTAGACAAATATTGAGGAAAATGGAGGTTAGAGGTCGAGCTTGGAGAGGAGATAGCTTAAGTAGTGTGGCTCGGGCATTCCATCGAACAACTTGCGTGCATAGGAGGTGAGCTAGAGCACCACCAAGCCCCCTCCCCCTCGGCCAGAAAAAACAGAGCACAGGAGTGCTCTGCTTGCGAGCGAGGGGTATATATAGGCAGCACTATTGGTCCCGGTTCGTGGCATGAACTGGGACCAAAGGGAAGCCTTTGGTCCCGGTTCATGCCACCAACCGGGACAACTAGTGGTGGGCCAGGAGCCAGGACCATTGGTCCCGGTTCGTCCCACCAACCGGGACCAAAAGGTCCGGACGAACCGGGACCAATGGCCCACGTGGCCCGGCCGGCCCCCTGGGCTAACGAACCGGGATAAATGCTCACATTAGTCCCGGTTCTGGATTGAACCGGGACTAATGGGCAAAACAGTCCTCAACGATAGCCCCTTTTTCTACTAGTGACAACAAGAAGGATGATCCGGACTGGAGTGCGGGAGAAGAGGAGCAGAGTGAGGATGAGGAGCTGTAGGATGACAATGGGCATCAGGCTGAGGATGACCTAGCGCTGGTGGTGGCTGACCAAGGGCAAGAGATGGTGGTGGCTGACCATGGGCAAGAGATGGAGGTGGCTGAGGATGACCTAGCGATGGTCGTGCCTGAAGGTGGCCTCGCAATGGTGGTGGTGCCTGACAATGACCACGCACCGGTGGTGGCGCCGGCGATCCCACAGCTGGGCGACATGACCACGCCAATTGTGGTAGAATACTACATCCCACTGCATCCACTGCCTCCACCGCCTCGCCGCTCTAGGCGCATCAGGGAGAGGAAGGAGAAGAAGGAGAAGAACAATGCATGAGAACTGAACTTTGTCAGGTATGTCAGATCTCCAATAGGTTAGTTATCCAAAATGATATATATATACTTAGTTACCTATGTTATCTCTAATATTCTTAGTTTCCTATAGGTTAGCTTCATTTTTACCTAAGTTGGCTCTAATATACTAACTTAGAGCTTATATGCTTAGTTTCCTATAGGTTAGCTCCAAAATAACTTATGTTAGCACAAAATGATCAAGTTTACATAATAAGCTTATAGTCTTTTTCTTATTCTTCTTCTTTTCCAAAATGACAGAGGTGAGATTCATTTTACCTAAGTCGGCTCTAATATACTACCTTAGAGCTTATATGCTTAGGTTCCTATAGGTTAGCTCCAAAATAACTTATGTTAGCAGAAAATGATCAAGTTTCCATAATAAGCTTATAGTCTTCGTCTTATTCTTCTTCTGTTCCAAAACTCTTCTTATTCTTCTTCTGTTCCAAAACTCTTCTTATTCTTCTTCTGTTCCAAAACTCTTCTTATTCTTCTTCTGTTCCAAAACTCTTCTTATTCTTCTTCTTTTCCAAAATGACATAGGTTAGCTTCATTTTACCTAAGTTGGCTCTAATATACTAACTTAGAGCTTATATGCTTAGTTTCCTATAGGTTAGCTCCAAAATAACTTATGTTAGCACAAAATGATCAAGTTTACATAATAAGCTTATAGTCTTCTTCTTATTCTTCTTCTTTTCCAAAACTCTTCTTATTCTTCTTCTAGTGTTCTTCTTCTAGTATTCTTCTAGTCTTCTTCTTTTTCTTCTTCTAACTTCTTGTATATCATTTTGCATATTTGATTTAATTGACGGAAGCTTGCGTGGATGGAGTGCTTCTTTTCCATTTGTGTTTTTATTTTGTATCAATGTGAAACTTTTGTGATTTGATGGATAACGGTGTTGAATGAACAATGTGAAACTTTTGTAATATGTAACGATGGAACTATGTGTTGGCTATGTATGTATATATGATGGAACTTGTGTGTTGGCTATGTATGTATATATGATGAAAATTGTGTGTTGGCTATGTATGTATATATGATGGAACTTGTGTGTTGGCTATGATTGTTATATGGATGCTTGTTGTATATATATGTGTTGGATATCTCATAGGTGAAATAGTGACTTGAGATTAAGGAAAAAAAATTAAAAAAAAATTGTTACTAATGGCGCACTACCATGTCATGCGCCATTAGTATATAAGACACTAATGGCGCACTGTGGGCAAAACTAATGGCGCACCAGTGGTGCGCCATTAGTAAAAAATTCTAGTGGCGTGATACTAATGGCGCACTGGTAATGCGCCATTAGTAGGCAAAACCAGTGCGCCATTAGTAGGCCTTTTCCTAGTAGTGTGATGACAAGTTTCATGGTTATTTTTATTCTTTATAGCATACAAGTCATCACAATAATCATCATAAATAGCAACTTTGTTCTCATAATCAATTGGAACCTCTTCCGAAATAGTGGAATCATCGCTAAATAAAGTTCACTCTTCCAAATCCGCTTTCATATTCATCACAATAAGATTCAATATCCTCCAAAATACTGGGATCAATACTACCTAAAGTTGACACTCTTCCAAACCCACTTTCATCAATATAATCATCATAAATAGGAGGCATGCTTTCATCATAATAAATGTTCTCATCAAAACTTGGGGAATAAAAAATATCATATTCATCAAACATAGCTTCCCCAAGCTTGTGGCTTTGCATATCATTAGCATCATGGATATTCAAGGAATTCATGCTAACATTGCAATCATGCTCATCATTCACATATGTCATGCCAAGCATTCTATATAATTCTTCTTCTAGCACTTGAGCACAATTTTCCTTTCCATCATTCTCACGAAAGATATTAAAAAGATGAAGCGTATGAGACAAACTCAATTCCATTTTTTGTAGTTTTCTTTTATAGATTAAACTAGTGATAAAACAAGAAACAAAAAGATTCGGTTGCAAGATCTAAGGATATACCTTCAAGCACTCACCTCCCCGGCAACAGCGCCAGAAAATAGCTTAGTTGATGGGGTGTGAGTGCCGTTTACCTAGCCTCCCCGGCAACGGCGCCAGAAATAAGCTTGATGTCTACTACACAACCTTCTTCTTGTAGATGTTGTTGGGCCTGCAAGTGCACAGGTATGTAGGACAGTAGCAAATTTCCCTCAAGTGGATGACCTAAGGTTTATCAATCCGTGGGAGGCGTAGGATGAATATGGTCTCTCTCAAACAACCCTGCAACCAAATAACAAAGAGTCTCTTGTGTCCCCAACACACCCAATACAATGGTAAATTGTATAGGTGCACTAGTTCGGCGAAGAGATGGTGATACAAGTGCAATATGGATGGTAGATAAAGGTATTTGTAATCTGAAATTATAAAAACAGCAAGGTAACTAATGATAAAAGTGAGCGTAAACGGTATTGCAATGCTAGGAAACAAGGCCTAAGGTTCATACTTTCACTAGTGCGAGTTCTCTCAACAATAATAACATAGATAGATCATATAACAATCCCTCAACATGCAACAAAGAGTCACTCCAAAGCCACTAATAGTGGAGAACAAACGAAGAGATTATGGTAGGGTACGAAACCACCTCAAAGTTATCCTTTCTGTTCTATCTATTCAAGAGTTCGTAGTAAAATAACATGAAGCTATTCTTTCCGCTCAATCTATCATAGATTTCATACTAGAATAACACCTTAAGACACAAATCATCCAAAACCCTAATGTCACCTAGATACTCCATTGTCACCTCAAGTATCCGTGGGCATGATTGTACGATATGCATCACACAATCTCAAATTCATCAATTCAACCAACACAAAGTACTTCAAAGAGTGCCCTAAAGTTTCTACCGGAGAGTCAAGAACGTGTGCCAACCCCTATGCATAGGTTCATGGGCAGAACCCGCAAGTTGGTCGCCAAAACATACATCAAGTGGCACATGATATACCATTGTCACCAAAGATAAGCACGGCAAGACATACATCAAGTGTTCTCATAAAAGACTCAATCCGACAAGATAACTTCAAAGGGAAAACTCAATTCATCACAAGAGAGTAGAGGGGGAGAAACATCATAAGATCCAACTATAATAGCAAAGCTCGGGATACATCAAGATCGTGCCATAGAGGGAACACGAGGGAACACGAGAGAGAACGAGAGAGAGAGAGAGAGAGAGAGAGAGAGAGAGAGATCAAACACATAGCTACTGGTACATACCCTCAGCCTCGAGGGTGAACTACTCCCTCCTCGTCATGGATAGCGCCGGGATGATGAAGATGGCCACCGATGAAGGATCCCCCCTCCGGCAGGGTGCCGGGAAGGGCTCCCGAGAGGTTTCTAGTGGCTACAGAGGCTTTCGGCGGCGGAACTCCCGATCTATCTTGATATCTGATGTTTCTAGGGTATGTAGGCTTATATAGGCGAAAGAAGTCGGTCGGGAGGTGCTCGAGGGGCCCACGAGATAGGGGGGCATGCCCAGTAGGGGGGGCACCCTCCTATCTCCTGGCCTCCTCGAGGCTCTTCTGACGTGAACTCCAAGTCTCCTGGGTGATATTCTTCCAAAAAATCACGCTGCCGAAGGTTTCGTTCCGTTTGGACTCCGTTTGATATTCCTTTTCTTCGAAATACTAAAACAGGCAATAAAACAGCAATATGGGCTGGGCCTCCGGTTAATAGGTTAGTCCCAAAAATGATAATAATGTGTAAAATAAAGCCCATAAACATCCAAAAGGGGTAATATAATCGCATTGAACAATCAAAAATTATAGATACGTTGGAGACGTATCAGTGCCATTTAATTTATATGCTGAACACCGCCAAATCCCACTTACTGAATGTTGTGACATATGCATGCTTCCTTCTGATGGGGGTTTGCGAGAGCCTAAGCCGTCAGATTTTGATGGTTTTTACCATACTCTGATGGTAGGGGATGAGAGATGAGTATCAGGCACCACTGCCACTAGCTTGCAGTTTCATGTTGTGCATTATTTTGCTTTATTTATCACAAAGTGCTTGCTAGCGAGAGAGAATGTGGGTTCACTTAGCGCCCCAGACTTTGTTGTTTTGCGTCGCACACTTTATGGCGATAACACTTTTAGGTTGGGAGCTATTGTGGCACGTCGCCTTCACCTTAACAGATTCAAGGGTAAAATACATGGGGGCATTTACGCTACTCGTTTGGCGACTCACTTCAATGTGCAGATAGGCCAACATGATCACCCCTATCCCAAGGTTTACTTAGGCAAAGCAGCTATGAACGACCATCAGTTTCTTGCTGCCGATTACCCTGATATTGACTTGCCTTACAACTTGGTTTACAGTGTGGGAAGTCGTGATGTTATCCCCTTGCCTGCACCTGCTATGTTTGATTATGTTGCCAGGAACTGATACAGAGTTATGCCTGAGGACATTGTCGCTTACCGGGACAACCTAGCGGCGGCGCAGGCGGAGCCTCAGCAGTGGGACCCTATAGTGCCTGCTCCCCAGCACTTCAACATTGGACCTCACAACTTCTACGACTAGTGATTACCAAGCTAGGACAAAAGCCTAAGCTTGGGGGAGTATGTATTCCCACCGATATTACATTCATGTTCACAGATTTCATTCCAGTTGTTGGTGTCCATACTTTTCCATTGTATCATCCAAGCTTAAATTATTTTTCATGCTTTCTTCTTGTGTGTTTGAAAAACTTTAAGAAAATCCCCAAAATATGTTCTTGCTTCTTTTTGATTTTTCTTCCTAGTTTAAATTGTTGTAGTACTAAAAAGAAAACCCAAAAAGATTTCTTTGTTCTTCTTTTACTTGTTGGGAGCTTTCCCGTGTAAATACTTTTTCTCATTTTTTTCTTTTGTCTTTTTCGTTTGCTTGCTTTAGAAAAACCAAAAACTCCAAAAATATTTCACTATGTTTCTCTTAATTTCTTTTTCTTTTATCGAGTCATGCCGAGGAGAAGACCACGATGAAAATGTTGAGTGGCTCTCATTTGCATTATTGTTGATTTAACAAAGAGCCCATATTACCTTGTCTTTTCCTCTTGAATAAAATGTTTGCAGATTCCATCTTAGTCGACGGCACTCTTGCACTATTATTATTTCAAATCATTCGGTTGTGCAAGCGAAAGGCAATAATGACGATATTAGATGAGTTAGCCGTGGCAGAGAGAAACGGGTATGAACTCGACTTGTTCTATTTTTTAAAATATGTTTAACCTAGTATCCATGATTCAGCCTATTATGATCAACACATGTTTGCAATGACAATTAGAGATTATAGTTTCTCATGCCATGCATAAGTAGCTAGGAGTGAATAATGACTTATCTTGGATATCAACATTGCATTAAAATGATTGTGATGTAGTATGATGACATGGTATCCTCCTCTGAATGTTCGAGTGGCTTTACTTGGCACATGTTCATGCATGTAGTTGAATCAAAACCAACATAGCCTCTATGATATTTATGTTCATGGTGTTCATATCCTACTCATGCTAGTATCCAATGTTACTTATGCATAATGCATGTTCATGACCGTTGTTGCTCTCTAGCTGGCCGCTTCTCAACCTACTTGCTAGCCTTAGCCTGTACTATGTGGGAACTCTGCTTGTACATCAAAAACCTAAAACCCAAGTTATTCCAGATGAGTCCACCATACCTATCTATATGCGATATTACCCTGCCGTCCTAAGTAAATTTGCATGTGCCACCTCTAAAAACTTCAAATAAATATCATTTTGTGTGCCTGGATCATTCATGGAACGACATGAGGTAGTCGGTATCTTTCATGCTAAGCGGGTTATTCTCAGGTCGAGTGTTTATTCACTCGCCATCGCACGAGAAAAGAGAGGTAATAGGGATGCCCGGTCCCAAACTGCAAAAAGAAAAGAGCTTACAAAAATCAAACAAAAACTCCCAATGGAGTCATAACATTTACATTTCCGCTTGGGAACCTCCACTAGCGTGCTTATCATGGAAGATATTGATAACTGATGGTCGTGAAGTGAATGAGAAGGGTGCATGTCTCAAAATATCATTTACCTATGTTAAAAAAACTTGAGCTCTGGCACCTCTGCAAATCACTGCTTCCCTCTGTGAAGGGACTATCTATTTAATTTTATGGTGTGTCATCACCTTCTCAAATAAGCGCCAGAACCTGAGAGCACTGCTATGATGCTGATGCATTGTGTATACCGATGAGAAGTCAAGTTCACCTCTTCAGCCAATTGACTTGCTACTGGACGCATCTCCTTGGTCAGGTTTTGAGGGCTTCATTATCAAATGCTGATCCGTTTTCTTGTTCATCCGGATAGCCCTTGTCGATATCAACTGGATCCAGGTCAGCTATCCATGATTTGGCACGAGTCAGTGCTAACAAAGCACCAGCCCTGGCAGCAGATCGCTTCAACTCCTCTATCTGAGCAGGAGTCATTGATAGCCTGGCCAAAGTATCTTTGATTAAAGTTGGTGCCGGTTTGTTGCACGAAGCTGCACAGATGACTCGTTGTGCACCAGTGTACAGCTGCTCAATCAACGTGTAAGCTGCCTTCAAATTCATCCGCATATCTGGGCCCAGATGAGAAATGTGATTACCTGCAACGGTTTAAGAATTTAATGTTAAACCGGCAGAGTTGAAGATACTTCAGAACAGGTTATTACAAAGTATTTACCAAAAATTGCAGAAGTCATGGCGTTCAATTGATGTTGCAGCCCAGTCAGCTCTTCCGCCACCGGTTTAAGAGCTGCTTCCGCGTCTTCAGCCCGCTTCAACAAAGCGGCCTTCTCAGTCTCCCAATTGGTGCGCTCATTTTTGAAGCCATCCTTCAATTGTTCCATTGTTGTTAAAGCGCCCTTTAGCTCCTCTTTTGCTTTAGAGGTCTCTTCTTGCTACGACTTGATGTTTTCCTGAAGATCGGCGATTTGAGAATCTTTGGTGTTTATGTCGGTCTGCAAAAGTCAGATGATAAAGTTGTTAAAGTCCCAAGCACATAACAAGTTATACACTTAGCACTTGGGGGCTAATGCGGATTGCTTCTTAAAACGGATATTTTAAAGTCCCAAGGTCCAATACAAGTATTAAGCTTGGCACTTGGGGGCTAATGTGGATTGCTTCTTAAAATGGATATTTTAAAGTCCCAAGGTTCAATACAAGTATTAAGTTTGGCACTTGGGGGCAAATGCCTAATTGATCAGTCAAATCAAAGGTGGAGGCGGTTCATAAAGACAAAAGGTTTAACAAAAAGTCCCGGTTTATCTTCAAGAGATAAACCGGCCCTTGGGGGCTACTCAATTGAAGTGTTCTTTATCTCGAAGTCCCGGTCTATCTTCAAGAGATAAACCGGCCCTTTGGGGCTACAATGTAATTGGAATACAGAACAGGCAAATTTCAAGTGTTTTGAAGATTACCTCATAGCGTTCCTTTATTAATTAGTTCACCAAACCGGCCTCATAATCACGGCTTGTGTATAGACGGTTTAGCAATCCGGAATGGAGCTCCTGGGCGCTAAGGTTAATGAAGCTGGATAAATCTGTCTTCCCTTTCCCCTTGCCCATAGCAGCAAATTCCTCCTTAGCAGTATGCTTTGACAAGGCAACTGGGTTGCCAGGGATAGTGTGACCGGTGCCAGTGATAACAACATCATCATCGCCACCTTTTGATGTGGTTGGCGGATTGACAGTATCCCTGGCCGGGCTTGGCACATCTTCGCCCTTGGCTGGGCTTGGAGGATCAGCATGCGGACTGTCCGGGTTGACTTCTGGCGGTTCAACATAGGTATCCTGACTTTGGGGTACAGGATCATCAATGGCAATGTCAGCATCTCTATTAGCTCCTTCTGAAGTTCTGTCCGGTTCAACCTCTTCAGTAGGGACAGTGGTTTTTGCTTTCTTGCTCAGACGGGCTCTGGCGCTGTAATATGAAAACAAGAGGTCAGTTGGTAAACCGGCGCAAGAAAACAAAGTTAAAGCCAGTATACTTACCCAGGGACGGTTTTGAGGGGAGGCATTTGGGTGGTTGATGAATCGCCAGAAGAAGAGTTAGAAGTCACCTGATAATTTGAATGAGGCGGATTAAGGGGGTATCGGAAGCAACCCTTCAAGGGATAAGATTTTTTGGGAGAACAAGAAACCTCTGGACGACCCTTCCGGGTTGGTATATCCGGTAAACCGGAAGAAGTGACTTGCTGGCCACTGTGTCGGGTTGTGTGACGACCTTCAGTTTGCTGTGTCTTCAAAGAAAATTGCAGATCCAAATGAGCAAGAGGGTGAGAGTATTTTACTTTCTGAACTGCACGGTGAAATCTTTGAACCGGCACAAGATCTGAATCGGAGGAAAGAGAGATTACCTCTACATGGTCCGCATGACTGGCCTCCGCATCATCCTGGGAATAGTCATTGTCAATAAGGTGTATGAAAAATGAACCAAGGGAGTCAAGTTCTACCTCTGGATCTGACTCATCAACATCTTCAGGTGGATCAGAAGACTCGGCGATTTTCTTCTTGGCTGCTTTCTTTATGACTTTGCTTTTTGCACGAGGAGCCCTCACCGGTTTGTCTGAAGCTTTCCTCTTCAGAAAGAATCTTTGGCCTGTAAAATCAAACAAAGGGTCATCAGAACAATGTTAAAGCGGAGACTGATCAATAAAGGTAGGAAAGGTAAACTTCTTACTGCTGGCGATTTGTTGGAGGTGTAAAAAGGGGCCAATCCGTTCTTGCTGCATTGAGCGATCGGTTCATCCAGCATCTTCTTCATGGACTCAGTGACTTCCTCATCAGTCATTTCAATCTCATGATACAGTTGAGGGTCTTTGATGTTTTCGGTATACTCATGCATCAAACTGGAGCGGCGGCTTAAGGGAAGAATACCCCATGAAACCCAGCATCGAACAAGGTCAATGCTGGTTAAGCCATTTGCTAGAAAGGCCCGGAGCTTAGCAAGTTGAGGTGCATAAGCTTGTCGTTCTTTGGCTGTGAGCCGTGGTGGCAGAGGATGGCCATTGCTGAGCCGGTGAGCACGGTAACCTGGCAGAGGGCTTTCATCAGCATGTGCAGTGTTCTGACAGTAAAACCAGGTTTGATTCCAGTCTTTCGGATGGCTGTGGGTTTGGCATGAGTGAAATCAACTTCTTTCCTCTTCTGAATTGACACGCCGCCAAGTTCAGTATTGGGGCCGTCAGAGAATTCGGTTCGGCGGTTTAAGTGGAAAAAGTCTCGGAAGAGCTCAACAGTTGGTTCTTCTTGAGTGTAAACTTCCCAGAACACTTGAAAGTTGCATATGTTGGTCACAGAATTTGGTCCAATGTCTTGAGGATGGAGTTGGAAGCTAGCAAGCACATCCCGGAAAAACTTTGAACCGGGGGGGCTAAAACCCCGGTCTAGATGATGCATGAACACAATCACTTCTCCATCTTGAGGTACTGGAGGGCACTCAGGGCCAGGAACTCGCCAATGAAGGACATCTTTCTTGTCCAAAGCGCCAGTTAAAACATACCCATTGAGCTGCGTTTCTGTGATCCGGGAAGGAACCCAGTTGCAAGCGGCGAATTGCTTGGTCATTTTGGAAGGTAAACTGAAAAAGTACGAAGGCCGGTTTACGATTCAAGGATGATGTGTACAAACCGATGTTAAACCAGGGAATTATACATGTTAAACCGGCTATTTCTACTCAAGTCAGGATGGTGGTTTAATTTAGGGCTAATGGTGTCAGGTGGATTATGATTTCCTACAAGCTAAACCGCCTATACTAGAAGCAGCAGAGCTGAAATTCATTAAGTGTTGCAGAAACAAGTTTCACAAAATGGTGATATAATTTTGGATCTATCGTGGTTCAGTAAAGGAAATTTTCTGAGTCCTACCATGGCGTTAAGCAGAAAAGAGAATGTTCAGATGAGATTTATCCAGGAACAGCAAGATGATGTAGTATGGCAGATTAAAACTATGGATCTAGCCGCAAGAGGAGGCTATCAGACCTAGCTAGATACAGTCAGATGCTAAAGGAAAAACAGATAAGTGCTGATGAACATCGAGGAACACGGATGAACACGAAGCCCTAATGGAGATCTAGGGTTAAAGAAGAAAGCTTACCGGATTCTCAGGAGCAGCGGAGGAAATCTCTGGAGCGTTCAGGTTGATGCAGCGGCCTGAGACGACACAGAGGTTCGAGGTCGACGGCGGCGGCGAGGTTTGAATTCTTCGGGTCGCGAGGAGGAAGACGAGGCGAAGAGGCAAGGGGAGAAAATGGAAGGACCCCCCCGGTCTTATTTACAAAGGGGCAAGAAGATAAGCGACAGGCACGAGAATCGAGGAGCCTAAAGCGGCAAGGGGCGCAGCTGTCGCCTTGATTGTTGGGAATTAATTAAATGAAGGGAATCTTTTTATACAGAGATGACATCATGATGATTCACTACAATATTCGGAAGATGACGTCATGGCGGTTTAACAAAGTTTAAAGAAGAAGAAGAAGAAGAAGAAGAGGAAGAAGAAGAAGAAGAAGAAGAAGAAGAAGAAGTCACTGGATCTGGAGCGCCGCCGACTCCCTTTGGTTTCGCAAGAGGATCGGTTCGAGACGCGAACCGGCCACTTATTTTTTCATCTGGAACTCTGTGGTGCACAATTTTTTTTGAAAACGTACACCCATAGGAATACATTACTTGTATTCATAATAGTAACAATACAAAGATAAAACACATACAAGCATCAGAAAACAATGAAGAAACAAGTGGTTGTATTGGTGCATACCGCCTTCACCGCAACTACCTAGCACCCACAATCTTCGCCATCGCCGGAGAAGAAAAACACCAAAAGCTGGTCCACATCTTGATGCTGAAGAAACCCCTAGCCATGAGGCGTTAACGAGACGCGATAGCCACCAACCCTGGAAGGCTAGATCTAGCCCGATAAGGAAGATCGGCCGGAGGAGCCCTCCAAGCCTCTTCAACACCTGATCCGGGCCCAACACCAACCCACCCTTCAACAGGTGGTCGGATCCTCCACCGTCTTCCGCAAATCTGCAGCAGTTATCACCACTCGACTCCAAGAACGGCCATCCCCACCATCACGCCAAGACGCACCGCCGGATCGAAGTCGCTCGAACAATTTGGACTCCACAAGCCTCTCACCAGCAACACCACCAACGAGTAGGAGCACGGGCTGGAAGACCATTATTCCTAAGACCACCATCGGCATCAGGCCCACCGTGACACCGACAGAGAAAACTCGAAAAACCTAGAAAACCTAGGACTGCTAAACGCCCAACTAAGAAACCGGGGCTCCCCTCCCTCTCACGGCGCCAAGATGGCGGTAGAAGAGGAAGGGGAGCGGCGGAGTCACCAGTCGGCGCCCTGGGCCTGGAGCGCCGCCGATCCCTTTGGTTTCGCGAGAGGAGCGGTTCCAGACGCGAACCCGCCACTAATTTTTTTTTTGTCTGAAACTCTGCGGTGCACAAACTTGCCGATTGCAACATGTGTTATCCATCACGGCTTCTTCCACCGCTCATTAATTGCCTCTGGAAAGACAAGATCGTAGTGAGGCAGAAAGGAGGCGACCACAGGTTCCCTTTGCTAGCCACAGCACCGCTGCTGGTTCTTCTCCCTCCAATGGCTGCTCCGGCGATGGGAGGGAGTGGGGACCTCGGATCTGTGCATTGGATGGGTTCTTAGTAGGGTTAGGGTTGAGGGGAGTGAATAGCAAAAAACTACCACATTACGGGTCATCGTTCCAAAAAACTACCGCTTTTTTAATCTTTTCAAAAAACTACCACAAAATTGTTCTGCTGTTCCAAAAAAACCCAAATGACCATCTGACTTAGAATTAATCACGTTTATGATAGGTCGGGCCCGCTCCTAAACAGACCGTTTGTTGACTGTTTGTTTGACCGTTAACTTACAGTTGGGTCCCACATGTAAGTAATCTCTCTTTCTCTCCCTTATCTCTCTTCTCTCCCCTCCCTCTCTCCCTTATCTCTCAATCCCGAGCGCCACGGCCGGCGGAGCCACGGCCGCCGCCGCCGCCTGGTCCGGCCACCACCACACCATGGGGAGGGCCTCCAGGCCGGCCACCACCACGGCCGGCGCAGCCATGACCGCCGCCGCCAGGGCCGACCACCACCATGCCATGGGGAGCGCCTCCGGGTCGGCGACCACCACGACCAGCGCATCCATGGCCTCCACCTCCAGGGCTGACCACCACCACGTCGTGGACGCGGCGCCGCCTGCGTGGCCGCCACCTCCTGCCACTGACATCGACGAGGACACATGCGGCGGGTGGTGCACCGGCAGCCGCCACTGCGTGAAGCTCCGCGACGCCGAGCTAGACGAAGACGGCCCGTGGTCGTTGCAGGGTGCGGCTGACCCACCACCGCCTCCCTTCACCCCACCGTTCCCCGTCGCGCTATGTCACCTGCGATTGCTGCCCTGCCATGGTCAGCCACCGCGTGCAGCAGCAGCAGCTGCGGAAGAGCGGGAGGAGCGGGAGCCACCGCGTGCAGCAGCAGGAGCAGCGGCTCCGCCGTGTGCAGCGGCCGGAATGCCCTCGAGTTCCGCCTCCAGAGCAAGGTCGGACGACGTGCACAGGGTCCCTTCGTCGGCTCCGGCGATGAGCTCGCCGACAGGGACCCGATTGCTTTTTATACTTTCTTGCAGGGACCCGATTGCTTTTTATACTTTCTTGCAGGGACCCGATTGCTTTTTTAATAAAATTACAGGGACCTGATTGCTTTTATTTTTCCTATAGGGACCTGAATGCACTTAAAAAATATGTGGGGCCCACCTGTCATAACCTGTTAACGGTCAACCTAACGGTCAAAGATAACGGTCAACCTGACGAGTGGACCCGAGCTGTCATAATTTTGTTTAAAACTTAATGGTTCAGTCACTTGGGTTTTTTGGAACAGCCCACCATTTTTGTGGTAGTTTTTTGAAAAATTAAAAAAAGCGGTAGTTTTTTGGAACGATAGCCTGTAATGTGCTAGTTTTTTGCTATTCACTCGGGTTGAGGGAGTCGCCGACGAGGCCATAGCGGCGGCAACGCGTCTGAATAAGTTTCATCAGGTTCCATTTGCAGTCAGGTGGGGCTCTTGCCTTTTTCTAGGAGCCAGCGAGGTGGGGGATCCCCAGATCTCATCGAGGTCGCAGGCTATGGTG
The DNA here is from genome assembly GCA_904067115.1 of Aegilops sharonensis. Lineage (NCBI taxonomy): Eukaryota > Viridiplantae > Streptophyta > Magnoliopsida > Poales > Poaceae > Aegilops > Aegilops sharonensis. The sequence goes on along the minus strand of LR880966.1, from coordinate 757,850,377 downwards.
TCTGGAGGTCGACCAGCACGGGCTGGGTTGGTCCTCCAATGGGTTGTGGTTGTGTGGAGACGAAGATTCTTCCTCATCGTTGGCATGGTTTCCTGTTGCGTTTCTTCCTCCTTCATCTGCCTGTCTGCTCAGCAAGGGACTCCCGAGTAAGAAGAAACACTTTTATAGGGAGCTTTATGAAAAATCATGTGGACGTGACGGTGGTCAAAGTGCCACGCCAACCGATCAAAGCCGGTTCGGGGTCAATAGGACATGTGATGAACTATTTATGAAGGATTTAGGATGTAGATGTGCATTTTCAAAGAACTAGGACTAACTTGACACTTCTGAAGGGAAAAACATAGGACCGCCAACATATTTAACCTTTTTATCCAACTAAAAACTGTGTGTTTGTTCTTTCTTAGGGATTGTTTAGTGGTGCCCTCAACAAAACCCTTTTGTACTATGTTGTGCGACTCCTTGTGTGCGTGTGTGTGCGGTGAACATTTGTCGGATATTGTGCTCTAGTGGTTTGCTTTATATATAAAGCTGGAGCCTGGTAAAAAAACATAATTTTATAAAGTTTCAGTAACTATTCGCACAGAGTAACTTTGAATCTACATTTGGAAGACCACGCCCACCTAGCAACCGCTTTCTACGAAGAAGTATGGAGACCACGCCCACTTTGGCAATTGCTTTTAGCAAAGAACTATCCAAACACCGATGTGTTGAAGATGCCGATTCTTGAGGCAGGTTGAAAATTATACTACTCCTTCCGTCTCAAAATTCTTGTCTTGAATTTGTCTAAATACGGACTGAACCAAAAATTGACATCGATCCAGACAGGGCACCTACCAGGAAGAATAAAACAACAAATTATACTACTACTACGGACTGAACCAAAAATTGACATCGATCCAGACAGGGCACCTACCGGGAAGAATAAAACAACGGCAACCATTATTACAACATAAAAATTAAATAATACTAATAGCGTTTAATCCGTTATGACTTGACGTCTTGGTCAAAATTATACTGCCACCGTGTTTTTAATATTCTTTTAGCATTGGGCACATGAAGTAGATTGAGAGTGCTGTTGAGATGTTGGAGGGGGTTGAAGGACAAATATTTTGGAAAAAAGAATGGAGAGGCTAAAGAAACATCTACCCCTGTTACAAAACGGAGAGAGAGGCACGGAGAACGAAAGTGCTAAGTTGAGTACTAGTACTGCCCGCCAAGACTTCGAAAACCACCAACTATGACTTTTAAAAGGAGTATATCACCTATGGAGTGTTGCTCCTGCATCTCGATGTGGTCAGAAATGGGGAGATGCATGTACATACATAGAGGTACAGCTCATCCAGAGGTAAGTTGAAATTGAATATGGAGTGAATGGACGCGGAGATTGATAGAGGCAGGTACACGCCAGAAAGCTTGAGGATAAACAAGTACGAACTACCACAAAAGAAAATTATCATAGACTGTTGACGCCGCATAAACTATGACGGTTACTCGACCGAACTTTGGGGGTCGTCGATGCTAATTGTATTGCTACTACTCCCTCCGTTCCAAAATAGATGGCTTAACTTTGTATAAAGTTAATACAAAATTGAGTCATCTATTTTGGAACAGAGGGAGTACAAAACAAACCTGGGGCAGGAGTCGAGAAGAGCCATATTCATGCATCTTCCCTTTCCATTCATTCCTCACCTTCAGAAACTTGCTACCTAGCCCAAAAATGGCAGATCTAGTGGTTGAATTGGCGAAATCAGTCGTAGAAAGCTCGCTGAACTTAGACGTTGAGCTGAAGGTGAAGGTCTTCGAGGCCATTATTACGGTGATCCGGAGTACAGGGCCATCGGCCCAGCAAGCAGAAGGAGAGCGAAAGCCGCCTAAGCCGCTGGAGGAGATGTCGCTCAACAGTTACGCGCTCCTTCGGGCGTACGTCTTGATGGCGGTAACGGGGTTAGGCTACCTGGCGCTCACATGGTCGACGGTAGTCCTCCTGGGCGGCTTCGTCACCACGCTGGGGAAGGAGGATTTTTGGTGCCTCACAAGCATTAGCATGATACAGGCAGCCAGGTTAGTACTTTTAGAATCCACTTTCCCCTCTTCTGTCCGATCCTTTTTCCTATATTTTCTTCTTGTTTTGCTCTGCAATCTTCAAGTTTGTCCTGTTGATTTTAGAAATAAGAGTGTGTTAATTCCCAGTTGCTTTGGAAGCTTGTAAATACCTATCGCCTAGTGTGTGTTTTTTTAAACCTGGATTCAGAAAAGAGTAGCAAAGAATCTGATTTTTTTGTGACATCATGTATGTTGAAAAAAAGTAGGTTCTTCCAAAATTTCATCTAAAAAAAACATCCTAGGAGCTCTACAGAAGAAGAACAAAAACAATGCCCAAACTGTCATTTCTAGACGTAAATTTGTAAGCACCTAAAACATATGAACATATTTGATATAAAAAAAAGTTCAGAATTTCTTTATTTGTTTTTAATTTACAGTTCATTGGGAGAGCAATGCAATCAGGTATAGCCACAGTTTTTCCTTGTTGGAAGCTTTGCTACGGCGCTGCAGCATCCATTCTTCCTAGGCTCCGGGAGAAACTCTAGATTCGACGTCTCCTTGAACTGAGCAATGGCAGTGTTGCGCATGAATCCTCCTTTGAAACATCGATCTGGGGCTCCTAATTAGCATCAGTTTCCATGCGGACCACAATCTTACTAGCACAAGGGATTAATGCTAGGCGACCCATATGGCAACTCAGGTTTGTGGGCGCTGCCTTGTTGTGGCACTGTCCTCTGAGTCTGAGGTGGCTTGGCCTGCATGATCTAAATGCTGCCCATGGTAGGTTTTACACTTAGATTTGTCATGGTGAAGTCGGAGTCGCCAGATTATGATTCATGGTCACCATGGATGACGTTGTGTGCAATGTAGATGTGTGGTTCTTCCGGTGGCACTTGTTGAGTTTGTGCTTGCATGTGCTGCCATGGCCATGGGTAGATAGTTTGCTCTTTGCCTTGTGCTAGGTGCATATGTGTGCTTCAACCCTTTTTCCATAAATTAATCGGACAATTCTTCCATTTAGTTATTTACAGTAATTATGATGCGATGGTAGGACTCCCACCCTGCTTTTCGGTTTCGAACAAAACAAATAAACAGTAATTCACTCTAATTTATATTACCGGCCGGGCACTGATCATGCATTTGCAATGTCACTCACACAGGATCTTCAACGACGCAGGGGACAACTTGTTCCCTGTATTTGTGAAACTAACGGAGAAGCTTGTGAGAAAAGTTTTGGCAAATCCATTAGGAGCTGTTATGCAATTTTTTAAGAAAGATACCAGGGCCAAGAGGCACAGTCAGACTACTATTACCGTTGTGTGGGTACAAGTTGTCCTTTTCATCCTGCAAATACTATGCATACCGGTCTTGGTTGTGGTTCTAATTGCAGGGACCCTTTATGTGTCTGGGCCTGTCGCCTGCGTCATACTGTCACTATGGCGCCTATGGCAGCACGATTATGGCAACACCCCAGGAGATGACAGCAAAGCGAACCTGGTGCCAGCACTGACCATATTCTACAGTTTGGTTATTTTCCAAGGCGTGCTCTACTTCTTATGGCGATTAATAGAGGGCGCAGCGATGCTGGTTGTCGTTTCATTCTGTTTAGATTGCAAGTTACCACCAAAGTGGGGCACCATAACAGTTGTAGATTATCTCAATGATATCCGAGCAAAATGCTGGCGGGACCCTACATCGATACATGGTAGGAATTTTATCAACTATGCTATCGATTTGGTGAATTCGGAATCGCAGAAAGACTACCTCTCAGGAGCAATGATGCTCCACAGCTTCATTGAGCAGAAGGCAGATGTAAGGTCCCTGCTACTCCCCTCCAGACCAAAGATTCAGAAGCTGATCGATACACTAGGATGGAGCAGCAGCAATCGAGAGCTCAGGGAGGTGGTTGCCAGGATCGTCGCATACCTTGCCTGTGACATCCATTTGTCCCAGTTCCCTGGGGCAACGTACTGCATATCCTCCCTGCTCGATACCACCCTGCCTTACTGGAACAACCAACAAGGACCCAATAATTATTCACCTGTTAGTGAGTCAAGAGATGATACTGTCAGTGCTATGGAAAGACTGATTTCTGCTGTCAAAGGCATAGAGGAACATGGGGAAAAAAATGATGCTGGTGGCACAGAGGACAGAAAAGCAAAAAATGTCAGAAACCAAGGTGGTGATATTAAGCGAGATGGAGCAGATAGCTCAACCGATCATGGCAGAAAAGGAGATGGCTGGAATGAGCTGATTCTACAAGGCCTGACTATTCTCGAGAGGCTCGTCTTGGATCAACAAAACTGCAACGACATATGCAACACCCCTGGTCTCCTCCCTAAGATCATTGCACCTCTCTATTCCAAGACACTAATCCAAGATATCAATGTAAGTGCATATACCCATGTAGCAAATGGATCGCTCAAAGTGGTGCACAGGCTCATTCGTGCTCCAGAATGGATTGGCAAAAGCGATCTGGTCAACAAAATATGCTCCAACGAGCATGCACTGAGCAACTTGGAGAGAATTCTTTATCAGGGAAATAATGATACTACAGAACTGCAGATGCGAGCCATAGAAATCCTGACAGAACTGGCTTCTGATTCATCAGACAACCTCAGTACGGCCACAAAAGAAAATCTAATCAAGAAGCAGTTGCAGATATTCCTTACTGATGGTAGAGGGGATGCAGATGATTTGAACAAGAAAAAGGATGAAAAGGGGGATAAAGGAAATCTTAGAGTTACGGCTGGGAAATCACTGGCATTGCTTTCCAAGACGGAAACTGTCTCTAAGTTCATAAAAAATCAACCGAACAGCATTGTTGATTGTCCCAATGAAATACTTGATGCTAAGAACGACATCATGTACAAGACAGTAGCATTGGAGATCCTGGAGAACTTGTGCACTCACTGTAAATTGGACATGGATGATGTAAAGAAAGACTTGCTGCAAAAGGTTAGTTTACAGATCTGTTCATCTACTTATATATAGCACAACACTATTGTTTTAGTAGGCACGATCATAGTGTTGGTTATACCCCTTTAGCAGTATCTTATGGGCATTAATTTGTACTTATACAAAGTTACATTATGTTGCAGGTCCTCACAGAAGTACTGGCCAGTACACGAGACCTCCCTAAAGAAGAGAGAAAAATGTCTCGATGGGAAAGGAAACGGTCAAGATATGATGAAGAAAATCAACTGAGGCTCGAACGCAGTGGCCAAATCAAGAAGTCACCTGATAAGTCAAGTGAGGAGCTAAAAGCTGAAATGGAATACCGAGAAGCATTGTTGTCGCTTACTTTTGTGATGCGTGACAAACTGATGAGTGCAGAAGACTTCGATGATGTGGCTCGAAAGATTTCTCCCGTGGAAAGTAAATTTTTGTGGAAGCTCAGGGATATAGTAGAAGAAAATTGTGAGGACAGAGCTGACTGTCTAAGAATCGTGAAGCTTTGTGGCCAGATTGGGGAATTAATGCTGCAACCTGGCCAGGACACTACCCAGCTCAATGAATTCCTGAGGTCATTGGAAAAGGCTTCAATGATCCTGTCTAACCTTGAGAGCTGCATGCTCTTTGCAGGGACTGATTGCGGAGTGAAGAAGACAGCCAGGCCTCTCCTCTCCGATCTTGTGGAAAAAGTCAGAAATTTGGTTGGTAACGAGAATGTAACTGTAATTGGCTAATTGCTACCCATATTCTATCTTGTGTACCAGGAACAAACAATCATGTTTCTGCAGCCCTGGCTTGCTTTATTTTCTCATATTTTCATAATAAAGCAACATTGTATTGTTGGAAGATTTGGAGTCCAGAGCTACTGTTTCTATAGCATTGGTCTGCTTTATTTCTCACGTTTTCACTGTAATGCAATATTTGTTGGAAAACTTGGAATCTAGAGTTACTATTTGTGGAGTCCTGGCCTGCTGTATTTCGGATGCACCAAGAAAATCGTACCAAATTCAATTGTATACTTTCTATGGCATATAGCTCGTATTTGTTTAGTCAAAATTAGACTCAAATTCAAAGAGGATGAATGGAGAACATGTCTTTAATGACACTAATCCCCTACTTCCATGTGTTACAGGATTCTATTAGTATCTATTTTATTTTTCCTGGAATAGAGGGTTCTGTTATTAGCCACTAATTAAGTTCCGGTATCCAGCTACCGTGTATGAAAAGCTAGGCATGCACAATAAAATCAAGCCAGCTAATTAGCAATTAATTAATATTTAGGCTTGCCAATTAGGAAAGGAAGTCCAAAGCGATGGTTGAAGTTAAAGGTAGATTATTCACCTGGTTAAACGCTGGGTGTCACCGTTCCTTCCTCCACGATTGTCAGTAGCAACTGTTGCAATTAAAAGACACGCCTGCAGCAGGTTACAGGAAGAGGGTGACTACTGATTAACGTTCCCCGTGGAGCACAGCACGGGAGGAGATGTCTTATACTGTAATAAAGATGCTCCTCTGTTTCTTCTATGTCTGAATTTTCAACTGACAGACAGTTTTTCAGTCAGACAAGGCACGCTTCCTGAAAGGAAAATGGAGGAAGTAGTTGCAGGTGAGCGATCGAGCAGCTGTTGCCCATCTTCGAGTCAACTCAAAGCGACTTTCCTCAAACAAAAAAAACTCAAAGCGACCGAGCATGCGTGTACTTTCACTGATTTGATTTCATGATGCTGCAGAAGATGTTATTGGTTAATATATATTCTGGGCAACAACATGAGTGCTGCTCGACCATGACAACAGCAGCCTATTTGCTTAATCTAATTTGCGTGAGCATTAGTGTAAGAACGATTGGTTTCCTCTAGCAGAGGTGAGTCAGTTTTGCATTTCTCCGTTGAGTCGAATGGTTTAACTGGGCAACAGATTCTGTGTGTATGTTTTGTAGGTGAAGCTGTCGTGGCTCGAACTCCTCGTCCGGCTTATAGGTGAAGCTGCCGCGTGAATCAGGCAGGTTCGAGGGTTAACGTTAGTTTACTGTGCATCTGTCATGGACCTGGCTTCAGATATGGTGCTTACACCTTCAGGCAACCCCTTTGTCATGATGTCCGCAAATTGTTGGAAAGTAGCCACGTGGAGAACTCGAATATGAACAAGAGCTACTGTTCCCGCACAAAATGAATATCCAGCTCAATATGCTTGGTACGATGATGATGAACCGGGTTAGCGGAGAGGTAAACCGCGGAGACGTTGTCGCAGTAGACAATCGTGGCCTTGTCGATAGGACAAGAGAGCTCATGAAGAAGTTGACGAAGCCAGGAGCACTCAGCAACAACATTAGCCACCGCTCGATACTCAGCTTCGGCACTGGAGCGAGAAACAGTGGGCTGCCGTTTAGACGACCAAGAGATCAAGGACGGTCCAAGATAAACACAGTACCCCGAGGTGGAACGTCGCATGTCGGGGCAGCCAGCCCAGTCAGCATCAGAATAAGCGATGATATCCATAGCAGTAGAGGCATGAAGAGTCAAGCCGAGATCCATGGTGCCGCAGATGTAACGGAGAACCCGTTTGACCGCGGTCCAGTGAGCATCACGAGACGCATGCATGTGTAAGCAAACCTGTTGGACAGCATACTGAAGCTCCGGTCGTGTCAGCGTGAGATACTGAAGAGCGCCACAATAGACCGGTAAAATGGAGCATCCGGAGCAGGGGAGCCGTCTGTTGCAGAGAGCTTTGCCTTCGTTTCGACAGGTGTAGACGCGGGTTTGCAATTAAGCATCCCAGTGCGATCAAGAAGCTCATGAGCATACTTCCACTGATGAAGAAAGAAGCCATCCGGACGGCGAACAACCTCGATGCCGAGGAAGTAGTGCAGAGGACCCAAGTCCTTAATGGCAAACTCAGCGCGAAGACGATCGGTCGGCTGTCGAAGAAGAGCACTAGAGCAAGCTGTCATGATGATATCGTCGACATAGAGCAGCAGGTAGGCGGTAGCATCACCGTGTCGGTAGATGAACAACGAAGCATCAGAGCGTGTAGAGCGGAAGCCGAGCTGACAAAGGAACGCTGCGATGCGCTGGTACCAAGCGCGGGGAGCCTGCTTGAGCCCGTATAAGGAGCGGGAAAGCAGGCAAACATGCTCCGGATGAGTGTCGTCGACGAATCCTGTCGGCTGCTGACAATACACTTGTTCCTCGAGATGTCCATGGAGGAATGCGTTGGAGACGTCCATCTGATGCACCGGCCAGGCGCGAGAAACAGTGAGCTGAAGGACAGTGTGAATCATCCCGGGCTTGACAACCGGGGCGAATGTATCCGTGAAATCAATACCAGCACGCTGTCGGAAGCCTCGGACCACCCAACGAGCTTTATAGCGGTCGAGTGTGCATCGGGGTGAAACTTGTGCTTGAACACCCACTTCCCGGTAATGATGTTGGCGTGCCGGGGACGTGGAACAAGCTGCCAAGTCGCGTTGCGCTGCAAGGCCTCAAATTCCTCCTTCATCGCTGCGTACCAAAGTGGATCATCTCCTGTAGGTGGCGCCATCAACGGTCCCTGTGCAAAAGGAAAACAATGCTCGTTGAAGTAAACATGCCGAGAGGTGATGACACGGTGAGACACCGGATCATAACATCGGTAGTCTTTAGTGTTAGCCGGGTAACCAAGAAAGACACAAGGCAAGGAGCGAGGAGCAAGTTTATGAGGGGCCGTAGCGGCGACACTAGGATAACAGAGCCAACCAAAAATCCGGAGACCATCATAGGAGGGAGGAGATCCGAAGAGAAGTTGATGAGGTGTATAATTCCAGCGGACACAACAAGGTCGAAGGTTAACAAGAAGTGTGGCGGTGGCAAGGGCATCCGGCCAAAACCGCGGTGGCATGTAGGCGTGGAACAAAAGAGTGCGGACATAATCGTTAAGAGTGCGAAGAACGCGTTCTGCCCGGCCATTCTGTTGGGAGGTGTATGGACATGTTAACCGGAAAATAGTGCCGTGGTTGGAGAGAAGCGTGCGGATGGTGATTTTGTCGAATTCCTTCCCGTTGTCAGTTTGAAGAGCATGTATGGGACGACCAAATTGTGTAGAAACATAGAAATAAAAAGCAAGGAGAGTAGCGGGAGCATCAGATTTCCTACGAAGCGGAAAGGTCCACACAAAGTGAGAGTAGTCATCAAGAATAACAAGGTAATATAGAAAACCAGAATTACTTGTGATAGGTGACGTCCATACAACGCTATGAATTAACTCAAAAGGATAAGATGCAACTGTCGAAGAGGAACTAAACGGGAGTCTAACATGTTTGCCCATCGGCATGCTTGACAAGAGTGAGCATCCGCTTTATTACATGAAAAAGAAAAATCCTTGACTATTTGACGAAGTGCAGTGGAGCTAGGATGGCCGAGGCGGGCGTGCCAAAGATTAACGCCGGCGGAAAGAGCAAGAGGTCCAGCACGTGAAGATGATGAAGACTGGACAGGGTACATGTCGCGGGGACTGTCACATCGGTGAAGAACCATCCGGGTACGGGCGTCATTAACAGAGAAACCAACTTCGTCAAATTCGACAGTTACAAAATTATCACGGGAAAGATTACGAACAGAGACTAAATTCTGAATAAGTTGGGGAGATACTAGCACATTATTAAGAGACAATGGCCTAGACATAGAAGGAAAAGGAGTAGAACCAACATGAGTAATGGGGAGACCAGCGCCGTTACCGACGATGATACAGGAAGAAGTGTGAACGGGA
>LR880966.1:757828894-757840098 GCA_904067115.1 Aegilops sharonensis | reverse complement strand
GGGACTGTCACATCGGTGAAGAACCATCCGGGTACGGGCGTCATTAACAGAGAAACCAACTTCGTCAAATTCGACAGTTACAAAATTATCACGGGAAAGATTACGAACAGAGACTAAATTCTGAATAAGTTGGGGAGATACTAGCACATTATTAAGAGACAATGGCCTAGACATAGAAGGAAAAGGAGTAGAACCAACATGAGTAATGGGGAGACCAGCGCCGTTACCGACGATGATACGGGAAGAAGTGTGAACGGGATATGCGGAGGAGAGGTTACCCGGGTAGGCTGCCATATGAGATGATGCACCGGTGTCCATGAACCAGTCGACATCGTCGGTGCAGGAGCCGGGCTGAGGCGTGTACTGCAGCGCCGAGAGCAGGGCCGGGTCGTAGGAGACCGGTGGAGTGGGGTAGCCAGCGAACCCCGTCAACCCCCCCCCCCCCCACTAGGGTTCGGCGCGCCATAGCCGAACGATGCAGGGTAGGGGGAGGCGGTGGTGTAGCGGCGCCGGGCTGAGGAGCAGCGTAGAAGGCCTGGTGCGTCCCTGGTCGAGGCCCGAGAAGACCCGGGAGAGGAGCGCAGGGAACCGGCATCGTGTAAGCATGCACAACCCCGGTCCAGGGATTGTGGCTGGTACTCCAAGGTGGTGAAGGGAGCTGCTGCTGCTGACCACCGTTGCGCGGCTGACCGCCGTCGTTGTTTGAGCGGTTGCCACGACCGCGGCGCCCACCACGGCCGCGCCGGTCACCCTGGTTCTGCTGCTGTTGTTGGGGCGGGGGTACTAGCGTGGGAGGACGAGGCGGGAGAGCGTCGTAGGAGGCGCCGTAAGGGGCGCTGTAGCCAGCCGCACCAGCGGGTGCTGGAGGCACCGGCGGGCGGGGCTGCGGAGGCAGCGGGCGCCGTGACCCTAGGCGGGAGGGGTTGATGCAGACCCGCTGTGGGAATAGCCAGCGGCGAAGGCGGTGTGAACCGCACGAGCCCGCAGGTTCTTCAAGCGACGCTCCTCAAGGCGTAGATAGTCCACCGCCCGTTCATAAGTAGGGTTAGCCATAAGAGTAAGATTGGACGCGGCGTTACCGAGATCTTCGTTGAGGCCGGCGGTGAGGGTGGAGAGGAGGAGCTCGTCCCCAACCTTGAAGCCGACGTCGTTGAGCTCGTCGGAGAGAGTCTTCAGGCGCATGCAGTAGGCGTCGATGGAGGAGTCGTTTTGGTGGCAACCAAAAAACTCCTGCTGCAAGAAGACGATCCGTTGGAGCTTTTTGTCGGTGAAGAGGCCGATGATCTTCGTCCACACCGTGTAGGCATCATCACCGTCGCGAACAACAGTGTGGAAGATGTCCTTGGACACGGTAAGGAAGAGCCACCGGATGATGGTGGCGTCAACCGCCATCCAGTCCTCGTCGCGACGCATGGCGAGGAAGTCGGTGGTGCCGTCGATGTGGTCACGGAGGTTGTACTCATGGAAGAGGAGGTTAAAGTAGGTTTTCCATGCATAGAAGTTGGCCTCCGTGTGGGATAGCTTGATCAGAACGCGATCGAAGATTGGGACGTCGCGGATGTAGGCCGGGTCGGGGAGAGAACCGGCCTCGGAGGAGGACGCGAAGGGGTTGCTGCGGGCAGAGCGGGTCGAGTGCGACATGGCGGCGGGAGGTTAGGGTTTTGGGGGGAGTAGTGGGCGGCTAGGGTTAGGCGACGCGGCGTGCGGCAGGAAAGAGATGACGCGGCGTGCGACAGGAGGGAGACGACGCGCGGCTGGGAGGGAGCGAGGCGCGGCGTGTTGGCTAGCGATGCACTGCGGCTGGGAAGCGGAAGCGAGGCAGCGGCGAGAGGGATCGCGAGGTGCAGCGGCGGTCTGGTGGCGCGAGCGAGGGAAGGACGCGGCAGTAGCGAGACCGTCGGCGGGAGGGATCGCGCGAGAGCTATAGGATTGCGGCGCGGGGGGGGGGGGGGGACCGAGTTAGGTTGATACCATGTAGAGGATTGGTGCAACTCACGATATATTCATCGGGTGCATATGCACGTATATATATAGGTACAAAGAGAGTCTAGACCTCAACTATACAAGGAAGGAGGTAGACTTGTGATACAAGAAATATACATGCAATATACATCTCAACAGAAGGGATGGGGGTACATGACGAGAAGTGTGGAGTTCATCTATGGCTGCTGCAAAAAAAGGATGGGAGGGAGGTAGATGACGTGGTGGCCTCACAACATCCCGATAGTCACACACACCAGCCGCCTCCGTTACAGCTCCGGTGATCCCTTCTACAACAGGCATGGTGAAAAGCCAAAAGTGTGAATGGAAGACAAGACACGAGAGGCAAGGAGCTGCTTCGTGTGTGGGGAACATGAAAGGAGTGGCTGAGAATCTCCCATCAAGAGATAAGGTAGGTGCGGTGTGAAAAAGCGATGAGTCTGCTAGGGATGGAAATGGAGTGGAAGCAAGAGAAAATATGAAATGAAAATGGAAATTTGTAGAACGAAAATGGAAATGAATTTTTTTATGCAAAAGCGAAAACAAAAACGAAACGGTGTTTTCCGGTGGTACTGACGTGGAAACGGAACCTTCCGTGAATATGGAATTTCCGTTTTTANATATACATGCAATATACATCTCAACAGAAGGGATGGGGGTACATGACGAGAAGTGTGGAGTTCATCTATGGCTGCTGCAAAAAAAGGATGGGAGGGAGGTAGATGACGTGGTGGCCTCACAACATCCCGATAGTCACACACACCAGCCGCCTCCGTTACAGCTCCGGTGATCCCTTCTACAACAGGCATGGTGAAAAGCCAAAAGTGTGAATGGAAGACAAGACACGAGAGGCAAGGAGCTGCTTCGTGTGTGGGGAACATGAAAGGAGTGGCTGAGAATCTCCCATCAAGAGATAAGTTAGGTGCGGTGTGAAAAAGCGATGAGTCTGCTAGGATGGAAATGGAGTGGAAGCAAGAGAAAATATGAAATGAAAATGGAAATTTGTAGAACGAAAATGGAAATGAATTTTTTTTATGCAAAAGCGAAAACAAAAACGAAACGGTGTTTTCCGGTGGTACTGACGTGGAAACGGAACCTTCCGTGAATATGGAATTTCCGTTTTTACTATAGACCTATGGTTGCTTTATAGTCCAACCACCAAACAACACAATGACACAATGAGTAGAATGGATCATTTGAGGCCCAACTTTTACTACCACACATGTACTCAGCTTGACCCTATAGCCATGTTAACAATTCATTAGATTTGTTTGTTTTTGTGTGTATTGCTCTATGGTTCATGGGTTTTTAAGTTCCGGTCAACGCTCACTTCTATTTTCGTGTCCGCTTTGTATTTGCTCTATATCCATTCTCGGTAGTATCTATTTTCGTATTCATTTTTAAGAGTTTTTATTCATTTTCGCTTTTGCAAAAATATATGAAAACAAATGTGACAGCACTCAGTTCCGTCTGTTTTCATCTCTAAAGTCTGCCAACATGTCCATATCCATGAAGCAAACAGGGACGATGGATTCGGTTCCATCCCACGACGCGTGCCAGACCGGCCGAATCTTCAGCCGGTCGACGGGCAGGGAACTTTTTCCTTTGATTAAAGGCACTAGTACTGCCCGTCAAGACTTCTATAGAGGCACAGCAAGCAAGGAGATTAAGCTCCAAGTAAACGCCCGTTGGAGCGTTGCTCCTGCCGCTCGATGCGGGGAGATGCGTGTACAAACAGGTACTCCCTCCGTCTAGGTGTGTAAGTCATCTTACGTTGCGCACCGTGACCAAGGTGGATGGGAAAACGAGAGAACTTAATGTGTTTTTGCTAATTAATAACAATGCATGCAACGAACTGACCAATACATGTCGTGTTTGGTAGTCTCAAATCATTTAAAGCATGCATGACCCACATCTCTTATTGGTTGATATGTCACGAAACAAGAAACGAGATGAGAGTTAATGTACCGCGCCTAAGTGTTTTGGGATTATTTGGTTTTCGTAAGATGACTTACACACCTAGACGGAGGGAGTACAGCTCATCTGGATGCAAGTTGAGATTAATTATGGGGTGGATGGACGCGGAAATCGATACAGCCAGGTGCATGCCAGAAAGCTTCAAGTTAAAAAAGTGTACATCTACAACAATAAAAATATAACCTGGACTGGAGGACTATTGACGCAGCAGTTACTGGACCGAACTTTGGGGGTCGTCGATGCTATAATTGCATTACAAAACAAACACGGAGCAGGAGCCGAGAAGAGCTATATTCATGCATCTTCCCCGACCACTCATTCTTCACCACTGATTCACTCGCCACTGGATCCAGAGCAAGACTACGCTCAATAATGGCAGAGCCGTTGGTTGCTACAGCTACAGCCATTGGCGAATGGCTGAGGGTGAAGGTGAACCATGGCATAGCTACAGCAATGAGGGTGAGCAGATCCGGGCTATCTGACCAGCAAGCGGTAGCGCGCGCGCGCTCCGAGAAGATGTCGCTCAACAGTTACGCGCTCGCTCAGGCGTACGTGTTGATGGCGGTGACGGGGTTAGGCTACCTGGCGCTCACATGGTCGACGGTAGTCCTCTTGGGTGGCTTTGTCACCTCGCTGGGGAAGAAGGATTTCTGGTGCCTCACAAGCATTAGCATGGTACAGGCAGCCAGGTCAGTACTTTTGGAATCCTCTTTGTTTTTTGTGACTTTGTCTAATCTTTTTGCTAGCTTTTCCTCTTGTTTGGCTCTAAATTTTTTAGAGCCTGGTGCTTTTAGAAGTACGGTTGCGCTAATTCCTAGTTGCTTGGAATTTCATATACTTCAGTCGCCTAAAGTTACACAATGGTTAGCCTAAACTTGTACTCCTAGTGCATGTTTTAGTCCAAAGTTATGTATGACTAACTAGGAAGCAACATTTCCTTTTATTTTTAGATAAAGGGAGCAATATTTCGTTTTATGAGATTATTCTTTCTCGAATATGTAGCCGAGGTTGGGTATTTCAACAATCATGGACTGGGTAGGAGGCGGTGGCCCAGGATGGCCCTACCAACGAACCTCAGTCACCCCATCCTGGAACGACTATGAGCCTGTTTGGGACTGCTCTGCTCTTTAAAATTCAGCTCCGCTTCAGAAAACACAAGCCAAACGGGGTAGCTTCACGATATGCCGCTCCACAAAAAAACTAGAATCTGGGGTACAACTCCCAATTTTTTATGAAGCTCTTCAGGGGGTGCTTCAAAAAACTCTAGAAGCTGGAGTTGGGTGGAAATTACCCACCACTGCCACCAGTAAGTGGATACCCCTTCGTTTCTCCCCCCTCGACCAATCAAATAGATTCTTTCCACCAAATTTCTCATTCTTGAAGCTGGAGCTAGATGAAAGCCAAACATTCTCTTTGATGTGCTACAACTTCAGGATGAATCTGCTCCAAAGTGAATTTAGTGGAGCGAAACTGATTTTGATGAAGCGGAGAGATCCCAAACAAGCCCTATGTCTCGCCCGTACACCAATTCCTATTAGTTATCGCCTATGGCCGACGCTATATGGCAGGCCCAGCACCACAGTGTTAAGGTTTTTTTGTGTGTTTTCTGGTTTCTTCACTGTTGTAGCACGGTTTTTCATAATTTTTTGTTTTCCTTTTTCTTTCGTTGGTTTCTATTGGTTTTCTTTATTCTTTCGGTTGTTTTCCTTGTATTTCTTTTTCATTTCGTTTTTGTCATAAAAATAATATTTTCCATTTTCCTGCACGTGTCTACTTTTTTTTACGCACAATGCAACATTTTTTGTATACATCATATAAATTTCCTTATACACCTTTAACAGTGTTCAAATAAATTATTAACACTTTTAACATTATGTGTTTCAATATCTTCTTTTTTCATACATGTTATACATTTTTTGTATACATCAGATATTAGTTTTATACACGTTTTAAAACTTTCAAATACATAAATAACATTTTTAAATATATGTTTTGTTGTGTATGTTGTTCACGTATCTTTTAAATTATTTGTATACTCAATTGTAAAAAATAAACACATTTAAATTATTTTAAATACATGATTAACTTTTTTTGAATATATATTTTAATGTCCACTTTTTTCATACATGTTGTCAATTTTTTGTATACATCAAGAACATTTTAATACATGTTTAGCATTTTGTAAGTACATGATCTTTTAATGTCACGTATATTGTCTTGGAACACATAAACATTTTTAAATGGTATCCAAAAAATTGTAAACTACGTTAACTATTTTTGTACACTATGTTACATTTTTGAAAATCACTGGTTTTTATTAATTTTAATAAAATTTTATTTTTGAAATAATGTACTGTTTTTAAATTATTTTTAAAATTTAATCAGGGACATTTAATAAGGAAGTTAAAAATATAAACAAAAGAAAAAAATGTGCATGAGGTCAACCTGGTGAAAGGTACTGGGCCAGCCCACCAACCGACTCCCTGAGGCAAGGCTATCTACCGTCTCGCATCGAGTGGGATATAGTGGTCTCCCTCCAGATGTTTTTCCCAACAATCTTAAGTTAGTTTTAGCCACAATTGTAGTTGCTTTCGTTGGAATTGTGTTGTCGGGTTTGTGGGCCGGTTCTTTAGGTTGTGCTTCTGGTCACTAGGCCTAATTGTGAGGAGCTGAGGTTATAACAGTCTCTATAGCGTGTAAGGCATCGAATGAAAAANTATATATTTTAATGTCCACTTTTTTCATACATGTTGTCAATTTTTTGTATACATCAAGAACAATTTAATACATGTTTAGCATTTTGTAAGTACATGATCTTTTAATGTCACGTATATTGTCTTGAAACACATAAACATTTTTAAATGGTATCCAAAAAATTGTAAACTACGTTAACTATTTTTGTACACTATGTTACATTTTTGAAAATCACTGGTTTTTATTAATTTTAATAAAATTTTATTTTTGAAATAATGTACTGTTCTTAAATTATTTTTAAAATTTAACCAGGGACATTTAATAAGGAAGTTAAAAATATAAACAAAAGAAAAAAATGTGCATGAGGTCAACCTGGTGAAAGGTACTGGGCCAGCCCACCAACCGACTCCCTGAGGCAAGGCTAGCTACCGTCTCGCATCGAGTGGGATATAGTGGTCTCCCTCCAGATGTGTTTCCCAACAATCTTAAGTTAGTTTTAGCCACAATTGTAGTTGCTTTCGTTGGAATTGTGTTGTCGGGTTTGTGGGCCGGTTCTTTAGGTTGTGCTTCTGGTCACTAGGCCTAATTGTGACGAGCCGAGGTTATAACAGTCTCTATAGCGTGTAAGGCATCGAATGAAAAATCTTGGTCTCCTCCCCTCTTTGCTTCCTTCTTCCACAAGCTCATTTATGGTCCCCAAATCTCCCTTATTAGGAACCCTACCGACGGGAATCGTACTTTCTTTGTAGTGGAATATTACACTTGGTACCAAAGCCCTAGACAGTCTCTTGCACTTTATAACAATTGCTTGTTGGTCACCCACGTGACTAGCTTCAAATCCGAGATCACCATCCCTGGTGGTGCATAGGAAGTCATGATAGCACCGTCGGAGCCTTTCACGCCATCATTGTAAAATTGATCAATTCACAGGAGGAGCTCATGTCCACCTTGCATGAGCATTTCAACACCATGGGCGACAAGTTCATCATGTGCTTAAGAGAATATGCATATGAATTCAGAGGAGATAAACAAATTTCTCTCCAAACACTCAAAGTCGATTGGGCACATGCAAAGATCAACCAGTACTTGATCATAGAAAAAGAGGGATGCTTGGCTTGCCACTCCCAAGACAGAACTAAATATCAGTTGTTCGACCTCCAGAGCAGAGATTTGCAGCAAACGGTAAGTTTTCCCCTTCGTTTGAGAAACCAAGGAATCACCTATGGCGGCAATAGCCCTATCCTCTTTAAGCATCACTGCATACATATAAGGAACTTGCTTGTGTCCCCAACAATTCTACTGAAGTTTTTCAATCTCACAATAAAGGGAGATCCAAGGGGTGCCATAAGAAACCAATTCGAGAAAATTGCCAGTTATCAAGTTTTTGTCTTGTTGAATATACAATCTTCCGTCTGATTGATGTACTAATATGATAGATAAAACATGATAATTGGGACTTGCAAATACAAATCAATTGCTAATCAAAGTCGAATATGGTATGTAAGATAAAACATATAAAAATCAATTTCTAGTATTTGTAGCTCACTATAATCCCCAAGGATTGGACTACGTGTGGTGCAATAGAAGAAGATGCGTTTGTAGCGGTGCCGGTCGGAGATGACATGTCGATGAGGAAATGGTCGTCGTAGGGGAAGTAGTCGAATGCAACAACGACGAAGGAGACGCGAGCAATCACATGAGTGCACTCCCAAAAACCTCATCACCTTTCTCCCGTACAGAATCTCAAGAGGTGGGATTTCGAAGGCCTGCTCTCCTTCACGGTGCACACCGGGAAGCGGGATGGAAAGTCTCAGGCAACACAAAATCTCGAACCATGGATGGTCTCTAGTGTGTCTGTCTATGTCACAATCCACAAACCAAAACTGATCCACCATAGAGAAGATTAAGGGGAACAACCTTGTCGGTTTTGTCACCCACTAGTGCAAAAACCATTTCGACTTCTTTCACTCACAACAAAAGGTTGACAACATGTAAACGAGGAATATGTCATGTCTGGATTCGTTCGATAACGGAACATAGCACACGCGAGGCATGTCGTGCGACCGAGGAGGAGCACCCACGTATGTGGCCTCTTCTCAAGATCCTAGTGGTTTGTAGCAAGACCAACCTTATATATTGGCCTAACAGACCCTCCACTAGCCAGCATAAATGGACCACATGGATCTCTAGGAGTTATTTAGGAATTATTTGACATTTATAATGGGCTAGGACCAATAATTCCAACAAACACTGCTCTCTCCACTCTTCATGGGGTTCCAAATTAATCTCCGATCTGAGCCTCCATGGATTGAGTGCCAGCGTTGAACTGTAATCCTTCTTGAAAACATCATTGTGGAGCTCCTAATAAGTGTCAACTTCCGTTTGTTGTCCGTGGGGGTGCAAGTTTGCCGACACAATTCAGGGACCAAAGGGAGGTGATTGGCGCTTCCTTGTTGCGGTGGCAGTGCGATCTCAGTGTTGCTCTTTGTGGGCTCTACACTTAGGTTTGTGGCGGTGAAACGGAGTCGCCGGAGCACAAATGTCATTGAAAATTCGAATATCACCCCCCCCCCCCACCCCCAACGAGAAAACCATGTACCGGGCAAAAAATCCAAAAAATCTTTGCCTTGTGCTAGGTAGCGTTCCCATTGTTGCAAAAGGTCACTATGGTGGACGAGCTCTAGCGAGCCCTATATTTTGAACAGTGCCAAGATGGTATTTTTGAAGTTTAAAAAAAATTCAACATGTTTATATGGATGTATATTTCACATGTGCAAATTTTGATGATGAAATAAGTAACCATGTTAGTTACGCAAAAATAACAAAATCATGATTTGGAAGGATAAANCAAATGTCATTGAAAATTCGAATATCACCCCCCCCCCCCACCCCCAACGAGAAAACCATGTACCGGGCAAAAAATCCAAAAAATCTTTGCCTTGTGCTAGGTAGCGTTCCCATTGTTGCAAAAGGTCACTAAGGTGGACGAGCTCTAGCGAGCCCTATATTTTGAACAGTGCCAAGATGGTATTTTTGAAGTTTAAAAAAAATTCAACATGTTTATATGGATGTATATTTCACATGTGCAAATTTTGATGATGAAATAAGTAACCATGTTAGTTACGCAAAAATAACAAAATCATGATTTGGAAGGATAAACGGTGCATGTATTATTCACTATTAAGAAATCATCATTTTGTCATTTTTGTATAGCTCACATGTTTACTTACTTCATCACCAAGCTTTACACATGTTTAATATACATCCATATGATCATGTAGAATTGGAATTTTTTGAAACCTTTAATGTGAATTTTAAACTACTTAAAATAAGGCCCTCCAATGCACCGTGCTCCAAAAAATCCACTCTGTCCATTTTGTGGTTTAATCTGTTTTTTTCTCAGATCAACCAATCAACCGGACAACTCCTTTCGGTTATGATGTGACGATGTAAAACTCCTAACCTGCTTGCCAATTTCTATACCTACTGACCATCATAGAATTGCCCTTAAAGTTGCCACAAATCACACCCAATGCCACCACTAAGTGACAAAAAGTTTCATTTCACTATATTCGCCGTTGCCTTTGGTTCATATTCGTCAACGGTCAACCCCCTAATAAATCACAAGCACACGGGCACCCCAGTGGTTCAATCCCACTTCCTCCCTTTTTCTTTGTCTCACTTTCTCTCTGAATTCTGTTCGATTCTCATTCCTCTCCTTTTCTTTTTTCTCCCTCTCTCTCCAAATTCTTAGCAGATGGGCTGCATTCGGCCCAATAACTCTATGTTTAACCTTTCTCTCTTTTTTGTGGCAGATTCAAATGCTTTTCAAAATATCCATATCTTTCAAGCCCCAACTCTAAATCTAATATGTTATATATGAAAATCCCTTGGAATAATATGTAGATTCCAAATATGCTATTATCTTGCGTGTCAATGATTTCTAAAATTACATTTAGGATGCAACCTTAATTAATATCTTCTTCTTCTTTTTGCGGAAAAACTTCCAATCTATTCATCTTCAATCATGGATTATATCCAGATTCGTAGACCACCTAGCGACGACTAAAAGCACTGAAGCGAGCCGAAGGCGCGCCGCCGTCATCGCCCCTCCATCGCCGGAGCCGGGCACAACTTGTTGTAGTAGACAGTCGGGAAGTCGTCGTGCTAAGGCCCCATAGGACCAGCACCCCAGAACAGCAATCGCCGCTGATGAAAAATAACGTAGATCGGAAGGATCCAAACCGAAGACACACGAACGTAGACAAACAACGACGAGATCCGAGAAAATCCACCAAAGATAAATCTGCCAGAGACACACCTCCACACGCCCACCAACGATGCTAGCCACACCGCCGGAACGGAGGCTAAGCGGGGAGACCTTTATTCCATCTTCAGGGAGCCGCCGCCGTCTCGCCTTCCTGAGTAGGACATAAACCCTAACAAGATTGAAAAAAAGGACTAAAAACGAAGCCCTCCCGCCGGCCCTTGCCAGGATCCACCGCGCCTCCATGACCCTAGGGCCACCAGAGACGAGGCGGACCTGCGCCGGC
>LR880966.1:757818422-757828794 GCA_904067115.1 Aegilops sharonensis | reverse complement strand
AGAAATTTGATCAACTATGCTGTCGATTTGGTTGACTCGGAATCTCAGAAAGACTACCTCTCAGGAGCAAGGGTGCTCGACATATTCATCCAGCTGGAGGCAGATGTAAGGTCACTGCTACTCCCCTCTAGAGCAAGGGTTCAGAAGCTGATTGATACACTTGGGTGGAGAAGCAGCAACAGAGAACTGAGAGAAGTTGTCGCCAGGATCGTTGCGTACCTTGCTGGTGACATCCATTTGTCCCAGTTCCCCGGGGCAACACGCTGCATATCCTCACTGCTGGATACCACCCTGCCGTATCGGAACAACCAACAAGAACCCAGTCGTCATTCACCAGTTGGTGAGTCAAAGACGGATGCCAGCACCGACAATAAGGGAAGTATGGTTTCTTCTGTCGAAATGTTGATTTCTGCGGGCCAGAGAATATTGATTTCTGCTGGCCTAGAAAGATTGACTTCTGCTGACCAAAAAAGATTGATTTCTGATGTCCAGAAAAGATTGATTTCTCCTGTCCAGCAAAGATTGATTTTTGATAGCAAAGAAAGATTGATTTCTTCTGTCAAAGAGATAGAGGAATACGAACCAGAAAGTGTTAGATACCAAGGTAGACTGGGGAGCAAAGAAGATTGCTGGAATGAGCTGATTCTGCAAGGGCTGGCAATTCTAGAGAGGCTCGCCTTCGATCAACACAACTGCAGCGACATATGCAGCACCCCTGATCTCCTACCTAACATCATGGCACCCTGTACTCCGAGACACTAACCCAAGATATTAAAGTAAGTGTATTGGCTGATGTAGCGAACGGATCACTCAAAGTGGTGCAGAGGCTCATCCGTGCTCCCAAGTGGATTGGCAAAAGTAATCTGGTCCATGACATCTCTTCCAGCAAGCAGGCACTGAGCAACCTGGAGAGCTTTCTTAGAAACAGTGCTGGCCAAGAACTGCAGATGCGAGCCATAGAAATCCTGACAGAACTAGTTATGCTGACAGAACCTGAAGAGCATTCATCGACCAACCTCAGCATTGGAATAAAAGAAAATTTAATCAACACCCAGTTGCAAATATTCCTTGATGATGATGAAGGGAGAGAAGAAAAGCTTAGAGTTACCGCTGGGAAATCACTGGCATTGCTTTTCAAGATAAAAACTATCTCTAAGTTTATAATGGAAGGACAGGACAAGGAGGACCTCCAGAACAGCACCGCTGATCGTCGCAATGAAATACTTGAATCTACTAAGAACAACATTATTGTTCGTCTCAATGAAACAATTGATGCCAACAACATCAGGTACAGGACAATAGCATTGGAGATCTTGGAGAATTTGTGCACTCACTGTACATTAGGCAAGGACTATGTGAAGAAAACCTTGCTGCCAAAGGTTAGCTTATAGATCTGTTGATCTACTTGTATCTAAATTAAGCAGCACAANGATCGTTGCGTACCTTGCTGGTGACATCCATTTGTCCCAGTTCCCCGGGGCAACACGCTGCATATCCTCACTGCTGGATACCACCCTGCCGTATCGGAACAACCAACAAGAACCCAGTCGTCATTCACCAGTTGGTGAGTCAAAGACGGATGCCAGCACCGACAATAAGGGAAGTATGGTTTCTTCTGTCGAAGAAATGTTGATTTCTGCGGGCCAGAGAATATTGATTTCTGCTGGCCTAGAAAGATTGACTTCTGCTGACCAAAAAAGATTGATTTCTGATGTCCAGAAAAGATTGATTTCTCCTGTCCAGCAAAGATTGATTTTTGATAGCAAAGAAAGATTGATTTCTTCTGTCAAAGAGATAGAGGAATACGAACCAGAAAGTGTTAGATACCAAGGTAGACTGGGGAGCAAAGAAGATTGCTGGAATGAGCTGATTCTGCAAGGGCTGGCAATTCTAGAGAGGCTCGCCTTCGATCAACACAACTGCAGCGACATATGCAGCACCCCTGATCTCCTACCTAACATCATGGCACCCCTGTACTCCGAGACACTAACCCAAGATATTAAAGTAAGTGCATTGGCCGATGTAGCGAACGGATCACTCAAAGTGGTGCAGAGGCTCATCCGTGCTCCCAAGTGGATTGGCAAAAGTAATCTGGTCCATGACATCTCTTCCAGCAAGCAGGCACTGAGCAACCTGGAGAGCTTTCTTAGAAACAGTGCTGGCCAAGAACTGCAGATGCGAGCCATAGAAATCCTGACAGAACTAGTTATGCTGACAGAACCTGAAGAGCATTCATCGACCAACCTCAGCATTGGAATAAAAGAAAATTTAATCAACACCCAGTTGCAAATATTCCTTGATGATGATGAAGGGAGAGAAGAAACGCTTAGAGTTACCGCTGGGAAATCACTGGCATTGCTTTTCAAGATAAAAACTATCTCTAAGTTTATAATGGAAGGACAGGACAAGGAGGACCTCCAGAACAGCACTGCTGATCGTCGCAATGAAATACTTGAATCTACTAAGAACAACATTATTGTTCGTCTCAATGAAACAATTGATGCCAACAACATCAGGTACAGGACAATAGCATTGGAGATCTTGGAGAATTTGTGCACTCACTGTACATTAGGCAAGGACTATGTGAAGAAAACCTTGCTGCCAAAGGTTAGCTTATAGATCTGTTGATCTACTTGTATCTAAATTAAGCAGCACAATAATATTCTTTTTACAGGGACGACAATACTGTTGGTTATATATCATTTTAGCAATATC
The DNA here is from genome assembly GCA_904067115.1 of Aegilops sharonensis. Taxonomy (NCBI): domain Eukaryota; kingdom Viridiplantae; phylum Streptophyta; class Magnoliopsida; order Poales; family Poaceae; genus Aegilops; species Aegilops sharonensis. The sequence continues at coordinate 757,826,079 of LR880966.1, read as the reverse complement.
CTCTGCGATTCTGGGGAGTGATTTTTAATTTACAAAGTTGCATTATTATTGCAGGTCCTCAAGGAAGTGCTGGCTGCCATTAAACGAGACCACCCTAAAGACAGCGAAAATAAATATACTCCATGGGGTAGGTTATTGCAGAATCTTGTAGAAACGGCCAATGCAATAAAGGCCCTTTGTGCAATCAAAAAACATGAAGATAGCCAGGCAATTTCTGGACCGGGTGTTGATGTAGAAAACCAAGCAACTTCTGAACCAGGAGATGATAAAAAAAAGCAACGCAGCGGCCAAATCAAGTCGCCTGATCAACCAAATGAGGATAAAAATGCTAAAATGAAATTCCTAGAAGCATTGTTATCGCTTACTTATGTGATATGTGACAAACTGATCACTGCAGATGACTTCAATGATGTGGTACAAAAGAGTTCCATAAGAGAAGTTAGATTTGTGGGGACCCTACAGGCAATAGTCAAAGAGAATCGTGAGGCCAGAGCTGATTGTCTAAGGATCGTGAAGCTTTGCGGCCAGATTGCTGTATTAATGCTGCAGCGCCGCCAGGTCACCGCGCGCCTCAAGCTATGCCTGGAGTCGCTGCGTGAGGCTTCAGAGATAATGTCCGACCTTGAAAGCAGCATGCTCTTTGCAGGGACTGATTACGGAGTGAAGAAGACAGCCAGACCTCTCGTCTCTGAGCTTGTGGAAAAGGCGAGAAAGTTGCTTGGTTACAAGTAGAATGCAACTGTAATTGCTACCCTTGTTCTGTCCTGTGTCCCAGGAACAAACAATCATGTTTCTGCAGCCCTGGCCTGCTTTATTTTCTCATATTTTCATTATAAAGCAACATTGTATTGATGGAACACTTGGGAGTCCAGAGCGAGCACTGATCTGTTTTATTTCTCACGTTTTCACTGTAATGCAATATTTGTTGGAAAACTTGGAATCTAGAGTTACTATATCTATGGAGACCTGACCTGCTTTTATTTCAAGTACTTCAGGAAAATTATATCTTTGGGAAGTTATGTCAAACATGCTCCTCTGTTTCTTCTATGTCTGAATTTTCAACTGACAGATTGTTTTTCAGTTAGACAAGGTATACACACTTCCCGAAAGGAAAATGGTGGAAGTAGTTGCAGATGAGGGATAGAGTAGCTGCTGTGCATCGATCTTGAGTCAACTCAAAAGCGACCGAGCATGCGTGGCGCTTTCACTGATCCCGTGTTGCTGCAGAAAATGTTACTCAACCATGACACCAGGAGCCGATTTGCTTAACCTGATTTGTGTGGGCATTAGTCTAAGAACGATTGGTTTCCTCAAGCAGAGGTGAGTCGGTTTCGCATTTCTCAGTTCAGTCGAATGGATGATTTGACTGGGCAACAGCTTCTGTGTGTATGTTTTGTATGTAGGTGAAGCTGTCGTGGCTCGAACTCCTCGTCCGGCTTGTAGGTGAAGCTGCCGCGTGAATCAGGCAGGTTCGAGGGTTAGCGTTAGTTTACTGTGCATCTGTCATGGACCTTGCTTCAGATATGGTGCTTACACCTTCAGGCAAAAGCAGAGGCCTAGGTAACAAGACTTGGTCGCCGTCCAGCTAGGATCAGCGGGCTAGGCTGCTGTCTTTTGGCCAGATTGTAACTGAATCTCAAACATGCATCTCTCCTCTACTCTCAGTACTACCTGCTGCTGAATCTCAAACCCTTCAGAGTGCGTGTGTCCTCCAATGGACACGTCATTTGCATCGGCTAATAATTACAGTCTATAAGCAGGGTGGTGTATCGTCGTGGCGTGGTCGACGCTTCGAGGCTTTTTTTTCTCTCGTCAGGATGGTCTCCTCTCCTCTATGCTGTAGCAGAGGTGAGGCATGTCTCTGTTCTGTCGAATCAAACAAAAATCCAATCCGAGAGAGGAACGGATCATGAAACGAACGACCAAGCGCGTCCGAGAGCTCAAAATCCTCCTCCCGGCTCCCCCTTCTCCACCCCCGTCACACGAACGACCAAGCGCGTCCGAGAGCTCAAAATCCTTCTCCCGGCGCTGGTGAGCACGTGCTCTTGAACGAGGAGCACTCCCAGGCGCGCGCGGCGGCAGAAGGCGAGCGCTGCGACATGGCATGGTATCTGGACACTGGAGCCAGTAACCACATGTCCAGGCGGCGGGACATCTTCTCCGAGCTGGACACTGGCGTGCGTGGGACGGTCAAGCTCGGCGACGGATCGGCAGTCCACATCGAGGGCAAGGGGACAATCGTGTTCCAGTGTCGCAATGGTGAGCATCTTGTGCTGTCCGAGGTGTATTTTATACCCCATTTGTGCAGCAACATCGTTAGCATCAGACAGTTAGATGAAATCGCGTACGAGACCACGATCCATCACGGCGTACTCCAACTTCGCGAACCGGGAGGGCGCCTCCTCGCTCGCGTACAACGCAACACGGGACGGCTCTACATCCTTCAGCTCACTCCGGCGCGGCCGGTGTGCCTCGCCGCACACGGCGGCGAGGACGCGTGGCGCTGGCACGCACGCTACGGCCATGTCAACTTCCGGGCACTACGTCAACTTGCCCGGGATGGCATGGTGCATGGCCTGCCACTCGTCGACGAGACTGACCGGGTGTGTGAAGCCTGCCTCGCCGGCAAGCATCGACGCGCACCCTTCCCCGACAAGGCTCTCAACCGAGCCACGACACCACTGGAGCTGGTCCACGCCGATCTGTGTGGGCCAATCAGTCCGCCAAGGCCGGGCGGGAAGAGGTACTTCCTCCTGCTGGTCGATGACCACAGCAGGCATATGTGGCTCGTGCTGCTCACCGCCAAGGATGAGGCGTCGGCAGCGCTGAAGCGGTTCCAGGCCATGACGGAGCTCGAGTCCGGCCACAAGCTTCAGGTGCTGCGCACAGATCGGGGAGGTGAATTCACCTCCCACAGCCTCGGTGAGTACTTCGCCGATCAGGGAGTGCGACGGCAGCTGACCGCGCCCTACACGCCCCAGCAAAACGGCGTAGTAGAGAGGCGCAACCAAACGATCGTCGGCATGGCGCGCAGTCTTTTGAAGGCCAAGGGCAATGCCGGGACGCTTCTGGGGCGAGGCCGTAACGACGGCCGTATATCTCCTCAACAGATCCACGACAAAGAGCGTTGAGAAGATGACACCACACGAGGCGTGGTGTGGGCGTCAGCCAAGTGCTCAGCACCTGCGCACCTTTGGATGCATCGCACACGTCAAGGTAACGAAGCCAAACCTGAAGAAACTTGATGACAGGAGCGTGCCCATGGTGTTCCTAGGTTACGAGCCCGGCTCGGCGGCGTATCGTGTGCTACATCCCTCGACGAACCGTGTACACGTCTCCATGGACGTTGTTTTTGATGAAGATGGTTCTTGGGACTGGCGCGCCGAGGCCGGTGGAGAGGATCAGGCACCTGCGCTGGACACCTTCACGGTCGAGTTCGAGCACGTCCAGCCGGCCGACCCCCGCGACGCCCAAGATGACGCGTCGGCGACAACTTCGCCGGCTCCTTCCACTCCCGCGCCCGAACCCAGAGGGGCTTCTCCGGCCACTCCAACGCCCGACGCCAGAGGGGTCTCCCCTACTACTCCCACGACACAGGAGCTCATGACGCCGATCTCAGCGGCATCCGGCGTCAAGTTCGTGTCCCCGCCAACGGGCGCGTCTGAGCCGGCCCCTGGAGCAGAGGCACCAAGGCGCTACCGCACGTTCGAGAACCTATGGGAGACCACGGAGGAGGTCGAGACAGTGTACAGTCCTCTCTGCCTGTTTGCAGGGGAGGAGCCAGCCTCATACCTTGAGGCGGAGAAGGAACCAGGGTGGCGGAGCGCCATGGACGAGGAGATGCAAAGCATCGTCGACAACCACACGTGGGAACTCACGGAGCTCCCGCCTGGACACCGCGCCATAGGCCTCAAGTGGGTCTACAAGCTCAAGAAGGATGCCCAAGGCGCGGTGGTGAAGCGAAAGGCGAGGCTGGTGGCGAAGGGATATGTCCAAGTTCAGGGAGTGGACTTCGAGGACGTGTTCGCGCCAGTGGCACGAATGGACTCTGTGCGAGTCTTGATCGCCCTCGCTGCACACCACGCCTGGCCAGTGCATCACATGGACGTGAAGTCCGCCTTCTTGAATGGCAACCTAGACGAGGAGGTCTACATCGTCCAGCCGCCGGGGTACGCCGTGCCCGGCAAGGAGGAGAAGGTGTTGCGCCTACGGAAGGCGTTGTACGGGCTTCGTCAAGCACCAAGGGTGTGGAACGCCAAACTCGACGAAAGCTTGCGCTCCCTGGGTTTTGAGCGCTGTCCGTCCGAGCACGCTGTGTACCGGCGTGGGAAGGGGAGCAAGCTGCTGGTCGTCGGTGTGTACGTCGACGACCTCATCATCACCGGCGCGGTCCCGTCGGAGATCAGCTCTTTCAAGCGCCAGATGACATCGCTCTTTCGTATGAGTGATCTCGGGCGGCTCAGCTACTACCTCGGCATCGAGGTGCGTCACGAGCGTGATCGGATCACGCTGTGCCAGGCGGCCTACGCCAAGAAGCTGCTGGAGCACGCCCGGATGGACGACTGCAACCCCGGTAACGTGCCGATGGAGGCGCGGCTGAAATTGAGCAGGGACAGCAAGGAGAAGCCGGTGGACAGCACCCTGTACCGCAGCATCATCGGAGGGCTGCGTTACCTCGTTCACACGAGGCCGGATGTCTCCTTCGCCGTCGGTTATCTGAGCCGCTTCATGGAGGCGCCGACATCAGATCACTACGCAGCGGTGAAGAGGCTGCTGAAGTACATCGCCGGCACGATTGACTACGGATGTGCCTACGTCCGCGGAAGGGCACGCCAGAACTGTTGGGGTATAGCGACTCGGATCACGCCGGCGACATCGACAACAGGAGGAGCACGACGGGAGTGCTCTTCTTCCTCAGCGGCAGCCCCGTAAGCTGGCAATACCAGAAGCAGCGCATGGTGGCGATCTCCTCATGCGAGGCCGAGTACATGGCCGCCACTACTGCTGCCTGCCAGGGCATTTGGCTAGCTTGGCTGGTTGGAGAGATGCTCAACGAGAAGATCAAACAGCCGATGCTACTGGTTGACAACAAGTCGGCCATCTCTTTGTCAAAGAATCCCGTCTTCCACGATCGTAGCAAGCACATTGACTTGCGCTATCACTTCATCCGTGAGTGCGTGGAGGACGGGCGCATCAGCATAGACTACGTCAACACCGCCAACCAGCTCGCCGACATTCTCACGAAGGCGCTCGGACGGATCCGGTTCCTGGAGCTGAGGGGGAAAATCGGCATGTCTGAAATAATCAGGAGGCGACAAGATTAGGGGGGTGATCTGTTAGCTAATCTTGTCGCTAAGAATAAATGTTAGCTAGTTAGTTTCTGCTTTCCAGCCTAGTTTGTTTGGCGAGAGCCCGCGACTTGTGCGTGCCTTGCATGTAGGCTGCATGGGCCTGTAGCACGATGTGACCACGTCACATCAGCCCATGCGTTTAGCTCAGGTAGTTTAGCACGAAGCGAGCTCGTGGGATGGCATGAGTTGTCAGGGTCATGGCGTAGAGGTAGGAAACTACCGGCTACCCTGTTTCCCTTCTGTACCCAATAAATAGAGAAAGGAAAAACGAGAAAAGTTGTACAGTTGAACGCGACGCAAATCTTCTGTCTCCCTCTGTGATCGTGCTGTGAGCGTTGTATCCTGTCTTACAGCTGCCGGTCATGCATTCCATCGTCACCCCTGAGTTCTGATCATCACTGTCCATATCTTTGGCCTCCGTGTAGAACCTGTATCCGTTGATATCATATGCCTGATAGGTCATGAGGTTGGGCGAGGGGCCATGTGCTAAGGCGTATATGAGCAATCCGTCCTTAGAGCCCTCCTCCGGGGGATTAGCAATAATATGCTCTTTGAACCAATGCAGGAAAGTGGAGTTGTGCTCTCTAGTAACTTCGGCGTTCGTCCTGCATACCCCCCGGTCACGATACTTCTTTGCGATAATTTCTTTGTGCAGTGCCACGAAAGGATCTACCTTGTCTAGGTGTTGTAGCACTACCAAGTTTGCTCTGTCAAAGTCGTTGCGTCGATCTGAGTATGCCACGTGCAGTTCCCTGCGACCTTTGCAGTGACCATCTCCTTCGAGCCTCCCATCGTGCTTGTTAACGGGAAAACCATTACTAACACCAGGCGGCTGGTCTGCACCATATAGAAAATTCTCACAGAAAGAGATGCACTCTTTTGTCAAATAGCCTTGGACGATGCTTCCATCCGGACGGGACATGTTACGAACGAATCCTTTGATGATCCCATTCATCTTCTCAAACGACATCATGTTGTGCAGGAATGAAGGCCCCAGGTCTATTATGTCATCCACAATATGGACACACAGATGCACCATCACGTCAAAGAACGCGGGCGGGAAGTACATCTCAAGCTCATTCAGTATCACAACGATTTCTTCCTGTAGCCTTCGGAGCTGCTTCACATTGATCGACTTTCGAGAGATGGTGTCGAAAAAGTTGCAGAGACCAATAAGCGTGTCACGGACGTGCTTGTCCATTATCCCTCTAAGGGCAACAGGTAGTATCTGCGTCATCATCACATGACAGTCATGAGACTTCATCCCGCTAAACCTTTTCTTGTTCGTGTCTAGATATCTGCTTATCTTGCCACAGTAACCGGAACTAACTTTGACTCCGGTAAGGCACTTAAAGAAGGCATTGATCTCAGCCTGACTTAAGGTGAAGCAAGAAGGGGGGCAATAATCCTCTTTCTTTATTTTCTTGCCCTTCTTTTCCCGTGCCTCTGTCTCCGTCTCTGTCTCATCTGACATTTTAGGGGGAGGCATGTGCAGATATTCCCTCATTTTCAAATCTTGCAAGTCTTTTCTTGCCTTCGGCCCATCCTTGGTCTTATCCGGCATGTTCATCAGTGTTGCGAGCAAGCTCTCAAGGACATTCTTACAGATATGAATTTGATCAAGGCAATGAGGTGTATCGAGTTTGTGCCAGTACTACAAGTCCCAGAACACAGACCTCATCTTCCGTACCTTCAGCAGCGGGTCCGGCGCCTTTCTCATCGTCTTTCCGGCGCGGGGCACTCCTTCCAGTTTTTCAACAGCTCATCAATTTTGGCACCGCTCCGCTTACGTGGAGGTCCTCGATGCTCAGCGTGACCATTGAATAGATCTCCACGGTTTCTCCACGGATCGTCCTGTTCAAGCCATTTTCGATGCCCCATGTACACGATTTTCCCAGACCCGCCATCTTTCCTTGACGTTAGCTGCTGAGACGTCGTATCATCCATGCACCGCGTGCATCCGCAATATCCATGGCACACCTGGCCTGCCACATATCCGTAACCGAGATAGTCCTGCACTGTCGTGATCAGCGCGACTCTCATGTTGAAATACTCGGCTTTGCTGGCGTCCCATGTCTTGCCCGGTGTTTTCCATAACGTGTCTAACTCCTCTTGAAGTAGCCCCAGATACAAATTAATATTATTTCCTGGTTGTTTCGGCCCTTGAATAAGCATGCTCATGTGAATGTACTTCGATTTCATGCACAACCAGGGGGGAGGTTGTACATCCATACAAACACGGGCCATGTGCTATGGTTGGTGTTCTGGTTGCCAAACGGATTCATGCCATCGGTACACGCGCCGAG
>LR880966.1:757729625-757785673 GCA_904067115.1 Aegilops sharonensis | reverse complement strand
CAGGATCTCCAAGGCTACTACCAGAGTCTTCACACTCAGATTCAGACACAGCCTTGGCCTTCAGGGCACGTGTTTTTCCATAGCTAGAACCATAGAGATCTCTCTTTTCAGCAAGCTGGAACTCATGAGTATTTAGCCTCTCGAGGATATCAGCAGGATCAAGTGACTTGTAGTCAGCACGCTCTTGTATCATCAGTGCCAGAGTATCAAATGAGGAATCAAGCGATCTTAACAATTTCTTCACCACCTCATGGTCGGTGATGTCAGTGGCGCCAAGTGCTTGAAGCTCATTTGAGATGTCAGTGAGGCGATCGAAGGTTTGTTGAACATTTTCGTTGTCGAGTCTTTTGAAGCGGTTGAAGAGATTGCGAAGAACATCAACTCGAGAGTCACGCTGAGTTGAGACTCCTTCATTCACTTTGGACAGCCTGTCCCAGATGAGCTTGGCAGATTCCAAAGCACTCACTCTTCCATATTGACCTTTGCTCAGATGGCCACATATGATATTCTTCGCTTGAGAATCGAGTTGCTTGAATCTCTTCACATCAGCAGCATTCAGAGAAGGTGTGACTGAGGGAACACCATTTTCCACAACATACCAGAGATCGTTGTCAATTGCTTCAAGATGCATTCGCATCTTGTTCTTCCAGTAGGGGTAGTCCGTCCCATCAAAGGTAGGACACCCTGCTGAGACCTTGATCATACCTGCGGTCGACATAACTAAAATTCCAGGTGGTTAAACCAAAATCACACAGAACAAGGGAGTACCTTGCTCTGATACCAATTGAAAGTGCGTTATATCGACTAGAGGGGGGGTGAATAGGCGATTTTTATGAATTCTTCACTGAGGAATTTGCCGGTGAGGAAATTCCTTAGCGAAGAACTACTTGCAGCCGAATAAGTACTCAGAAGTAAGCATAACAGAATACACGCATGGTCATCATGATGAAATGAAGACTAGCACAGAGTACAGAAAGCGTAAACACAGGATAACACAAGATGAAGACAAACAGACTGAAGAAATTGAACTGAGGAAATTGAGAAAGTCTTCAGTCAAAGTCTTCAAACACAAATATGAACAAACACTCAACACAGTAATGAGGAAATGAAAGGGTTGAGGAAATATAACCAGTTAGGTTGGTGAAGACAATGATTTGGTAGACCAGTTCCAACTGCTGTCTCAGTTGTACGTCTGGTTGGAGCGGCTGAGTATTTAAACTCGAGGACACACAGTCCCGGACACCCAGTCACTGAGCACGCAGCTCAGGACACCAAGTCCTCACCGTATTCTCCTTGAACTAAGGTCACACAGACCTCGTCCAATCACTCGTGGTAAGTCTTCAGGCGACTTCCAAACCTTCATAGACTTGGTCACTCGGCGATCCACAATTCCTCTTGGATGCTCTAGACCATGACGCCTAACCGTCTGGAAGAAGCACGGTCTTCAAAGGTAACAAGCGTCGGATCCACGCAAGATCAATTTCTTCAGTGATGCTCAATCACTTTGGGTTTGTAGGGGTTTGGTTTTTGGGGTTTTTCCTCACTCAATGATTTTCGCTCAAAGTCCTCGGAGGATGGGTTGCTCTCAAATGACAAGTGTCAAGTTCTCTCGGAGCAGCCAACCAGCTAGTGGTTGTAGGGGGCGGCTATTTATAGCCTAGGGAGCAGCCCGACATGATAAGACATAAATGCCCTTCAATGATATAACCGTTAGGTGGATAAGATATTTTGGGACAGCTGGCGCGCAGCACAGCAACGGTCGGAAATTTGAATATCAAATTCCTCAGGGCTATCATGTTCCTCACTGTGTAGGCAATCCGCACTGGCGAATTCCTAACTCCTCAGTCAGAAAAAATTCCTTAGCGACCAGAAGAACTTCGTCTCTGTTACTGAAGAAATTGACTGAACTGTATGAGATTTCCAAAGGCTTCACTCGAAGGGATTGGTAGGTGTAGGATTTTGAGTTGAGCATCACATGGAAATTTTTCCTTAGTATTTCCTCGACCCCCTTTAACAGTACGGTGTTTCCTATGACTCAAGAAAGAGAAAAACGAAACTACGAAAACAAAAGTCTTCACGCTTCATGTTCCTCAAATGAATACCAAGTCTTCAAGGTCACACCAATTTCTTCACTTTCAAAGTCGTCAGAAAGTCTTCAGAATATCAAAGTCTTCAGTCGAAGAACTTCATTTTTAGGGGTCGACTTTCTCTGTAAATATCAAACTCCTCATAGACTTATAGACCTGTGTACACTCACAAATGCATTAGTTTCTTAACCTATAAGTCTTCAATCCACCAAAATCACTAAGGGGCACTACATGCACTTACAGTGTGAAAATCCTCCCTTCTGCCTCATATGTAGGGAAGACGGTCATCTCACGGTGGACTGTCAGAATCGTGTCAAGCCTCCAGCTTTTGTTCATTATGGTACTGGGCTCCCTTGTTGCTCTTTCTTTGCTTTAGATAAGGGGATCCCTGAGGCAGCCCCTATTCCGTCGCTGTCCAATGTTGGCATCATCTCGGTCCAAGCTAAACGCATCTGTCCCAGATCCTTCTTGACGTACTTCGGTTGTGGGATGAGGGTGGTTGGGATTGGCAAATCCGCCAACTTTCTGAGTTCGAGTTTGCTGCGACTTTTCCTTCCAAAGAGAGTCTCCGTATGATATCCTCCTGCACTAGCTTCACGCTTCCTTTGAATCAACTGGTGGTCTCAGTCAAAGTTGCTTCCAATGGGTCCAAGGCGATCTCTTCTTTGTCTGATGTGTGGGTACTTGTTGAAGAAATTCCTCCTAACATGCGCACCACGACGTTCCTCATGGCGTTCGGGGTCCTCATCGGGAAACCTATTGAGGTCGACCTTGAATCTATGGCCATCCTCGGGCCGGCCCGGCTCCGGATCTGGTGTGTTGACCCTTTGTGCATCTGTGGCGCCATTGACGTCTTTCCTGCGGCTGGTGGCTTTCGGCTCCGGGTGCAGGTGGAGGGGGCCTCGGGTCCGTTGTCGCCCCCCTCCTCCCCCGCCCCCGGCCTCTGGCAATGGTGACAAGAGCAAAGATGGGGATGGATGCCCTTACGACTCCATGCACGGCCAATCGGAGTGGGATGGGCTTTCTCCCAAAGATCAGGATATGCTAAAGGAGAACGTGCCTACTGGCAGGGGGGCTCAGGATTCGGTGCCTGATTTGGGCGGAGGGGATGCGGCTTCTGGTGGGGCGAAGGGCACGCCTTTCTCGGCGGTGTGCTCCAATCTCCCAGCTCGTCCCGCATCTCCTTCCCTATCTGGCATTGAAGATTTGCCCCCAGCTGGTCCCGCTGCGTCCAAGAAGAAGAAGAAGGCGTCTGTCAAGAAATTCTCTGCAAGGAGCCGGGCTTCTGGTGAGTCTAGGCAGTCTACGGCTGGGCTTTGCCGTAGGCTTGACGCTGACCTGGGTACGGCCTCGGGACCGTCCTCTGTTGCGGCTTCCCCCAGTCGTGCGCGCCCTGTGCCTGTGCGCTCACCTGCCTCCACGGCGCGCAAGAGCGGCCGCATCTCGAACAGTGGTGAGCGGTGGCCGATCGGGCTGCTCGGCATGCTGCAGCTCGGGATCTGCCTCCTTCAGGTTCGCTCCCAACCCCCTCCCCCTCCCTTCCCATGGTTCCCTCTCCTGCTTGTTTAGTTCTTCCTTCGCAATCTGATGATCACTTGCTTAAAATTTTAGATGATGTGGGTATTTGTTTAGATTCTAGCTTGGGATCCCCCTCGTCTGTTCTTGGTATTATCAGGGCTAATGAAATAGCTCAGGCTGATATTGCGAAAGCTAAGGAGGCTGGGGTGCGATCGGGTGCCCCACTGGTTGTGGTCGGTGGGGACGATGGGGGAGATGACAGGTGTCATGCTCCCCCCGGTGGCTTCTAATCGGGGGGCGGGGAAGCGTGCTAAATTCTGCATGGCGCCGAGCAGGTCGAGTCTCCGTATTAAAAACCTGTCCTACAGATGAAGGCCTTATTCTGGAACATTAGAGGTTTCGGTGCTAGGGGCGCAGGGACCAGCTTAAAGACTTGGTGCGGTCTCAAAATGTGGATTTTATTGGCCTGGTCGAGACTATCAAATCTTCTTTCTCCTCTAGCGAATTATCGGCCATTGCTTGGATAGATAGATTTAATTGGAACTTCGTGGCCTCGGTTGGCCAGTCGGGTGGTTTTCTTCTTGGCTCCAAAAAAGATATGTTCGACTTTGTTGCTTTTAACCATGGCATTTTTGGGCTAGCACAGTGGTATCTCATCGATCTCTCAATTCTTTACTGGAAATCATGGTGGTCTATGGTCCGGCTGACCACGCTATGTCTTATGTTTTTTTGGACGATCTTAGTAATAAAATAGAATCCTGCCAACTACCTCTCTTGTTTGGGGGCGATTTTAACTTGTTGTGTTTTCCGTCTGACAAGAGCTCCTCCAATTTCTCTTGGCCTCTGGCTGATGCTTTCAATACTTTCATTAGGGACACGGCTATTCGTGAAATCCCTAGGGTTGCAGCCCGGTACACTTGGACTAACCATCAAACTGTCCCCATCCGCTCTATTCTCGATAGGGTTTTTCTCTGCCCTTTGTGGGACTCTTTATTTCCCCGTGTTAGTCTCAGAGCCCTTGCTTATGTGGGATCTGATCACACCCCCCTAATTCTTGATGATGGAGCGCACCCAGTTGGTTTCCCGAGGTTTCAGTTTGATGCTTCTTGGCTACAAGTGGAGGGTTTTAATGAGATTTTGACGCAAAAGATTTCGTCTTTCCTTTCCTCTATTCGCCGCTCTTTTGGCCCGATGGATGACTGGCATCAATGCTCTTATTTCCTCCGTAGATTCCTTAGAGGTTGGTCCAAAAACCACTATGCTGAGTCAAGGCGTGATAAAGCTAGGTTGGTTGCTCAAATTGGCGTTCTGGACGAGCGCGCGGATAATTCTGGGCTGTCCACGGACGAATGGCAAATCCTGTATGGCTTAGAAGAGGCGCTTTTGGGCATCCATAGGCAGGAGGAAGTGTACTGGAAACAGCGAGGTACTATCAATTGGGCCTTAAAGGGTGATTCGCCCACGTCCTACTTCTTTGCTATTGCTAATGGTAGACGACGGAGATGCATCATTGATAGCCTTATTATTGACGGCGTCAGGGTCTCTGACCCTTCGGTGATTATGCATCACGTGGTTCATTTCTTCTCTAACCTCTTAGCGGCTAAACCTGAGATGGGTCTTAAGCTGGCTTCGTCCTTCTGGTCCCCTCTCGATCAGCTTTCGATCGATGAAAATGACAGTCTGCTGATCCCTCTGTCGGAAGAGGAAATTTTTGAGACGATCCGCACTGCCAACTCTAATGCGGCTTTAGGTCCTAACGGCTTTCCCATTCTTTTTTTCGGCAATTCTGGCCTCAGTTAAAAGGCCTCATTACGGCTATCACTCAAGGGTTTTGGTTGGGGACTGTTGACATCTCGAGACTTAACTACGCAGTTCTCACCCTAATCCCTAAGGTCAAAGGCGCTGACTCGATCTCCCAATTCAGGCCCATTGCTCTAATTAATAACTTTGCTAAGATACCTGCGAAGGGAATGGCTACTAGGGTCTCTCCAATCGCCCATCGGGTCATTAATCCTTTCCAATCGGCATTCATTAAGGGGAGATTCATCTTGGATGGGGTGCTTTGCCTGCATGAGATAATTCATGACCTTCATAGTAAGAACACCAAAGCTGTGGTACTTAAACTTGACTTTGAAAAGGCGTATGACTCGGTGAGGTGGAACTTCCTTCGGCAAGTTTTGCTGGCCAAGGGCTTCGATGGCTCGGTGGTTCACCACCTAATGCAGCTCGTCACTGGTGGTCACACGGCAGTGGCTGTCAATGGTCATACTAGTAATTTTTTTGCGAATGGTAGAGGTCTGAGACAAGGAAATCCGGCGTCCCCCTTACTTTTTAATTTTGTGGTCGATGCTCTATCTCACATTCTGTCGCGTGCTGCATCTGCTGGTCACATTTCGCCTGTCAGCACTCACCTCATCCCTAATGTCATTACTCACCTCCAATATGCGGATGATACCATCATTATGGTTGAACTTAATGAGAACACTCTCACGAACTTGAAATTTCTTCTTCTTTGCTTTGAAGCCCTTTCGCGCCTTAAAATTAACTTCTCTAAGAGCGAGGTCATTGTTACTGGGGTGCCTGACTCGGAAGCGCAGCGGGTGGCACATCTCATGAACTGCTCTCTTGGGTCTTTTCATCCCAAATATTTGGGCTTACCTATTTCCCCCCTCAAGCTTTTGGCGAAAGATTTTGCCCCGGCAGTGACTAAAGTTGGCAATAGAGTTTTGCCGTGGCGAGGTCGCTATAACTCTCAGGCGGGCAAGGTTGCCCTTACCAACTCTTGCCTGTCCTCTCTCCCGATGTTTCTAATGGGCTTTTATCTCCTGTCCGAAGGGACTCACACGGGTTTCGATAAGCACAGGGGTGCCTTTTACTGGAACTCTTCTGATAATAAACGCAAATATAGGATGGTTAAATGGGATCTCTTTTGTAGACCTAAGAACATGGGGGGCCTTGGCATCATTAACACTCGGATCATGAATAAATGCCTTTTGTTAAAATGGTGGTGGAACAGTACCTTGAGGATCACCCTGCTTGGCTTACGCTTCTCAAAGCTCAATACTTCCCTTCCTCGAGCCCCATGTTCGCGCCCTCTTCTGGTGGTTCTCAATTTTGGCATCAACTAGTTATTATTAGACCGATCTTCCGGTCTCTTGTGAAGGTCGTTATTCGAAACGGTAAATCTACTCGTTTTTTGGTTAGATTGGTGGGTAGGGGACACCAGGCTGGCGGTGGCCTATCCGACGTTGTTTTCTTTTTGTGCTGATCCCGAGATCTCTATCTTTGAGCTCTCGGCTCGGGGTTGGGTTTTAGATTTTCGGCGTTCTCTTTCCCATGTGGAGTTCGAAGACTGGCAGCGCCTTACTGCCTGCTTCCCCTTGCTCTCGGAGGAAGAGGACTCCATTGTGTGGCCACATTCCTCCTCGGGGCGTTTTTCAGTTAAATCGGCGTATTCTAATCTTATCTCTGGCAGTCGCTCTGATAAGTTTAAGTACATTTGGTCTTCCCGCATTCCTCCCAAAATTAAAATCTTCCTTTGGCAAGCTCTTCGTCGTAAACTCCTTGCGGCTGATCAGATTAAGAAGAGGAACGGGCCGGGCTCTGACAGGTGCCAGCTTTGCGGTGCTATTGAGAATACCGAACATATCTTTTTTCATTGCTCTTTGGCTAAATTCATTTGGAGTTGCATTAGACTTTGGCTTCGTGTTAATTGGAACCCCTCTTCTTTTGAGGATCTACGGCGTTGTATTCATTCGCTAGCAGGCCGGTCTAAGCGGGTCTTCTTGGTGGGCTGGGCGGCGATTTGTTGGTCGCTATGGACTACTAGAAACAAGTTCACTATTGAACACATTTTCCCGGCTAACCCAGTGAGTTGTTTATTTAAAGCCATTGTCTTTTTGCAGCAGTGGAGATCATTGACTAAGGAAGGGGACCTAGAGGCTTTCGACGATATGCTATCTAAAATGAAATCTACGGCTTCTTCCCTGCTGCGGCGCTCCAGGAGGTCGGAGCCCTAGTGGTTTGGTTGTTCGTTGTGCTGGCTTGCGTGCCATGTTAGGCTGGATGCCTTGTACCCGTACTCCTTAGCCTTATTCTGTTAAACTCCTGTGGTGGTATGTGTTGGTGTTTGACTCTGCCTGGTGGCTTTATTTATAATGTCGGGCGCTCGCCTTTTCTCTAAAAAAATAAGATCAGCGACTCCCAATCCAAGAAAAAGATCAGCCACTCAGCACCCTGCGTCCAGGCACACAACACAAGGCCCGGCCGTTGAAGACCCAACCGCTCAGGAGACTCACCTGTTACAAGGAAATTACAATTGTTTAGTGATATATATGTTTAATATATTTGAAGGTTTTATGTTCATATCCTTAATGAGCTTAAGAAGCTAAACGAGCCAGCTCGCGAGTTATATGAGTCGAGCCAATCTTGGGTTTGAGCTCGTTATAGTAACGAGTCGAGTTGAGCTAGCTCGTTAACGAAACGAGCTCTAGTGAGTCGAGTCGAGCTGGCTCTGCTAGGCTCGAATTCCAGCCCTATGGACATGCCATGAAAACCTGAGCAGCGATGCTACCGCGTGTGGTCTGACTCTTCGGAAAGATGCCACTCATTATGATGGAGGATTGCCGGCACAGACTGACTACAAGTCCAAGTTCATGAAATTTATGCCTTGGAGCCTAGAAGAAGGGCCAAGCTAATACGTAGAGGAGCGTCGATCTCATCCTATAGCAGTCCCAAAATCAAAGCGAGACAGAGCAAGGGGAGAAAGAGGGACCAACCGCAACCGAAGAAGAAGAGCCGCAGCAGCCAAGACGACACCCACGGCGACACTCCCTGGAAGAACGCGAGCGGCCGCCGCGGGGACGGGACTGTATACGACCCTCGCCCGCGTGTAGGACTCAGGAATTTTTGGCAAACCCTTTGGAGGAAGGAGCAAGAAAAAAAACATAAGGAAACGTTAGGTAGTGAATGTCAGCTATTAAGCAATTCCCAGTGAGCTGCTCTAGAGCCGTTGTATCGGAGCACGCGGATCATGAAGTAGGGAGCTTGCCACGTCACTTGTTCGCTGGGGCAAGCAGTCGCATGAACGACCTCCCCCCAGTCTTATCCATTTTCTACGGCTGCTTGCTCCTCGGACTCCTCTCTCTCTCTCATTCACTTTGCGGCTACTCCGGTCGGCGAAGATGGAGAGGAGGGGAAGAGGAGTAGGATCGCCTGCGACGAGGCTCATGGACTAGGGGAGTGTCCTTTGCAAACCCACGGAAGAATGAAAAAAACATAAAATAAAGTGACGCCACTGGATTATCAGGGAAATAGGTAGAACCACAGAAGCAGCACACATGTAAACACACAACACGCACTGTCGTGGGAATGATCCTGACAGTGAGAAGTAGGGGTACAAACGAGGGTTGATCCTAACTACGGCACATGTGTGACACATGGGTTTTACGAGTTCGGGTCCCTCTCGAAAGAGGTAACAACCCTACATCTGGAGGTCTGTAGCTATGTGTTTCTCTTGTGTCTGGGATTACAAGGTAATGTGAACCCTTGTTCTAGTGCTACGGTGAGTTATATAGAGTGTGCCAACCCTTTGTCTAGCTATTACTAAACAGTAAGATGGAGCGAGCTAGAAGCAATCAGAATAATTTGGGTCCTAAGCCGTTCGATCCACCTAGCCAACGACCTGGATTTGCCGGTCGTCCATGCAAACGCCCTCCTCCCGTTCATTGAATGCCTATTTGTTTTTAGCCCATCCTTCTGGGCTGCTGCTCCGGAGATAGACCTAGGCGGCTAATGGTTAATCGGGCCCTAGGAGATGTCAACTAGGCCTACACATTTTGGCCTGATTGATTTTCATGCCGGCCTGAGAAGTCTGGATGTGTGCGTTAAACTGACATGTTTCCAGCTTTGACGGGAAAACAGCTTTGACGAAAATTGTGCCACAGTTAGCTAGACGTATTCTTCTGAAAAGAAAAATAAGTAAAAAAAGATGTATACACAGGTTGTTGTCTGAAAAACAATACGTATATTTTCCCTCAATAAAGGATAAAAATGGTGCCACATTTAACTAGACGTGTTCATCTCAAAGGAAAATGATAAAAGACGTATACACATGCAAACATAACTTATTTTTTTCCACAACATCTTATTTTTCTACACAACAGCCGACTTAACTATATCCAATGATATATAATCCTATATTCGGTCCTCATTGTACCAAAATGTTTAGAAAAAATAGATAATTTCATCAAACATGCACGGGCGCGGCAAAGCGCGCCATCATGATCTAGTGTTACATGGAGATTGACGAGCTAAGTTTAACATAGGCGTTACTACGACTAAATAAAGCATTGACTGCTAGTAATGCCTGAGAGCATGTGCCCTCGGGTGTTCCAGCTTCGACGTTGGTCGTTCACCTCGCTAGTTCGAGTGCTAGCGGAGCAGCCGAGTGGATCGTAGGTGACCGAATGAACAGTCAATGTCCGAGTGGATGGATGATTGACATCTAAATGGAATAAGTCTAGATGACCATTTGAATGTACTTAGACCTGGTCATGGGCAGCCCGGCACGGTCGGCCCGACACGACCCGACCATGTCCACGGGCCGAGCTCAGGCCTAGATTTCAAGCCCGATGGCCGGGTCGGGCCAGGCCCGGGCCCGTCATATTCATGTGTTAACGAAGAGGCCCGGGCCGAGGCCCGAGGCCTAGCGGGCTTTTAGCATGATGGGCTAGGCTCGGGCCCGATTTTAGGCCCGACGGGCAGGCCGGGCCAGGCTCGGGCCTGAGTTTTTTGCATCGGGCTTTGGTAGGCCCGGCACGAAGCCCGGCCCGACCCGATAGATGGCAGGTATAAATGTACTTATGGCCCAAAGTTATCAATGTTTGTTGATGCAGGGCCCTAGGTAGGACTCAAGATGTGTGCCTGTGACCCTACCCATAGTGGATGACCCCAACATTGGCCCCCGAATCGGTTGAAATTTTGTAGAACGAATTCATTAAAGACTCGACTTGTCCTGAGTACCGTAGAGGTATCCAGGCTCTGTCATCAAGTTTTAGTCACCCATGATCTGAGCAAAACTACAACGGATTCTCGACTAGGTGCTTCCCGAATGATCGAGGCAAGTTGGCCGCAAAGGTAAACTTGGTGTCAGTCGTACATCTCCCCGAGGAGATCGACTAGTGGTCCGAGTGTGGACGTGCCATGAAAACCTGAGCAGCGATGCTACCGCATGGTCTGACTCTTCGGAAAGATGCCACAAATTATCCCGGAGGTATGCCGGCACAGACTGACTACAAGTCCAAGTTCATGAAATTTACGCTTTTGAGCCTAGCAGAAGGGCCAAGCTAATCCATAGAGGAGCGTCGATCTCATCCTATAGTAGCCCTGAAGATAACTTCAATCGGCATTTTGTGCATCTGTTCGAGTGGATGGAAACACTTTGATAGTTTTCGGTGGACCGAACGCGTATCTTCGGAAAGATATCTTTAGTGATCAGACAGGGCGAGCAGTCGCGCGAACAACCTCATCCCCCCTACGGGCTTATCCATTTTCTACGGCTGCTCCTCACCCACTCTCCTCTCATTCATTTTGTGGTTGCTCGGGTCGGTGAAGAAAGAGAGCATTTCTCTTGAACTTCTGTCCCTCCAGGCATATGGTACATCCTTCAGAGCTTCCTGCCTATCCTGCTAGTAACTTGTACTCAGTGTCAGATGCAGCTATATACCTTATGGAATGAACATCCAAATCTAGCTATCTTAGCAAAGGAAGTGTCATTCAAATCTACAGGTTTTTCTTCTTTAGCTTTTTCGCCCAGCGTTGTCATTATTGACACGTTTTTGCGATCCCTGTTTTTGAGATACTCAATGACTACCACCAGAAAGGGAACGTGACCACCATTCTTATTTGAGAAAAGTGACTCTACTATAGCACTAACTATCCTAGACAGCAGAGGAAGCTTGATTGGAGCTAAGAACTATTTCTAAAGGATCCCTTCCACTCTTGTGTGGAAAGATCTTTCTTCGTTCAGTCAAGTCTGATTTAAAACGTGTTATCTACTATTGTTCATAAACTCCTTGAAAATCAAACAGACTTATCATTAGTGCTCCAAGCTCCATGTGTTCTAGGAGAGGAGGGGAAGAGGAGTAGGATCGCCGACAACGAGGCTTGGGGACTAGGGGAGTGTGCCTTTGCAAACCTCGGAGGAAGGAGAAAAACATAAAACAAATTAACACCGTTGGATTACCAGGGAACAGGTGGAACCACAAAAGCAGCACCTGAGTAAACACACATCGCGCACAGAAAATGAGGCAACTTCTTGTAAGCGAGATGTGAATGAAACTGCACATTTGGTAGCAAAACTGGGTTATGAATGTAATGTAAGCGAAGCCTCCCTCTGGGAGGATGATGTGCCAGCGGTGGCCATTGTTACTGTCTAGGTAATAAAGCTCTGCTTTAGCCCTGAAAAAAACTTCTGGACATGCCAGAAATGTTGTCTAAATAAAGTGAATCTATCTTACTCTTGGCATTGCAATGCACTTGCCGACTTTGCTGCTGCAGGAAAATTCCACCTTACGCACTGTTCCACTCGGAGAATTTTTTTGTTGTTAATGTTAACACCTCGGTAAAAAACCCTCTTTCTCTCCCTCTCTTAAAATACACTGACAAGAACATGAGATGTAATTAACCATAGCAACCGCAGCCGGTTTGCTTGATAAGAGTTTGTCAGGAAGTTAATCCCATTTGCAAACAGAATCAAAACTGAGTGTGGTTTCACGGAATGGTTTGGAGCTTGGACAGCTATATATATACTGGTGATGGACTAATGGGCCATCCTTCCAATTATATTTCAGTGTGATGGTACTAATTCTGCACTGTGGAAAACAAACTCAAACATGCCCCAAAATTGGAGATAGGTGTCACAATTAAATATCATTAGCCAATTTTCGGGCGTACATCTGACAGAGGAGAAACAGAGGAATGCATCCGCTGTACTTTATATTTGAAGCGGGGCAAAAGCCTTTTTCCGTAATGATAGGAAAAAAGAAGATGCGTATAAGACATGCTACTACTCAATTACATCACATAAACGGCTCAGCACTGGGAGCTTTGAGTAGCATGCCACGTAATAAAAGCATTCCCAGGTCCAACCGAGGCGACCATCTTTAATCTCAGTAAGTTGCCCTGTGCTAGTGTTGTATGAGAAAAGCTTATTTGACTCCTTATCAATGAGGAAGAGGACCGCTCTTTCCAAGTCAAGAGCAACAATCTGATAAAAACACAACCAGGACAGATAATCTCGGTTGGGAAGGAAGTTGTCCCTTCCAAACGCATCTCCCATACAAAAACGATGCTTTAAAGACCACTTGCAAGGACGATAATCATCAAGAGTGAAAACTGCAATTGTACTGCCGCCCTCCTCTGGAAATGCGCACTGCAAAAGCCCCATTGATTGGCTAAAGCAACCATTCCAACAGTTACCCGGCAGCTTGATAGTATAATGATATGGCATCATGCCAGAACTCATTGCCTTCAAGCCTCTAACCACAAGAATCTCACTAGTGTTGCTATGCACATGAAACACCCCACCTATAAAGTTGTGTGGTTTATTGACCATTATCTTATGGTTCCCACTCCATGCATCATCCACAAGCCACTTGGACAGGTCAGACGAGAACACCTCAAGTTTGTAGATAGCAAGTGGCCAAGTGTTTTTGAGTTTCTCCTGGAAGTTGAAGACATAGAACTGTGCCGACCATGAGGGATCGAAGGCCAAAAAAGCTGTATAGCAGGAGACATTTGGGCCATGTGGAGTATTAAGAATAGGAAGCGTCCTCCACTCTCGTGTTGCTGGGTTGCAAACAATGAAGCGGCAAGTATCTGCAGAAGTATATCTGCTCTTGTACCGGCAAAGTACCAGGCCATTGCAATAGTCCACAAGTTCTAATTGCTTGTACTGAGGGATGAACGTAAGAGCTCCATCAATTTCCTCATCATTTGGGGACATGCCAACAAGTTGGATAGCAGACCCGTATTGAGGTTTGTAGAGAAGACCAGTGGAAGTTTTTGGCAGCTTCCGACGGTAGTGAGGATCAGAGGAGAAGGCAAGCCAAGCCTTGCACACACATTTGAAGCGGCAAAAAGACTTGGGTGGCACTCGAGAGAGGATTTCCACCACTAGATCATCAGTTAGACAATCAACAATGTTCACCCTCTTCGACTCCATATTTCGTGGCAGATTCCTGGAAGCAAATATTGACAAGATCAACATAAAAAAATTGAACATGGTAAGTAATAAGTTCTATGGTAAATGATCCATTTTATTTAGAACGAAGCGACTGCTAGCAAAACTGAGATGCAGTTTATACATTGGTTCAAAACATGCAGTTGTACTAAACAAAATGTATCCCGTCCCATGAGGTCCTAACAATCTACCTCCGCTTGTATATAGTTGAACTGTGCGTGTTGGAAAACAATGTGATTTCCTATTAACAAACGAGGGTGGCTACTAGCTAGGGTTGAAAATGGAGCAGAATTTGTCAGAATGGGATAATCATTTACCCAAAGAAGAAATAGAATTAGAAATTCCGGTACTGACACAAATATAAATAGTGCCGGTTACGAATGCGGACGAATGCGATACGGGGACGGACTGAAATTATTTATTGGAACACTTGAAAAAAACATCCATGACTATGCATGAGAAAACAAGAAATTTGGTCACTTTCCCTGGTGTTCATGAGTTATATTATATATGATTATGTAGGTAGTTCATCCACTTGTGCAACATATAAAGAAATTAAAATGGTACTGACTGATATGAGTACATGACACACATCAGTATAACATTACCACGGTCATAGAAGGTAAATAAAATAAAAAAGTCCACGTCTTGCCTGGACAAAAAAGATAAAATAGAAGTGCTTAAAGAAGATAAAGAGCAGCCCCATAATGGTGTGCATATTACATGGGATATAGGAGGCAAATCTATTGTTTAAAGATCATGGGAAATTCAGGCCAAAATCAAAGCGCTTAGCTTTCGGTGCCTGTCTTTTTGATTTACTGGTGATCGATGTATGGTATGGGTATGCTAACCAAGTAACCATTCAGGCAGCAAGTGCAAATTTTTTTCCTCTTTGCAATATCCAACTACGAGTTCTGTTCTGATCGATGAGGCCAGGCATGTACACTTACCTGCGCTTGTGCTATTTGGCAGAGTAGATGTAGAGCGGACGCGGTCGTCGTCGATCGAACTGGCAGCGCAGGTGCAGAGGCCCGCGCGGACGCCGGGGAAGGATTGATACGGCGGCAGAGCAGCCAGCGGCGGCGGCTGCGGCTGGTTGATGTTGTTGCGCGGTCGTCAGACCTAAGATATTTTAGAACTGATCGTGAGCCAAAACCGGAAACGAAATCAAAATTGATCGTGCCTTCACAGATGGGCCTATGGCCCGATGGGCTACAAAGTTTTGTTGTTGTTCTGGATGTATTTGTCTGAGGTCTCCAAAATATTTTCTTCTTTCCTTTTGCTGGTAAAAAACCTTATTTTATTTTCAACTATGGTTCTTATTATATTTTCAGAAACACCAGCCTCCGCGGAGCCCTGGATCCAAATCACCATACTCCTTACCAAAGTGCTTACTTTGGGCATGTGCTTGTTCAATAGTGTTGAATGCTTGTACTTTCAGGAAGAATATTTTCAGTATTTCGGTCGCGCACTAAGATGGTGTTAGAGCAACTCTAGCAGAGTTACCATATCTGCCTGATTGCCATAATAATCGCTCTTATGTCAATTTTGTCCTCAAAAAGCACTCTAACAGAGTTGCCATCTTGTCAGGGATCGCCATAATTTATGGAGTGTCCTCACTATTTGGCCTCCCGGTCTTCATTTATGGCATCTCGGGGCTGCCTTTTGGAGTGCATTCCATATAACAGTTACGTCTAGTTCCGTGTGGCCTGTAGGAAACTTCAGTTGCCCTCCCACCTCCCTCACTTCGGATGCCAGGGAGGTTAGGGAAAAAGGAATGTCTTATTGTCGAGCCCTGTTCAAGAAATCATCTGATTAACCAGTTAACTTGCCGATTAATCCCTACTCGTAGGGTCATCGAGTAGCCTATAAACCGATAAATCATCTGATTAATTGATTAAATGGCCGATTAACTTGTCGATTAGCCGATTAATCCCCTACTCACCAGCCAACCGAGCAGCTACCAGTTAACGATTTCCTCAATAATGTTGTCGAGTGGGTCCCTTGATTATAGATACAACAAATATATACTCTTTGATTTTTTGAAATGCACTCCACAATAATTACGGAGGTTGTACTTTTGACGACTTTGCTAGAGTTTCACTTACTATCTTTTTAGATTTCAACCGTAAATTGAGACCGAGGAACCTTAAAATTATGGTATAAGCTAAATTCAACCAAACAAACTCCCTTATAAGGCAACAACTTGGAACCATAATAGGGTGGCCTCAACTAATTATTACATATTTGAATAGCATAAGGAAATTAAGCTTCACATGGCCGGATATTAGCAATGCAGCATATTCCTGATTTATCACATCTCCTCACAAAGTTACATATGTCCCCTTGTTTCCTCATAGACAATATTGCGATTGTGACAATGAGAAAAATGCCACGACTGGGCCCAAGGCCACCACGCCCATCTGCTAGTAGCGCACGGGTGGCCCTACCACCTTCAGATTAGGTGGCTGTCGGCACCATGGCAACCATGAGAGAAACTATAGTAGATCCGTTAAAAAAATCTGTACCATTAAAATTTGTTTGAGGGATCCTCTAAAACAAATTGGCGGTACCACGCACGGCACGGCTGAATAGATCCTCTAAACGATACTGCATATTTTAAAACTTAAGTTCACGTGTGAACCAACCTGTGGTTGGATGGTTAGATGGACTGTGGTATCCCCAGCCCATCAGGGTTCAAGTCCTGGTGCTCGCATATATTCCTGGATTTATTTCAGGATTTCCGGCGATGAATGCCTTTTGGAGGTGCTTATAGGGGTAAGGTGTGCGTGTGTGCGTTCATAGGGGTGAGTGTTTGTGCGTGTATATGAGCGCTTGCGTCTGTACCGTGTTAAAAAAAAACTTAAGTTCACGCCATGATAGTTCACCACCGGATTTCATGGCCGTTATCACCCCTCCATCACACGAGTCGGGCAAACCTTGTTGTAGTAGATAGTCAAAAAGTCGTTGTGCTAAGGCCCCAAAGGACCAAAAGAGCACCCGTCACAGATGAAGAGGAGCACTGATCAGAAGGATTAAATCCATGGACACATGAACGCAGACAACCAAAGACCGATTCTAGGTGGATCCATCCAAGACGAACACCGAATCCTGCGAGATCCGCCAGATACACACCTCCACGCACACTCCGATAATCCGAGACGCATCGCCAGGATGGGGCTAGACAAGGAGAATCTTATTCCATCTAAAGGGAGCCCTCTCACCGGCAAGTGCTTGGATCCATCGTGCCTAAGATAGATCAATGACGGTAGCGGCAGGAGGCGGTGAAACCCTACCTTTGTGGGAGTCGATCCTAGGTGGAGGTGAAAACGTTTCTTAATGCCTGAATCCTCTACTTCCCATGTTTACAAGATTCTAATATTTATTTTATTTTGCAGGAATAGAGGGTATACTATTGGCCTCTTATAAGATCCGGTTATCCAATTACTATGAGTTAAAAGCCAGGGTATGCACAATAAAATGCTGCAAGCTACCTCTGTACACAAAATACAAGACGGTTTAGGCCACTATTTTATGTAATTACTCCCTCCGTCCTCTTATAATATAAGATGTTATTACAATTAATTTCTATATAGATTTGCCAATTTGAAAAGGATGGACGAGGCAAAGCAGGAGAAACCAGTCAAATATAATGGCCAAAGCGATGATTGAAGTTAAAGTTAGATTCTTCACCTGATTTAGCTCTTGGGTCACCATCACCGTTCCTTCCTCCACGATTGTCAGTAGCGACTGTAGCAATTAACAGTTCTTACTAATTATTCCCCGTGGATCACAGCACGGAGGAGATGTGTACTACTCCCTCCATACCATAATGTATGTCGTTTTAGCAGTTCAATTTAAGCTGCTAAAACGACATATATTATGGTATAGAGGAAGTAATTAACATGCTCTTGTATTCCACCGCAAAAAAAACATGCTCTTGTGTTTTTTCCTGTCTCTGAAATTTTTACAGACAGACACTTGTTAGTCTGACGACGGTTTGCTTAATCAGATTTTTCGTAGGCAATTGATCTCACGCCAATTCTCATATCTCTTTTACCTTTGATGTTACAAACCCAATTCTTTACATAAACTGGGTATGAACCTGCATAATTAACAAGTCTGTTGTGTACGTCTAACAGAGCCGAAACAGAGGCATGCAGCCACATACTCCTATATGACAAAAATAAAAAAGGTGCAACAAACAAAATGCACACAAAATATGCTGCGACTCAGTTCATCATATAAATGGCTCGGCCTGGAGCATGCCACGTAATAATAGTAATACTCACAGGGCATGTTGAGTTCTTTATCCCACCGAGTGTTGAAGTTGTACCACAGAAGCTTCATTAGATTGTTATCAACAACGAGAAGAACCCTTTTCTCCAAATCAAGAGCAGCAGAAGTGCAATGCCGCCGTTCGTCGGTTGCCGGCGATCCACAGAGTTGGTGGTGGCGGCGGCGGCGGCTACTGCTGAAGTGTAGGTGAAGTGCTCACCTATTCATCATAGGGGGCAGTGGAATGAGAGAGAGACGAGCCATGCTAGGCTGAGTTGGCATGCTTTGCTGAACTGGCATTGCCCAGTCAGCAGTCAACGCGACCAAAACCGCTTGACTGGGTCAAAACCGAGAGGTGATTCTGGACTACGTGGTTAGTTTAGGATGTGAAAAGACCGGTTTTGAAGTACGCGGTCTAATATTAAACCGAGTGGCTAGTTCAGAGTTGTAATGTGGAATTCTCTCCAAATCAAGACCGGTGATATGATAATCGCACAACGAGGGCCAGGAATCTCCACAGCAAAGAAAATCACCCTTGTAACTAAATTTCGCATACAGACTGAACGAAGGAGATGTCTACCAATTAACATGCTCTTGTGTTACTTGTATCTCTGAACTTTCAACTTTCAGACAATTTTTTTAGTGTGATGGCATATGACTTTCCCCGAAGAAAGTGGTGGAAGTAGTTGAAGGTGACCGGCAGAGTAGCTTTTTGTCCATCGATCGAGTCAACTCAAAGCAACCAAGGATGTCTGTACTTTCAATGATCTCGTGCTGCTGCTGATTAATATTCTAGGTAAGAACATGACTTCTGCTGTTGATTAATTAACTAAGTTTCTTGTGCATATCTAACAGAGGAGAAACAAAGGCATATGCAGCCACATCAATGCATGACAGAAAGAAAATGGTGCAGCAAACAAAGTGCACTCAAGAGATGATGTTGCTACTTGCTACTCAGTTCACCACATAAACGTTTCATCCTGGGGAGCTTCGAGTAGCATGCCACATAATAATAGTAATTCTCATAGGGCATGCTGAGCTTAACATTTTTTATCCCGCTAAGTTTCCCAGTGTTGATGTTGTACGACAAAAGCTTCATTAGATTGTCATCGACGAGGAGAAGAACCCCTTTCTCCAAATCAAGAGCGAGGATCCTATAATCACAAAAGGAGGGCAAGGAATCTCCACTACGAATAAAATCATCCCTTCCAAGTGCATCTTGCATACAAAGACGATGCTTTAGAGACCACTTGCAAGGCCGATACAAATCGAGACTGAAAATTGTAATTGTACGACCGCCCTCCTCTTGAAATGCACACTGCAAGAGCCCCGACGATTGGCCAAAGCATCCAACCTTGATACGGCAGTGGTCATGTGGTAGCATGATAGTAAAATGATGGGGAGGCAATGACATGCGATAACTCATTGCTTCCAATCCTTCAACCACCAGAATCTTATGACTGCTGGTCTGCAAATGTAACACTCCACCCATAAAATGGTGTGATTTTCCAATGAGTATCGGACCCCATGCATCACGATCCCACCATTGTGAATCATCCACAAACCAGGTGGATAGGCTAGGCGAGAACACCTCAAGTTGGCAGATACCTAGTGACTGACCTTTGTCGAACTTCTCTTGAAATCTGAAGACATAGAATTGTGCCGACCATGATGGATCAAAGGCCAACAAAGTTGTATAGCGGAAGCGGGAGTCATTTGAGTGATCCTGATTGCGATGAACAGGAAGCGTCATCCACTCACGTGTTGTCGGGTTGCACACAATGAAGCGCCAGATACATGAAGAGGTATATTCAGTCATGTACCCGCAAAGGACTAGGCCATTGCAATAGTCCACAAACTCTAATTGTCTGTGCTGCCGCGTGAATGAAAGAGCTCCATCAATTTTCTCTCCGTTTGAGGACAGGTTGATATCATGATACCTGTCGTGGCCTCTGTACAAAAGAGCAGTGGGAATCTTTGGCAGCTTGTGATGGTAGTGAGGATCTGAGGAGAAGGCAAGCCAGGCCTTGCAGACACATTTGAAGCGGCAAAAAGACTTGAACGGCACCCGAGAGAGGATTTCCACCACTAGATCATCAGGTAGATCACTAGCTGCAGTAATCACCTTCTTAGACTTCCATCTTTTATGGCACATTACTGGAAGGAAAAATTGACAAGGTTAGCCTAGAAAAGAAACCATTATTTGAACGTGAAAACAAACAAGTTAGGATGCAATTCAGTGAAATGATCAGATTCTATTGGCAAAAAAGCATGCATGTATTGTTCCTAAAAAAACATGTACTGGAAAAAGTAAGATGCTGCCTATTTATGAGAGCAGCGTTTCAGCGCCCAGGCTCAGATGAGCCCGGACAAAATCAAAAAATCACACAAAAATACAAAAGAAAAAACTGCAAGCAAGATGCTTGTGTGCATGATGTTTGTGCAAAATTTGGTGGAGTTTTGACATTCAAGGAGCGCGCAACAAAAAAGACAAAATTCGGCTCTGTGCGTAAGGTTACTGTTCATGCATTGTTTTGGCCGATTTTCTCTTTTTTGCCACGAACTCCGCAGATGTTCAAATGGCATGAAATTTTGCACGCACATCTTGCACTCGAATATCTTCCAAGCAAAAAAAAAGATCGATTTTATTTATATTTTTATGGCATTATTGTTCACCTGGTTCATCTGGACCCGGGCACCGAGTTGAATTTTCACCTATTTAGAAGTTTCTATGGCTTTTTGGCCATAGCGAAAAAGCTGCAAAAGCAAAAGAAGAAGCCCAAACAAACACGTCCTATATAAGAGTATCCTAAATTACAAGAATAAATGGTTCAAAACATGTACTACATCTCCACGGGATCTTAGCAATCTACCTCCACTAGTATATGGCTTAAGTGTTCCCTGTGCGGAACCAAATCGACGAGGCCAAGCCTAGATTGAGTTATGCATGTACGTATACTTGCCTGTGCTCGTGTTGTATGCAGTTTGCAGTAGCATCGGCTGTGATTCTGTGAATCACAGACAGATCAGAGGAGGCTGCTAGGGATCCCGCGGTTGGCAGAGACGACTTCGTCGGCGGACGGTAGA
Organism: Aegilops sharonensis; assembly: GCA_904067115.1. Taxonomy (NCBI): domain Eukaryota; kingdom Viridiplantae; phylum Streptophyta; class Magnoliopsida; order Poales; family Poaceae; genus Aegilops; species Aegilops sharonensis. The sequence continues at coordinate 757,764,460 of LR880966.1, read as the reverse complement.
CAGGCCTACGGCGACGGCGGAGAGGAGGGATCGATACGATAGCGGAGCAGGCGGCGGCAGTCGTCGTGACCTAAAACTTGGAAATTAAACGGAATCAAAACCAAGCGTGGCTTCACGGATTGGTTTGGAGCTTGGACCGCTATATATATGCTGTGATGGACTGATGGGCCATCCTTTTCCGGTGTGCCAACCTACTAATTCTGCACGTGCCAACAATTACTATGAAAAGCTAACCTTGTAGGTAATTCTCAAAAAAGAAAAAAAAAACTAACCATGTAGGTGATTCTCAACTCCACTCAAACTAGGGTTTTGCTTCTCATGCCGGCGCGTTGAGTTTATCTTCCTCCTCCTTCGGCTTCTCCATCCGCTGGTTCTACTCGGGATGGCTACCGGGCGGTCTCGAAACACCACCTAGCCTTGGTGAATGATCACGGGGATCTGGGATATAGAGGTTTCGGCGGGCCTTGGTCTTTTCTGGATCGACTCTTTCTGTTTTCAAGGGCGTCAAGTGATAAGGACATGACTTCAGGTGTGCTGGGGCATGACAACCTAGAGGCATTGATGAAGGACTTGCGTTGCGCGAGGAGGACCTCCCCAATGTGGTTTTTGAGGAAGAAGGGCCGCCAGTGGAGGAGGATCTTCGTTGGATAACCATTGTCCGGTTCATATTGACTAGGAGTTTGATAGTTTTTGGTTAAGAACATGAGAGCCATATGGGATCTGGCTAGTGACGTGAAGATCCGCATCTTGGAGGAGAATTTATTCGTGATGCAGTTTGCTTGTCTGGAGATTAGGAGAATGTCACTCTTGGAGGGAAATGAGAAACTCATTTCTGCTTGCCCCATACGACAGTTCCACAAAACCATCCACAATCGAGCTGAACTACATGGACATCTGGATTCAGATCCATGACTTACATGATGGAAGGAGCAACGCTCATTCCCCGGGGCCCAGTTCATCGATCCAGCCAGCCCGCATTCATGGAAACCGACGATTGCCCGGTAGAGAACCACATGTATTCTGCAAAAGCAGATGGGGGTATAGGGGACCGTGTATGGATCAGGTGCGGGGAATCTCCGCGGATAGTGGCCCTCACATACGGACGAAATTTGCTTAAAGTTTCAAAACAATCCCTTCCATGTTGGAGTATGATTTTCGGCCCTCTCCCAAAGCTTGAGCTTTTGGGTGAACTAGTCGGTGTGTGCAGTTCTACATGATATCATCCTAATCCCGATCCAAAACCCTAGTTGTTGCGGCTGCTTCCACACCGCGCCGTCCCCCGGAGCGGTCGATTTCCATGATTATCACTGGGGGCCACGCCGCCTGTACCTATGGTTTGTTCATCGATCGTGTTGATCGGCTGCCGTAGATAGTCCTTTTCCCAATTCATTGATTGGGGTTTTTCTCTCTTGCTGATCTATTGATCGGTGTTTTTTTTTTTGGTTTACCGATCTACAATCGGATTACATCGCCTACCGCCATCCTTTATCTACAGCGCGCCTCTACCCCGACCTAATAGCGACTACACCGGCTTGTTCTCCCCGCAGCTTGCCGCGGCATGCGGCCTCCATCGGCAACATCACCACGACTGAAGCTTGGTGGTGCATCAGGTGCGGCCGCGGTTCGTCCAGGTGTGTCCATCCACGCGGCATGGCCATTCACGCGTTCCGCGTGTGTGTGGGTTGCTCGAGCGCCCAAGTTGACCCATGGGACCACGCCACAGCCAGGGCACTTGAGAATCACGTGCGAGTTTATACTTGCACGCATGCACGATGTCCGGTTCAGCTCTCGTGCACATCTCGTGTCCCGCCCCTGCCACGTCTAGTCCGCTCTTCTCGATCTCTTCCGTCGCGCCTTGAGGAACTACTATTGGCATTTATTCAGATTCGTTATACAATTACTAGGGCTCATTTGATTCAAAGGAGTTTTATAGGACTTTTGGAGTGTTAGAATCCTTAGAATTTTTTTCTACGTTGATCGTTTATTTTGCAGGATTGAATCCTATAGGAACTTTTCCTATGAAATCAAGTGTACTATATTTCATTGGAATTCTAACCCCCACTTCAACCTCTTTTTACAATTCATTGCTTTTCCTTTGGCATCAAACACTCTATACAAATCCTATAGGATTCAAGTGGACATGCCACTTAAATCATGTATTTTTTCTACTCCTGCGTTTTGAAAATGTTGTAAATCAAAGAGGGCCCTAATGTGTCAAAAGCAAGGGTATGCACAATAAAACAAGCTAATACGTAATTACTAGTAATTAATTTTTATATAAGCTTGCTAATTTGAAAAGGATGGACGAGGCAAAGCAGGAGAAACTAGTCAAATCCCATTGCCAAAGCGATGAATGAAGTTAAAGTTGGATTCTTCACCTGGTTAAGCTCTTGGCGTCACCGTTTTCCTTCCTCTACGATTGTTAGTAGCAACAGTAGCAATTAACAGACACGTCTGTAGCAGGTTGCAAGAGGGTTACTATTGATTTATTTTTATTTTTTGAGGAGGAGGGGGAGGGTTACTACTGATTAATGTTCCCCTTGGATCACAGCACAGAGGAGATGTGTTTTTCTTAGGGAAGGCGCTAGTTTTATTGAAACTCAAAATAGGTTTACATCGTCTATGAGCTTGCTGACAACAATGTCAGGAGGCTCGTCCAACCAGCTAAAAGAAATCTTATTACAATAACAAAAATGAGCTAGCACATGAGCCGCTTGATTACAAGATCGATGACAGTGCTTAAAAATGACCTTCCCAATTGAATTACTAATGTCTATACATTCTGCGAAAATGGCCGCTGCAGCGTCCCACCAAGTTGTTTGACCACTGCAAAATTTGATGACCTGCAAAGAATCTGATTCCGCTTCCACCCGATTACATCCGAGGACGTTCGCAAACACAAGGCCATCTCGCATGGCCAAAGCTTCAATAGTAATTATATCCGCTGCAAAAGGAATGAATTTGCATTGAGCTCCAATAAAATTACCTCTATCATCACGTATAATAGCTGATGTAGCCCTTACACCTTCATCGGGATAGAACGCTGCATCCACATTGAGTTTAATAAATCAAGGATCGGGCTTAGACCATTTTGCTTCATTTATGTTCCTTGTCATAGCCGGAGCTCTCTGATGGTTACTTGAAATAGATAGTACCGAGAGCTCTTGTGTTTTAATTAACGTGCTCTTTTGTTTTAATTAACGTACTTGAAACAGAGGAGATGTGTTTTAATTAACGTGCTCTTGTGTTTTATCTATCTCTGATTTTTTAACAGACAAACACTTGTTAGTCTAACGACGGTTCGCTTCCTCGTGAAAAGAAAATGGTGGAAGTAGTTGCAGGTGAGCGATAGAGTAGCTGTTGTGCATCGATCGAGTCAACTCAAACTCTCAAAGCGACCGCGAGCAAGCTTAACAACGACAACAGGAGCTGGTTTGCTTAATCTGATTTTTTGTAGGCAATTGATCTCACGCCATTCCTCATATCTGTTTTCCCTTTGATGTTACAAACCCAATTTTTTTTACCTAAACTGGGTGTGAACCTGAATAATTAATTAACAAATCCGCCAAAACAGAGACATGCAGCCACATCAATGGCAAAAAATAAAAAGGGTGCAACAAACAAAGTGCACACAAAATATGCTGCGACACAGTTCATCACAAAAATGGCCCAGCCTGGGAGCTTTGAGTAGCATGCCATGTATGAATAGTAATACCCACAGGGCATGTTGATCTGACCATTTTCTTATCCCACTAAGTGTTGATGTTGTATGACAAAAGCTTCATTACATGTTATGGATAAGGAGAAGAACCCCTCTCTCCAAATCAAGACCGATGAGATGATGATCACACAACGAGGGCCAGGAATCTCCACTGCAAAGAAAATCATCCCTTCCTACTACTTCTGAGACTAATGGCAAGGCCAATACACATCCAGACTGAACGAAGGAGATGTATACTAATTAACAAGCTCGTGTTTCTTCTATCTATGAATTTTCAACTGTCAGAAATTTTTTTAGTCTGACGGCATAAGACTTCTCCCAAAGAAAATTATTGAAGTACTTGCAGGTAACTGATATAGTAGCTGTTGTCCATCGATCGAGTCAACTCAAAGCAATCGAGCATGTCTGTACTTTCAATGATCTCGTGCTGCTGCATTAAGATTCTAGGTAAAAACATAGTTCTGCTGTTGGTTGATTAACAAGTTTCTTGTGCATGTCTAACAGAGGAGAAACAAAGGCATACGCAGCCACATCAATGACAGAAAGAAAATGGTGCAGCAAACAAAGTGCACACAAGAGGTGATGTTGCGGCAAGTCATTTTGGAACGTCTGCCCCCCCCACCCCCCCTCCCCCCGCGTCGCCTCCTCTGGCGACTCGGGGGAAACCCTAGTCGCGCGCCGCCGGCCACTCCCCACCCCTCCCCCTGCTTCGCCGCCGCCGGAGGGAACGCAGGCGAAGCCGTGCGTGACCCAGGGAAGGCAGCGGCGGGGCTCTCTTCGTCGGCTCTGTTCCCGCGCCGGTGTTGCAGCCGCCAGGTGGTTCTAGATCCGCGCCGCTCCGGGGCGGCGGCCTTTCGTCCTGGCGGGAGGGCCGCGCGACAGAGGGCGTCGGTGGCGGTGCTGCTCGGCGGCTGTTGCCCTGTGGCGGGCTGCGGGGTCAGATCTGGATCCCTCAAGGTGCGGCGCCCTGCGCGAGTTCGTGGCAGCGCTGGGGGCTCTCCACGGCCATGGGGGCGCGGTGCAGGCCGCCCGTGCTCCGGTGGTGCTGCCCAGGGTGCGTGCCGGCGTCGCTCTCGTTGGTGGTCCGGGCAAGGCGAGCTTGGCAGCGGGGTTGGATCTGGCTGGTGGTGGTCGGGGTGAGATGGTCAGGATACGGTATGGCTGGATCCCCACTCTTGTCGATGCTGGTGCTCGCGGTGAGCAGTGGCGTCACCAGAGGTACCTTTTTGCTTGCTCCGGCGGGAATGCTCGTCGACGAGTTGCAGGAGGTGGTAAGGTCTCGTGCTCTTTGCTTTGCCAGACTGGGCGGCCGGCGTAAGCGGTGAGGTTCGAGGTGCGATGCTTCAGGCGAAAGCCTGGTGTCGGCCTTGTGTCGACAGCGGTGGCGGTGACGCCTTTGGGCGCCATTTTTTCCTTCTTGAAGGAGTCATTGTGAAGCTCCCGCAGCTCATCCTTACAATGTGCTCCGGGCGAAAGCCTAAGATCCACTGTTGGATCGGACTACGACGATGTCCTTGATGTCGTTACCCCCTTGGGGGCGCAGTCTTGGAGCCATTGATCCGTTGTTGGTCGTTTCTAGTCTTGGCTCGAGCACGATTGGTCAGGCTGGGGATGTGGGGTGTCTGGTGGTGGTGGTGGAAGTGATCTATGGTTATGGCTACTGCCTTGGTCATCCTGGTGCTATCTGTTGACCTCTCTTTTGGGGGCTCGTGGCGTCGGTGAAGTCTCGGAGCTCAGTGCCCTTCGGCGACGCATGAGGTTTGGTTGCCTCGCATAGTGTTCTGGTTCTCTCTATTTGTGATGGTGGCCGTGGTGTGGCTCAGAGGAGGTGCAGGGCTGTCTCGGCGAAACATTGCCCTTCGGCGCGGTCGGCGGCTCTCTCTATCGTGTCGTGCCTCGGCAGTGGGAAGCCCTTCGACGGTGGTTGCGACTCTCCTAGCTCTTCAAGGTGCAGAGTAATCGCAGTGCAGCAGGCAACTTCTTCTCTACGTCTACTCGGTGTTGATTCTCCCTTCGACTGATCCAACAATGCTAGTTTTCCGTTTCTTCTCGGTCTGCTTAATGGTGTTGGGTGCTAAGTTCTTGGTGTTGGCTAATTGTCATAGCTTGTTTCTGGTTCTTCTCTGTTGTTCCCTATTCCTTCTTGTGTGTGTTGGGTGCTACTTCCTGTAGCCGTTGTGTTGTATCTCAGTCCCTCTTATGATAATGAAAATGGTTCAGGCCGGCGTAAGCCCGCCGTAGCACCGTCAAAAAAAAAAAAGAGGTGATGTTGCTACTTGCTTCTCAGTTCACCACATAAACGTCTCATCCTGGGTAGCTTTGAGTAGCATGCCACATAATAATAGTATTGCTCATAGGGCATGCTGAGCTTACCATTTTTTTATCCCGCTAAGTTTCCCAATGTTGATGTTGTATGACAAAAGCTTCATTAGATTGTCATCGACGAGGAGAAGAACCCCTTTCTCCAAATCAAGAGCGACGATCCAATAATCACAAAACGAGGGCCAGGAATCTCCACTGCGAATAAAATCATCCCTTCCAAGTGCATCTCGCATACAAAGACGATGCTTCAGAGACCACTTGCAAGGCCGATATGAATCGAGACTGAAAACTGTAATTGTACGACCGCCCTCCTCTTGAAATGCACACAGCAAGAGCCCCGATGATTGGCCAAAGCATCCAACCTTGAGATGGCGATGGTCATGAGGTAGCATGATAGTAAAATGATTGGGTGGCAATGGCATGCGATAACTCATTGCTTCCAAACCTTCAACCACAAGAATATTATGACTCCTGGTCTGCAAATATAACAGCCCACCCATAAAATAGTGTGATTTACCAACGAGTATGATGGAATTCCAACCCCATGCATCACGATCCCAACACTGTGAATCATCCACAAACCAGGTGGATAGGCTAGGCGAGAACACCTCAAGTTGGCAGATACCTAGTGAACGACATTGCTTGAACTTCTGCTGAAATCTGAAGACATAGAACTGTGCCGACCAAGATGGATTGTACGCCAACAAAGTTGTATAGCGAAAGTAGGAGCCATTTGGGTGAACAGATGGGTGATCGTGAGTGGGAGGAGCAGGAAGCCTCTTCCACTTTCGTGTTGACGGGTTGCACACAATGAGGCGGCAAGTATTTGAAGAGGTATTTTTATAGTCGTTCCGGTATTGACAAAGGACCAGGCCATTGCAACAGTCCACAAATTCTAATTGCCTGTACCGCGGCACGAATGAAAGAGATCCATCAATTTTCTCACCGTTTGAGGACAGTTTGATATCATGATCCCTGTCTCGGCCTGTGTACAAAAGAGCAGCGGGAATTTTTGGCAGCTTGTGCTGATAGTGAGCATCAGAGGAGAAGGCAAGCCAGGCCTTGCAGACACATTTGAAGCGGCAAAAGGACTTGAACGGCACCCGAGAAAGGATTTCCACCACTAGATCATCGGGTAGGCTAGCTGCAGTGATCACCTTCTTAAACTTCCTCTTTTTTGGCATATTACTGAAAGGAAAATTATACAAAGTCAACCCAAAAAGAAACCATTCTTTGAACATGGAAACAAATAATTTATAATGGAATTCAGCGAATTGATCAGTTTTTATTTGTAACAAAAGCAGTTACTAGCAATACTAAGATGCAGTCTATATGTTGTATGCAAAATTACAGGAACAAATGGTTCAGAAACATGTATGTATTGTACTAATTAAATAAAGTGTATCTCCGCGGGGTCTTAGCAATCTACCTCCACTAGTATATGGTTTAATTGTCCTCTGTGTGGGAACCAAATCGATGAGACCAGGCCTAAATTGAGTCATGCTGACATGCATGTACGTACACTTGCCTGTAGCAGCGTCAACTGTGATTCTGTGAACCACATACAGAGGTTCCACTAAGGATCCCGCGGTTGTCGTGGATGCGGTCGCCGTCGAACGGGTGGCGCAGGTGGGGAGACGGCAATCGGCAGGTGGGCGGTAGGAGCTGACCCGGCACGGTGGGCAGCCCCGTGGCGACGGCGGAGAAGAGGGATCGATACGGGTAGTCGTCGTGACCTAAAACTTGGAAACCGAATAAAAGACTGATTGGTTTGGAGCTTGGGCCAATATACAGTACGGTGGACTCATTATCGATCTTTTTTTTTTACAATGATGGACTAATGGGCCAATATTATTTCCCTCTGTGCCAGCCTACTAATTCTGCAAGCACTACAAAAAAGACCATGTACGTGAAGTTCCACTACCCTAAAAAAAGGTGATACTCAACTTCCCGCGCAAGCTAGGGTTTTGCTTCTCATGCTGGCGTGTGAGTTTATCTTCATCCTCCTTCGGCTTCTCCCTCTACTACTTCTACCCAGGCTGTCTACGGGGTGGTCTCGCACCACCACCAGCCTTGGTGAATGACTACGGGGATCCGGGATATAGAGGTTTTAGCAGGGCTTGGCCTTTTCTTGATCGGCTCTTTCTAGTTTGAGATAAGTGAAAATTTCAACCCCCCCAACTCTTGCCCTGATCCAATTTAGAACCCCCCAACTCCAATACCGTCTACATTACAACCTCGAACTCTTCAAACCGAGCAGGATTCAACCCTCCCCTCCCCATTGACCGGTTTTGACCCTCGACCATCTAGTCAGCAAGACATGCCAGCAAAATATATATTTAATGAAAAATAAAAATTGTAAAATAGAAAACATAAAAAAAAAACTAAAAACAGTAAAATCAAGAATACAATATGAAGGATCTCGAAAAGGCTTTCATTTTTTCGATTTTACAGAATTAGAACTTTTTTCTCGGAATTTTCAAAAAATAGTCTGAAGTTGTTTTTGATATTTCAGAATTTTGAAAGAAAACCTGGTTTTTTTTCAGAAAACAACCTTGCTTTTTTTTTCCAGAATCTTGAACTTCTTTCAATTTTACAGATGTTTTAATTTTACAGGATTATTTATTTATTTTAAAATTGGTTGATTTTACGTTTTTCTGAATTTTATTTTACATAATTTTTTCCAACTATTTCTAAAAATTTTGGTCTTCGCTTACTGGACATGCTGACTCAATGGTCAACAGGTCAAACCCGATCAACTGGATCAAACTGAAAGGGAGAGTTGAATCCCGACCAGTTGTAAGAGTTTGGGGTTGTAATGTAGACGGCATTGGAGTTGAGGGTTGTAAATTAGACTAGGGCAAGACTTGGGGGTTGAAATATGCACTTCTCTGTTCTGATTTTGATGCGTCCAATGATAAGGGCATGACTTCAGGCGATGAAGGATCTAGGGTTGCGTGAGGAGAGCCTCGCCGACGTGGTTTTTGAGGAAGGACCGCCAAGAAGGAGGATCTTCATTGGGTGACCATTGTCGGGTTCATATTGACATGCAGTTTAGTAGTTTGTGGTTAACAAAATGAGAACCACATGGGGTCTGGCTAGTGACGTGAAGATATGCATCTTGGAGGAGAATTTATTCGTGATATAGTTTGCTTGTGTTGGAGATTAGGATAATGTTACTCTCGGAGGGAAACTGAAATTTTCGAGAAACTCGGTTCTTTTTTTTTTGCAAAAATCTTCCAATCTATTCATCTTCAATTATGATAGTTTAATGGACACTAAAAACAATAAAAGTTGCATCTAGATCCATAGACCACCTAGCAACGACTACAGGCACTGAAGTGAGCCGAAGGCGTGCCGCCGTCATCGCCCTCCCTCGTTGGAGCCGCGCAAACCTTGTTGTAGTATACAGTCGGGAAGTCGTCGTGCTAAGGCCCCACAGGACCAGCGCAGCAGAACAACAACCGCCTCGTTGAAGAGTAGCATAGATCAGAAAGATTCAACCTGAAGACACGCGAACATAGACGAACTACGACAAGATCCGAGCAAATCCACCAATGACAAATCCTCTGGCAACATACCTCCACACACCTACCGGCGATGCTAGATGCACCAAACAAAACCGGGAAAAAGTGGGGAGAACCTTACTCCATCTTTAGAAAGCCGCCGCCGTCTCGTCTTCCTGAGCAAGACACAACCTCTAACAAAACTTGAAGGAACATCTAAAGACGGACCTTGTTTTATTTCCATGACCGCTATTGTTTTTGTCGCAACATTTGCTTGGGCTCCCCCTCAACGGTGTGGGCATCTCTATAATAATCTCTATTAATCAATAAAAATCTACTCCCTCCGTTCCTAAATATAGGTTTTTTTAGTGATTTCAACAGGTGGCTTCATACGGAGCAAAATCAGTGAATCTACGCTCTAAAATATGTCTATATACATCCGTATGTGATAGCCCATTTGAAATCTCTAAAAAGACTTATATTTAGGAACGGAGGGAGTAGCAGATTGTTCTAAAAATCATAATTCTGCACAGTGGAAAATAAACTGAAACATGCGTAAAATTGGCCATAGGTGTCACAACTGAATATCACTAGCAAAGGTTTCCTATGTGCATCTGACAGAGAAGAAACACATGCATGCATCCACTACAATGGTAGGAAAAGAATACGCACATAAGAAATATTACTGTACAGTTACATGAAATAAACGGCTCGCCCTGGAACCTTTGAGTAGCATGCCGCATAACAATAGCAGTCCCATTGCTCATCAAGCTGACCATCTTTAATCTCGCTAAGTTTCCCGGTGCCAATGTTGTATGACAAAAGATTATTTGTCTCCTTACTGAAGAGGACGAGAACCTCCCTTTCCAAGTCAAGAGCAACAATCCAATAATAACGTAACCAGGACCAATACTCTCCATTGACAAATTAACCACTAGGTTTATTCCGCATTTGTTCAAGCCTAAACCGTAATTATTTTAAAGCGTCTATTCACCTCTCCCCCCTCCCCCTCTAGGCGACATCCACGATCTTTCACTGGTTAAGAACGTGGGAACCACATGGGATCTGGCATGTGACATGAAGATTCACATCTTGGAAGAGAATTTGTTCGTGACGTAATTTGCTTGTGTTGGAGATTAGGAGACTGTTACTCTCGGAGGGAAACGGAACTTCCGAGAAACTTGTTTCTGCTTGCACCTTACGACAATTTCTAAAAATAGTCCACAATCAAGCTGAACTACCTAGACATCTGGATCCAGATGTAGGAGAATGTTACTCTCGGAGGGAAACGGAACTTCCGAGAAACTTGTTTCTGCTTGCACCTTACGACAATTTCTAAAAATAGTCCACAATCAAGCTGAACTACCTAGACATCTGGATCCAGATGCATGAGAATGTTACTCTCGGAGGGAAACGGAACTTCCGAGAAACTTGTTTCTGCTTGCACCTTACGACAATTTCTAAAAATAGTCCACAATCAAGCTGAACTACCTAGACATCTGGATCCAGATGTAGGAGAATGTTACTCTCGGAGGGAAACGGAACTTCCGAGAAACTTGTTTCTGCTTGCACCTTACGACAATTTCTAAAAATAGTCCACAATCAAGCTGAACTACCTAGACATCTGGATCCAGATGCATGAGAATGTTACTCTCGGAGGGAAACGGAACTTCCGAGAAACTTGTTTCTGCTTGCACCTTACGACAATTTCTAAAAATAGTCCACAATCAAGCTGAACTACCTAGACATCTGGATCCAGATGTAGGAGAATGTTACTCTCGGAGGGAAACGGAACTTCCGAGAAACTTGTTTCTGCTTGCACCTTACGACAATNGTTTTATTTTCAAGGAATTTTTTCCAAAGTTCAAGTTAGACTTGATGTGCACAAAACACTAAAGATTTTGTTGTGTCAATCAAGAGGGGTGTGAAGCGCGAGATTTCCTTCGTAAAGTTTGAGAGATTATGGGATTGGTGTGGTATGCTCGGCCACGTCTACAAAGAACATGCCGAGAACGTTCACCCACGGCCTCGTCTGCCCTTGTTTAAAGAACTTGCACTACACTTGGAGAGGATGTGTTAGGACCCTCGAGGTAGAATAAGTCACGTTAGTGGGTGCTCTATTTTTTATTTTTTAAGTAGTGGGTGCTCTAGTGGTCATGGATAGGTGGTCGATCCTCAAATTTCTTCTCCTTTGTTTCGAAGCTCTCTCGGGGCTTAAGATTAACTTTTCTAAAAGCGAAGTTATTGTCACGGTGTCTCAGGCACCGAAGCTTTAAGGGTGGCTCGCCTACTAAATCGCTCTTTGGGTTTTTTCCCTATTAAGTATTTGGGTATGCCTATTACTTCTGACAAACTTTATGCCAAGGACTTCGCCCCTGTGGTGATCAAGGTAGGTAATCGTGTGATGCCCTGGAGGGGCAGATATAACACTCAGGCGGGAAAAGTGGCCTTAATTAATGCCTGCCTCTCCTCCCTCCCTATGTTTTTGATGGGATTCTACCTCCTTTCAATGGGCACTCATGCTGGTTTTGACAAACATAGAGGAGCCTTTTATTGGAACGCGACTGATAACAAGCGCAAGTATCGCTTGGTTAAATGGGACCTCATCTGTAAGCCCAAACGCCTTGGGGGGCTGGGCATCATTAACACTCTTGTTATGAACAAATGTCTGATCATCAAATGGTGGTGGAAAATCATGACCATCCCCCAGGACAAGCCTCTATGGTTCAGCATCCTAAAGGCGAAATACTTCCCCTCCTGTAGTCCTATGTTTGCCCGTGCCTCCGGGGCATCTCAGTTTTGGTGGGACCTTGTGAAACTCCGTCCTATCTTTCAAGGCCTTGTCAAGTTTGTCGTTCGTAACGGTAAGTCTACCAGGTTCTGGCTCGACTGGTGGTGCGGGTCTTCCTCGCTGGCCAGTACTTTCCCTGTTCTTTTCTCCTGGGCTCCGACCTCCTTCGCTGACTTGCGCTCCTCGGCTAATTCTTGGGTTGGGGCCCAGAGGAGATTGTTTTGGGTTGGCTTTGCTGCCATGTGCTGGTCCTTGTGGACGACAAGGAATAAATTTACTATCAAACATGTTTTCCCTGCTAAGCCTGTTGATTGCTTATTTAAGACTTGTATATTTCCGGACAGGGATGCTTTTGACGCCATGTTGGCCAAGATCCAAAATTCTTCTATCTCCATCTCTCCAGTCCAAGCGGGCCCGTAGGCGTTGCTGCGTTGCTTCGTTATCTGTTCTTCCTCCGGCCTGCGTGCCGTGTACTGGCCTGGGAGCCATGTACTTAGACATTCCTCTTGGTGTTCTCGGTTGATACTTTGTGATCGTGTGCTGGTTGTTTGGGTCTATGTTAACTCTGCCTGATGGCTTTATCTATAAAGTCGGGCTATGGCCTTTTATCTAAAATAAAAAAATAGGTGGCCGAGATAGGGGAGATTATTACAGCAAGAAAAGTTGGCTTCTCTAGCCGCAACTTTATTCATAAAAGTAGAAGCTCAAATCAAACGAGGATGATCACAATCTCGTTAAGTTTAATCTTGGTTTTGGTCGCCACATCTAGTTGGGCTCCCCCACAACGGTGTGGGCATCTCTGTAATAATCTCTATTGATCAATAATAATCTAGCAGATTGTTCTAAAAATCACAATTCTGCACAGTGGAAAATAAACTCAAACATGCGCAAAATTGGACATAGGTGTCACAACTGAATATCACTAGCAAGTTTTCCTATGTGCATCTGACAGTGAAGATACACATGCATGCAGTGGCATAGCCAGGCCCCAGGCTACCAGGGCCATGGCCTGGGGCGTGGCAGCTTGTCCCTTCGTTGGCTGTAGCTTGAGAAACACTATTGGGCACTGTTTGGTACTGTAGCTAGGCTGTTGGCCCGGGGCGTGTCTCCCACCTGGCTACGCCTTTGCATGCATGCATCCACGGCAATGATATGAAAAAGAATATGCACACAAGAAATATTACTGTTCAGTTACATGAAATAAACGGCTCAGCCCTGGAACCTTTGAGTAGCATGCCGCATAACAATAGCAGTCCCATTGCTCATCAAGCTGACCATCTTTAATCTCACTAAGTTTCCCGGTGCCAATGTTGTATGACAAAAGATTATTTGTCTCCTTACGGAAGAGGATGAGAACCTCCCTTTCCAAGTCAAGAGCGGCAATCCGATAATCACGTAACCAGGACCAATACTCTCCGTTGAGAAGGAAGTTGCCCGTTCCAAATGCATCTCTCATATTGAGACGATGCTTTAGAGACCACTTGCAAGGACGATAAGCATCAAGGCTGAAAACTACAATTGTGCTACCATCCTTCTCTGGAAATGCACACTGCAAGAACCCCGCTGATTGGCCAAAGCAACCATCCCGACAGTCACCCGGTAGCTGTATAGTGTGATGATAGGGCGACTTGCCAGAACTCATTGCCTCCAAGCCTTCAAACACAACAATCTCATCACACGTGGTCTGCACATGCAACACTCCCTTGGTAAAATTGTGTCGTTCATTGACAAATATCCCATGATTCCCACTCCATGTATCATCCACAAGCCACGTGGATAGGTTGGACGAGAACACCTCAAGCTTGTTGACAACGCGTGAAGTGTTGCCAAGCTTCTGCTGAAAGTTGAAGACATAGAACTGCGCTGACCATGATGGATCGTAAGCCAAAAAGTTTGTATAGCGGGAGACATTTGGGCCATATGGAGTATTGAGAACAGGAAGCTCCATCCACTCTTCTGTTGCCGGGTTGCACACAATGAAGCGGCGAGTACCTTGCGAAGTATACCAGCTCTTGTACCGGCAAAGGACTAGGCCATTGCAGCAGTCCACAAGTTCTAATTTCTTGTACTGTGGAATGAACCTAAGTGCTCCATCGATTTCCTCATCGTTTCCGGACATGCTAATAAGATGGATACGTGACCCATATTGGCCATGGTACAAAAGTCCAGTGGATTTTTGTGGCAGCTTTTGATGGTAGTAAGGATCAGAGGAGAAGGCAAGCCAGGCCTTGCAGACACATTTGAAGCGGCAAAAAGACTTGAATGGCACTCGAGAGAGGATTTCCACCGTCAAATCATCCGGTAGGCTAGCAGTAATAATCTTCTTCTTTGAGTTCATCTTTTATGGCAGTTTACTGAAAAGAAAATTTGGCAAGATCAACATGGAAAAAAGAAATTATTCTTTGACACGGTAACAAATAAGTTTAAAGGAATTCAACCAATTTATTTGAAAATATCAGCTACGTTATTGCATGCGTCGATATTACATACGTGTGGCATAAGATGAAAAAAAATATTAGGTTTACAGATCATGGGACTTTTAGGCCAAATCAAAGCGCTTAACTTTCGGTTCAGGTTGCCGGGACATGCTACCCATGAAGAAATCAAATCGACGAGGCCTAGATTGAGTTGTGAGGACATGTAGACTTACCTTGTGCTCGAGCTGTATATGCAGCGGCGGTGCAGTCTGGATCGATGTTGCTGTGCAGTCGTCGCCCCAGGTATTTTAGAAGTGATGATCGTGAGCCAGAACGGGAAACGGAATCGAAACTGATCGTGGCTACGCCCTGATGGGCCGATGGGCTAAACAAGCAAGCTTTATTTTATACCAATCCACATATAATGGATCCGTACTTCTCAGAAAAGAAAACATATAATGGATCCGTGTCTAAAAAAAACATATAATGGATTCGTGTGTCCAATGGCGTTATTTGAAAATTTTATAATGTTTGGACTCCGATAACTATTACGTGGCATCTTCTTAAGATCAGGTAAAATAACAGTTGCCACCATTAATGTCGTCAAAGAATATAGACGCTCCAGGAGAGGCCAACTCTTCGCGTTACCGTTCCTTCCTCCACGATTGTCACAAAATCCATACACCAAGTTACAGGATTGGAGATGGCCATACCACCAATATCCGGCAACACAATTGGCTGCCGAGACCCTCGAATATGAGGCAGATCATGAGCAGGGTGGCGCAGCCTCCTCAGGAGGTGAGCGACTTAATTTTACCCGGTGCCGAGTGGAACCGAACGTTGATCAATGAAGTTTTTCTGCCAACTGATGCCGCAGCAATATACTCTATTCCTCTGTGCACGCGACAGGTAGATGACTTCTGGTCTTGGGTACATGAAAGGCGAGGCGTTTTCTCGGTCAGATCTTCATACCGCATGTTGGTGGAAACAAAGATGAGAAGAGAAGCTTGGCTGGAGGGGCGAGCGGCCTCCTCAAACATGGACAGAGATAAGCTGTCATGGAAGGCGATGTGGAGTGTAGATGTACCCCCGAAACTTAAAAATTTTCTATGGAGATTGGCCCAGCAATAGATTCCGATAGCGGATGTTTTGCATCATCGAAACATGTCAACGACAACCTGTTGCGGTTTATGTGGAGCGGAAGACTCGTGGCAACACTCCTTGCTTCATTGCACGGTTGCAAGATGCGTTTGGGCTCTCCATGATCAGGATCTTGTTGAAGCTTTGAACAGCACTACAGAACCAGATGCGAAGCAGTGGCTGTTTACGATCCAGGAGATGCTATCTTCTCAAGATTTCATCCTCGTTGTCGCAACACTGTGGGCCATTTGGTATGCGAGGAGACAGGCACTCCACGAGCATATTTTTCAGAGTCCTCTTTCGACATACAACTTCATTCTGAAATATATTTGAGAACTGGAGGAGTGCAAGACGAAGAAGAATCCAAGGGTGGCCGAAGTGTTTCAGCCGGTACAGCCAAGATGGGTGGCTCCGCCGGAAGGGATAGCAAAATTCCGAGTTGATGGGGCTGTCTCCAGAGATGGTAACTTCGGCTCGTTTAGTGCAATATGCAGAAGTTCTACGGGAGCTTATTTGGGAGCCTCGGCCATCAAGATTGAAGAAATTTCGGATCTGGCGACGTTGGAAGCTTTGGCTTGTCGCGAAGCGCTTGCTCTTGCTATGGATCTTGGCCTTGCTAGAATTCTCATAGCAAGCGACTGTCAAGAAGTTGTGAATGATATAAAAAACTGCACAGGTGGTGTCTATGCTAGTGCTATTAGAGAGATAGCTGAATCAAAGAATAACTTTGATTGTTGCACCTTCATGTTTGAGGGTAGGGCAACGAATGTTGAGGCACATAGCCTCGCTAAGGACGCTTTTGGTTTAAATTTTGGGCGCCATGTGTGGCTGTTAAACCCTCCAAACATCTCTTGTATCCCTTTGAACATTTTTGAGCAATAAATAAAGTGTGTTTAGACTAAAAAAAGGAGTATTACTACTGATTAACGTGCCCCATGTAGCATACTAAAATCTACTCCCTTCGTTACTAAATATTTGTTTTTTTAGAGATTTTAAATGGACTACTACATAAGGATGTATATAGACTCGGTTTCAGAACCGGGACTAAAGGCCCTAACGAACCGGCACGAATGGGGCTTTTTCTACTAGTGCCCCGTGTCGCCTCCCTGCCGACTCGGGGGACGAAACTCAAGTGCGGCCGCCTCCTCCCCTCGCCGCCGCCTGAGGGGCTCACCGGCGAAGCCTGGCCGGCTGCGGGGATGGCGGAGGCGGGGCTTTTTATTCTGCTGTGTGGTGGATCTGGTAGGCGCAGGATCGCCAGGCGGCTGATCTACAGATCTTGGGAGGGCTCCATGCGAGGCCGGCAGCGGTGGATGCTTCGGCGGAGATGGGGCGCGTGCGCGGCAGCTTAGCTCGAGGCCGCGGGGCCTCTGCTCCCTTTGGTGGTCGCGGCCGTGCAGTTGCGGATGCGGGTGGGACGGCCCCAATCTGGGCTCACCCAGACCCGTCGCGGGTGAGTGGGGCGGCAGATAAGCGCAGGATCGTCGTGGGGTGCAGTCGCAGGCTAGTGTTGCTGCCTGGAAGCCGATGGGTGTGCTACGGGGGTTGTTGGCAAGCAGGCGGGTCCGATCTGGCGGCATCCTGGCTTGCTTTGATGCCGCGATCATTTTCGGAGCAACGCGAAGTGTGCTGGGGCGGTGCGGGTAGCTGGCGGTTGTGTGGTCAGGGACTTCTGTCCTTGGCGTTCGGGTTCAGATTCTCCGGACGAAAGTCTCGCTCGGTGCTGGTGATGGCAACATCCGCTGATGTTGTTTTCCTTCTTGGAGGCATCACTACTAGGGAAAAGGCTAGCAGCAGCGCGGGTTTTAGGTGTATCAGCAGCGCGGGGACCGGCGCTACTAATAAGGCGCTACAGCTAATAGTTAGTAGTAGCGTGGGAGAAACCCGCGCTACTACTAACTTTGTTCGTAGTAGCGTGTGCCACCCACGCTGCTGCTATTACAGACTCGCGCTACTACTAATGAAGTAGCAATAGCATGCCTGCAATACCAGCGCTACTAGTATCCTAAATACTAGTAGGGCACTTTTTTCCCAATGCTACTAGTAGCAAATTAAGAATTGAAAAAATAAAAATAAATGCAGTATTCATGAATGGAGATCAGACACGTCCAGTGCAAAATAAATTTCACAGAACCATCTTAACACTTGCAGTGTTCATGGATGCAACATTCAACATCTCAATTTGAAGAGATCACGAGGACACAAACAACCATCATCAAAAGGTTGGTATCTTCCCTAGCATTTCACCACCAACCTAACCAGACCACTTCTCTAGATGTATGTACAAAGCGTCGAGGTCCTCCACCTTGAGGAACTCCGGACGGTGGCGTCGTCCTCCACCTCGGTGACCCCCGGACGGTGGCGTCGAGGTCCTCCACCCCGGGGACCTCCTGCGTCGCAATCACCTGGACGATAATCTCTATGACACGGTCGCGGAGCTTCACGGTGAAGTCTGCCTCCGAGTAGTTGAAGAGCACGACTCCCATCGGGCCACAGTAGACCTCGTCAATCACCCTGCACCCAGTCGAGAAAGTGAAAACTTGTTAGTTCGCGCCCTCATGCAGATCTAGTAGGGTATTTTCTTCAATTATCTGTCTCTTTTAGTCTATTATGAATCTTCAAAACGAAAAAACACCTACTAAATGCATACCCTAGCTGTACGTGTTCATGCTATCTTTTTGTTTTGGTGCATTCAAGAAATACTAGTGTATTTGAGCTATATATGCTTGAAATATTTGACAGTTAACATCTGTTCAAAATTTATCATTTCATGGATAGGGAAATCGCCAACAAAGGACATCAGAAAATTGATTCCCACTGCTCTTCAAAACAGCGCCAGGTTCAACGTTGACTCTCCACAGAGCACCATTTTAAATCGGGCAGAAAAATGTACACAGGGAGTGATCTAAACGCTCTTATATTAGTTTACAGAGGGAGTAGTATATAAGGATGCCCATCATCTTGCGGAAAAATCTACTAGCTACCAATAATGAACTATTCATGTTGAACAATTTAAATTCGAACAATTGTGAATAATGATTCAGCTTACACATCCTATAAACAAAATGGTCAACTCTATGATGTATCCATCAACTACCTAAATTTTGCTAAACTAATAGATCCCTATGTACTAGTGTGTGATCCATATTTTCTCAAGCCAAGTATGCATGTATGTTGGTTAATTAATTGTGTTGTTGCAGTAAACAAGTACTAGCGCCTTTGCTTGTCAATTGTACATACAGAAATTGACCTAACCCTGGCAACCTCGCACAGAATAGAAGATGTTGCGTCCATTTCCAAGCGATTAGCGGGGCAGGGTGGGTTGTACTGCCCCCATTCAAGCCTGAAACAGATGCCAAACTACTATACGGAGTTGGCGATACACGACCACCCCAGCCTGCGACGAGGACTACAGAAGCATCAAACAGATCTACTTTTCTTTTATCCAATCATGAACCATTCTAACTTTCTAGCCCAGTACACACGCATTATATATATACAGAAGCAAATTTGATGACGAATTGGAACCAAAGTTGAACTAGCCTGGTATGTAGAGTTCAGCTAAGCTAGGCAAATTACTCCCTCCTCCAATGGAATCTATCAAGCAGAGTAAACAAACACCTCACTTGACAACCAAGCAAGCAGTAAACCAATCAATTGTATGGTATGGATGGGGAACGCCTAATGATTTGATTAACATAACAACCACCATATATAGCTCCAACTAGTGAATCTGCTCGTGCTCAAGTCTGAATCAGAAAGGAAGAAAGCAAAAAACCGTTTTTTTAAATCAGGCTAGAACCAGATCCGAGCAAGCAGAGAGATGCAGGAGAAGGAGGCTGCTCTCCTCTGCCAGAGCTTCCTTTGGCATCGGCGTCGTCCCGTTCCTTGGCGATGTTCATCCTACATCAGTCACCTACAGAGAAAAGACGAGAGGAGAGATGGGGGTCAGAGAGAGACGGAGAAGTAGAAGAGAAGGGGAGGAGGGATTCGTACCATAGCACCGTCGTCGAGGTCTTGGAGGGTCACCATGGCCGGGCTTCATGCCGTCGCTGGTCGCCGTTCCTCCTACCTAAAGATGCAGAGACATAGACTGAGACGTGGGTGAGAGAGAGAGATTGATGGAGAAGAAGAGGAGGAGGAGGAGGGATTCATGCCATACCATACCACCGTGGAGGAGGTCTTGGAGTGCTGCAATGGGTCGCCATGGACAGGCGGCTAGGGTTTCCGGCGAGGAGGTAGGGAGGGAGGGAGGGAGGTCAGATCTGACCGCGGGGTGAGCTGCTCCGCGAGTGGATCTACGGCCAGGGAGGGGTCACCGGCGGTGGAGTGGCGGCCGGGATTGGGGGAGGTCGGCGGCGGCGGCGGCTGGGTTGGAGGGGATCGAGAGAGGAGGAGGAAGGAGCGGCGGGTGAGGTTGGAGAGAGAGTTTGGTGGGGTGGGAGTGGAATTTTTTTTCTTTAGGATCGGGGTGGGAGTGGTGCGGCAAGGGAGGGATACCCTCAATAGTAGCGTGGGTATCTTACCTGCGCTATAGCTATTCACTTAGTAGTAGCGCGGGTTTATACCCCTCGCTACTACTATGGCATGTACCGGGGCGGCACGGTAGAGACCGCTTAGTAGTAGCGAGGGTTAAAAACCAGCGCTACTACTATCAATTTAGTAGTAGCGAGGGTTAAAAACCCGCGCTACTAGTAAGTAGCAGTAGCGAGGGGTATAAACCTGCGCTGCTAGTAAGCGTTTGTGTATAAGCTTTTCCCTAGTAGTGCATCACTGAGGAGATCTGTCACCCTCCTGCCTTTGGATCCTTCCTCCGAGTGAAAACCTAGATCCATCTTGTCGGATCAGCAATGGGGCATCCTTGGTTGCCTTACTTTGTGGGAAGCATTGCTTTGGAGAGGTTCTTGGTGGGCACACTTGGTCTGCGGTAGTCTCGATGGTCAGGGCTCCGGTCGTGTATGGAGCCGCGATGGCGTGTTCATCCGAGGATGGTCGTTGGTCGTAGTGCAGTGGTTGTGGGCGGCACGAGCACAATTGAGATGCTTGGTGCGGCGGACAAGTCTTGTTAGTCCTCCTCTTGGGATTGGAGCGGCACATGTCTGCCCTGCTTTGGATACGCCTTCTCTCTCCAAGGTCGATGAGGTTGAAGAACACACTTGTGGCGGACATGCTTGATGCGGGCACCCTTATTACATGTTGCAGCGAAGTCGAAGTCGTCGGGTCGCGAGCACGGTGGATGATATACGAAGACATTGTGAAGATCTGCAAGGTGCTCTGCTTTATCATGTTTAGTTGTGCCGGCGACCTTGTGTCTATTGTGGTGTTGTTGGCCTGGGTTTGCTGTTGGTCTTCTTTTTGGCTAGGCCGAGGGATCTCTTTTGTGTTTTCTCTGTTTTCATCCATTGATCACTTGATCACACATTGTTTCCGGCTTGCTTCCTGCTTAATCTATGAAATGCCAACGAATGCTGGATCTTTCAAAAACTCCATATGTAGTCAGTTGTTGAAATCTCTAGAAAGACAAATATTTAGAAACGAAGGATGTATATTAAAATCCGTTATATACATCCGTATGTAATCTATATTAAAATCTCTAAAAAGACTTATACTTAGGAGCAGGGGGTAGAACAGGAGAAGAGGGATATCTACTGGTATAATCGATGTGTTCTTGTGTTTCTTCTATCTCTGATTTTTTTTTAAATGTTCTATGTCTGAATTTCGAACAGGCCGACACTTGTTAGTCTAGCAACATACGCTGCCCCAAAAGAAAAGGGTGGAAGTAGTGGCAAGTGGGCGATTGTGTAGCTGTTGTTCCGTTTAGACTAAAAAGGTAAAAGAAAATAAAAAATAGTGACATTGGACAACATTCTGTGTGACAACATGAGTTGTGCTCAACCATGACAACAGCAGCCAATTTTCTTAGTCAGAATGTTGGTCGGGAAGTTAAGCCCGTTCGCAACGGTGCTGTTACCAACACAATTCTTTACGGCGGAAATCAGACTCAAAACTTGGACATGTAACCCATGTGAGCCATATGGGTGATGGCGTGATTCCGGGGAAAGAGATCCTCTAACGTAGCTTGAAACTACTGCCGAGGGACGTCCTTCTCGCATCACCGTTCAGCAGCCATCCAACGGCAGCAAGTGGGAACCAAGGAAACAGAGTTAAAAAGCAGCGGAATGCCAGCCCAGAAGAGAAAGAGATACGGCCCAGTACAAAAAAGAAAAATACGTCCATCTGTTTACTCCCCGTCGTCGTTCGCTGGGCATCGCCTGCGCTGGCCATTGCCATGACGGTGCGTAACCCTAGCTCCGCCGCAGGTGAGAGAGCAACTGCCGCAGCCATTGCCACTCTGCACGGGAGTGCGACCGTCGCCGCCGCCTGCGTCAGAGGGAGAGTCGCTGGCCATGGCCGCCACCACCGTGTGGCTGCACCACGCTGCCGGGCTCGCGGCCGCCACGGGAGGCGCCAAGTGAGTGCCGCGTTGTTGAGCGCGAGCAGCCGCGGATGAAGGGCGACCAACACATAGCCTAGAGTGCGTCGTGGCCTGCAGTCTAACGCTAGAGGAGGCAGGCAGTAGCTCAGCAGCTGGAGTCTGAAATGAATTTTCAGAAAGAGTAGGGCATATCATTGATGCTGTCCATTTCAAATTGATACAAGGGATGTTGTCCATTTGTGAGCACACAAGTGATGTTGTCCATTTGAAATTGATACAAGTGATGTTGTCCATTTGGGAAATTGATATAGTGTAGGAGGAAAAAGAGATTAAATAAACTAACTGAAGTGAACTATGGTCCATAACACTAATTTTAAAATCATTGTAATATAGTGCATCAGACAAAAGAGATCATCTAAACTTGAGCAAAGTGAACTATGGCCCAAACTAAACACTTGACACTACAGAACGGTTCGGCCGGCGCGCCGACGCCTAGTACTCGCCTTTTGTATTAGCCTCTTCTTCCATCTCAATAGAGAAAGTGGAAAGTTTGATATCAGTTCTAGTGCGCTATTCATGCAAACTTCAGACTTAAGCACCGGATTGAAAAGGAGAGCAGGTCATCCTTTGCTTCTTATATTAATAAAGGGGAGAGGTTGATCAAGTTGAAAGCAATCTGATGTTCCTAACGTCAATACCAGTGAGCGATTTATGGGGAAGATGGCAGAAGAAAAGCAAATTTCAAAATTACATACAAGATTGAAGAATAGAGCAGATCGTTCTCCGGCGATTGACTCCTTCACTAGAACGCGATTGAAAGACAGAGCAGATTGTTCTCCAGCGATCAACTCGTTCACCACAACACGCTCTTTTCCATCTCTCTCGCGCCGTTTCTGTGATCCTCGCAATATTTTAAATAGCACGCTATTTCGCCGTTATAACACGGTTATAGCATATTTGGAAGGGAGACGTTACGTTTTGGCAAAATCGGACGCTACGGCGCTAATCGCGTAATTAGCGCGCTACACACGCTATAACGTTGTAACGTTATAACGTGCAGACCATGTAAAACTGAAATAAGCACAGCCCAGCAGGCCCAGCAGGCCAAAACCAACACACGACCACTAGCTTTCTCACTCCTTTTATCAGATTCTCCCACTAGCTTTCTCACTCCTTTTATCAGATGCATATATTGCTTGCTCCTATGAAAAATTTAGTTGCTTAAATACTTTATTTCTAGATATATTTGATTTTTTTTGCAAACACTATTTTAAAATATAGCACGCTATTAGCGCGCTATAACTTGTGTAGCATTTAGAGAAGGGCCTCGCTATATTTTGTAGCGCGCTATTTAAAATATTGGATCCTCGCGCGTGTTTCCGTATCCTCGCGCCATTTTCTCCTCATATTAGGCCAGATTGGGCCACATCACGTTTCTGGGCCGGTGGCTAAGCTGTGTGTACTAGATGATACCCCGCGCGTTGTTGCGGGAAATATTGCCTAAAGTTGATGTTTTACTCATCAATTGACTCTCCTAAAAGGACAAAACGATGAATAAATGATTCTTATTTGAACATACTTTAGAATGATAGATAGGTAAGTAAGATCAAACCTCCAACTTATATCATTCAAAGCTTGGACAATAGATGAACAATCCGAAGGAGACTGGTTAAACCTTTTCAATATATGCACCATCTCCACTATCTCTGCAAGTGGAATAAACTATCAAGCTGCAGCTAAAACTTGAACACCTAGCTACAACCCCAAGTCTTGATTGTGTGCAATCTGTATCCTAACACCCATGTACATTTACTTTAATCAATCCCACAACAGGAGATAAACAAATGTCATACAAATGTCATTAGTCCCGATAGAACCTTCGCAAAGTTCCTTTGTAGCTGGTCCTACACGGTGCCCCTTATCTATGCCGTTGATCACCATATGGAGATGTGTGCTAGTGCCACATATGCAGTAGTATTTCTGTAGCCACGGAGTGATTTAGTCTGAAAGGCTACGCTGAACAGTAGCAAGATTTCCCGTGCCACCAGCGCTGTCCCGTCGTGTCACTGCCTCTCCGATTGACTACTTGTGGTCACGAGCCTCGCCGCTTGACTACTTGTGGTCACGAGGCAAGCAGACCGCAACAGCCGCATTTGTTTACACCCACTTGCTGACGTCTGTCAGCACATGTAGCGCTCTCTCTCTCTCTCTCACTCTTCACTTTCTGATTTCTTTTCACTGCATGTGAGAGGGAGCGGCCGAGCTGGTGCATGTGCGTCCCGTGCTGCAGTGTAGATGCTCTGTCCGGTGTCTAGCTCACTGCTGTTGCAGCCTACATGCGAGAGAGAAAGAGTGGGGCAGTACCCCACAGCTAGAGAGAAAAAAGCATGGACTTTTTAGAGACAGAGATAACCTGTGTGAGAGACTGAGATACTAGCGAGAAATTTATGAAGACAAAAAATAGAGTCAAGAAAACTTCGTATTCTCAAATTTACCTTCTCAAAATAGAGAGAGACACCTTTGAGAAATTGAAGAGAGAGAGAAAGAGAGCGCCCTTGTGAGAGAAAAGACTTACTTTTTAAAGAAAGTGAGAGATGAATGAAGCGGTTGTTTTTTCATAGGTGAGAAAGAGACTGTGTCAGAGACTGTGCATGTGAGAGAGTGACGGCATGAGGCTGCATGTGACTGAGTGAGAGAGAGGCGTGCGGCACGAGGCCAGGGCAGATGTCCTTTCACCTCATCAACAGTGCGTCCTGCCAGTATATTATGCGTTGATCATCCTAACAGAGCTGCAACTTTTCAAACTTCTGCACATATCTCGATGCATCACAATCCACTCTGGACGGCCCTGATATAGGGTGCCACATAGCTCGGCCTACACAAAACCGTGTTCTAGAACCTTACGGCTTTGATCTTCTAAATATACATATAGTGTCTAGTTGTACCTGCATCAGAAAGCTCCCTCTTCTGACTAATTCTATGCATTGGATAACAAAACTCTACAGAAAGAAAATAAAAAAACTATCATTATGCAACTTGTTCTTAACAATCACTCACTTCGAGTGCCAAAAATAGCTCAATTACATAGATTAAATGCACCAGTAGGATACAGTCATGCATGCCCACTGAACCCGTTGCTTTCACACAAAGTCTGAAATTCACAAATTTGTTGATTCTTCATAGAGGATTAACAGAGAGAGAGAGGGAGAGAGAGTTAAGACAGAGAGTAGGGAGACAAACATTTTGAGAGAGAGACAGAATTAACAGAGAGAAATTATCCAGTCCACTGCCGCCTAGCTCCTGTGGTGGTCTCACTTTTGTGCATCTGCAATCAAAGGAGAAGGAATAGTACAGTGCCCTTGGAATCAAGTGGGAGAGGGGATTAGCACCAGCACAACCGGCCGGTGCATGCACGCACACCCAGACGGCACACACAACACACACATGCTCACCCGGCCAGCGAACAACACACTCACCAAAAAGACTCATTACTGCTGCAAGGATTTTTGAGATGATCCAAACAGGCATACATGTCAATTACAGAAACCACATATTGGAATTTAAGGCGAGCATATCCAAATACTGTTGGAAGGATTGTTGAGATGACAACCCAAACAGGCATACTTGTCGTCAATTACAGAAATCAACTATTGGAATGGACATATGCAGAACTTCAGCTCGGATAAGATTAAGACCTCGCGGGCAGTCCTCCTGGACTCGCATATCATGAAGACAAACGCAAAATTGTCCCATTATTTTGCTTTCCATTATGACAATTCCTGCAAGAAACAGTTTGAAGAAACCAGCCAAATTGACTGAAATCAGATGAAATCAATCATATCACAGATGCAATGCACTGTATGACCTGTGCGATGGAATCAGTGGATGTGGAAAGTACAGCTGAATGCTCCATCTGTAGTGATTACTGATGGCCTTATGATGAAGTAACAAACTGACAGATACCATAGACAGAAGAACTAATCGGCAGGAAAAGGAGTTGGAGACGACACGAGAGGTGGTGCCGATGTGTGGGTGGGCGGCGAAGGCCTCCAGCCATCGAGTCACATCCACCTAGGTTTGATTGTTCGTTCCCGGTCGCACACATGGCCGGTGCGGAGCATACAAACCATCCAGGGGGATCTAGATATATATAGAGAGAGCGGGAGATGGGCTCACCTCGATCCGGTGCTAAAGCACTCCATTCGCTGCTGATGTGTGCCCATGCTCCGTAGNGGCCGTTTGCCGCCCGCCGTGGCCTCTTCCGCCGCGCCCGTCTTGCCAACGCCGGCGCGCCGCTACGCCCCGGTTGGCCTGGGCGAGCGCCTTGGCAGGCTGGCGCCCGCACGCCCGCGCCCGTAACCCGACGCCCGATAGGCCCCTGTGCCTATGACAGCGGGGTCCCACCCCCAAAACGTTAAAAATAATATAAAAAAAGAATAATAAAAAATATATTAATTAATTAATTAATTAACTAAATTAATTAACTTAAATAGTTGAGTTTAATTAACCTAATTAAAACTGTTATCGAGACAAATACCATAGACAGAAGAACTAATCGGCAGGAAAAGGAGTTGGAGACGACACGAGAGGTGGTGCCGATGTGTGGGTGGGCGGCGAAGGCCTCCAGCCATCGAGTCACATCCACCTAGGTTTGATTGTTCGTTCCCGGTCGCACACATGGCCGGTGCGGAGCATACAAACCATCCAGGGGGATCTAGATATATATAGAGAGAGCGGGAGATGGGCTCACCTCGATCCGGTGCTAAAGCACTCCATTCGCTGCTGATGTGTGCCCATGCTCCGTAGCTGCCGAAGTCTCGAGAGGGAAGGGAGGAAGAGCACACTCGATTTTCCGTGAGGTGAGGGAACTGCCCCATCGTCCCCAGGCCTCCGCCGCCTGATTCCCTCAAGCCGCTGCCACATCTTCATATACAGACGCCGCTAGGGAGAAGTCACCTCAGAAGTACATCTGGGCAAGGATGTGACGGAAAACTGTTTTTATTCGAAGCCTTGAAGGCAAATTTTGTGGAGATATATTGATTCAGGGAAGAGGAAGAGGAACCATCGGGATAGGCTTCTGAATATGGGCGATGTCACTACTCACTACTCCGGCCGGCCGCTCAAATGCCTCCTCAATTAATCTTATGGAACGTGTGGGATAGTAATAATTAATTGAAAGTACATAGTGGATGGTGGCTTTATGTAGCTACGTGCTGGTGGAAGGATGCTACGTGAGCCTGGAGAAGAAAAATAATAATTAAGAGATTAAGTGACGTGGTTGAAAATTGCTGAGGTGGCTAGATGATGATGTGGACGGGCTGCATGTTGAGAGAATTGGAAGTAGTGGGGATCAACTTCTTAAGAATGTAAGATACCCCGCACGTCACTGGTTTTCGTTGCGAGTGAAAGCTTCTGCCGTCGGATGGCTGCTGAACGGTGATGCGAGAAGGACGTCCCTCGGCAGTAATTTCAAGCTACGTTAGAGGATCTCGTTTCGATTCCGGAGCACGGACTGTTCTCCACTCTCGTGTTGCCGGATTGAAAACAACGAACTGGTTCATCTCTACAGAAATATAGTCACGCACAGGGCCGTCTTCAGGATTTTGGGGCCCCGATGCGAAATGGAAAGCAAGGCCCTAAAACTTACAAACTTCATATAACTAAATAACCAATATAACTTGAACATATAATTGAAGAACTATTTGAATCTAAGTCGAGTTGTCAGATGGGTACAAGTGCGGCATGCTCCCTCCTTCGGTGTCCGACGTCATGCCGATGGTTATTGATTGTATAGTCCATTCAACGGGTGTTGACAATTTGTCAGGCATGATCAGCGGATCACATATAATATGCCAGATCGAATCTTGACTGTCAACTTCTATAGAATACAAGAAAACCAATTTTTTTTCATACAGGCATTCTTACAAACACCTTGCAAACAAACACCATTCTAGGTAAAAACTCACAATATACGTTCCAAAGCAAGAAATCGTCATAATTCCCAAACAAAACATGCAAGGGAAGCATATAATCTCACTATATGCAACAATTGCATAATTATAGAAACAAGAAATCAGAAGAAAGAAGGAAATACCAAACCAATCAACGGACGGGAGGGAGGGTTGAGTGGTTACCTGGTCGGGGCAACGGGAATTTGGCGGAAGATGGGGGAGAGGTCGAGATGGGGAGGCGGAAGTCTAGCATTTGGCACTACTGGCCGGGACTGGCCGCTAGAGTGGTAGGAAGGGAAGCTGGGACCCAGGCTCGCTTGTCCTCTGATGGCATCGTGAATAGAGGTGGAGAAGACATTACGTACGGGTGTGGTGTGTGTTTTGGGAATAAAAAACGAACCTGTATGCTAATGTTTTCTCTGATTTTCTTCCGATGAGGACCGACTTTTCTAGGTTTTTTCCTCTGATCGGGGTCCCATAATTTTGGGGGCCCTGTGCGGTTGCACCGTTCGCACATGCCTCTCGACGGGCTGGTCACGCATGTAGTGACAAAGAATTGAAAAGAGAGCCTTTCCTCAGTGGTTGGGCATGCGGTTGTGCAGTCTAACGAGCCGAGTTCAATTCCTAGAATGAACAGGTGATGCACATGAGCTTTTCCCCATTTATTAAGGATCAAGTTTGTTGTGTGATGGAACCACTCATCAAGAAAAATATCTTGATACTCATTAAAAAAATTAAGGACCATATTTATCTTGGTACTCATACTAAAATGGTTGTATGCTCTCTATTCGTGCAGAGGCCGGGAAGTGAAAATCTCTCCCATTTTACAAGGTCGTCCTCCCCGCCGGCGACTCGGGTGGCGGCTCCCATCTCCTTCCCCTCGCCTCCTCACCACCTCCCCCCCCCCCCTCCTTCCCCGTTGGCCGGGGCAAAGCCCCTCGTGGTGGACGACGGCGGGGCCCGATCTGACCTCGAAACTGCAACGGTGGCATGGGACGTGTTCTTCCTTGGAAATTCTTTCAACTCACTCCGATAAGGGCATGTTCTGAAGTCTTCCCAGCTATCCAAACTCCAAAAATTCTACTTCTTAACCCAGCTTTTTACTCCATGCAGTGACTCATGTCTATTCTGCACTGAAAACAACTTTTGCGTCGCAACCTTGGGCTTCCAGCGGCTGCTGCACCATATTGGGCTGGATGGAGGTCGTCCAATGGGCTGCATATACGACCCAAAATGAAAGGAGAGACGTGTTGAGCCTGTTTTCACGAAGAAAAATGGGAGGAGATAGATCAAACGATACTGATATATCGGCCGATTTATCGCTTATCAAGGTCATACCGATAAGATAAGTGAATATCGTCGCATTTACCGGTCTGGCCAAAATATTGATCTGACAACTGATAATATCACCGATATTCAACGATAAATCTGTGGGACCCAACCGGTTTAGCTCTTTATTTTTTTATATTGCTTGAGTTTTTGTAGTCTGATACATGGATGATGCCTTCTATTTGTGTAGATGGCTACTTTCGGTACATATCATTCACTTATGAGGAATACAAATGACATGGCTTTCGAGTTTGCCATGTTGATTGACCCTGATGCTACGAAAACCTGAGATTTATAAAAACCTTGTCGATAAATAGTCGACCGATAAAATCAATAAATTGACCGATAAGCTGATTTATCTCTTATCTTGGGTCGATCGATAAGTTAACGAGAAGCGATATCCCCAACATTGATAGAAAGTTGTGTTGGTTTCCAGCTTTTTTTCCTTCATTCATGAACGTAGAAATTTTAATTTCGAGGGTCACAAACTCGCCAACTATGCTTGTATTCTAAGTGCAGGTAGACATATCTGCCTAGGGAGTCTCCATGACCCAGCTACTTCACCTTTAAACATTTTGTTGAATGAGTAAAGCGGTGAGATTTTCTCAAAAAGAAAAGGCTACATTCCCACTTGGTCTAAAAAAAGCTACATGCTCACTCGGTTCCGTAATTTCCTATTCGGCCCTTAAGGCAACCGTTTCTTCGTTAATTGCAAACGGACGCACACACCCTGCACCGCTCTGGGCCACGCCTACTTCATCTTTTGGAAGGAACCGGAGCAACCACTAGGCCATCTCACCCGCTTGTGCACACTTACTTCGATTTTTTCTTTCATTTATTTCTCCAGTTCGTGGAATCCTCGGCTTTGGGAAGCTTTCCAAACCAGTTTTTCCCGGTTCGCTGGTTAGTTTTCGGGCGGTTATACTCGTTTTCTTTTCTTTTTTCTTGTTCTTGTTCTTTTTGTTTTTATTTTTTCTAAAATGCGCAAGTTTTTTCAAATCCATAATTTTTTTTACCAAAATCGATGAACTTTTAAAATTAGATGATTTTTTCAATTTGATCAACCTTTTCAATTCGATGCACTTTTTTCCAAACTCACGAACTTTTTTCAATTATATGCTTCTTTCAAATTCATGAACTGTTTTCGAATTTACGATTTTTTTGGGATCTACTTTTTAAAAGTCAGACAGTCAAACAACCAACAAAAGTCCGATGGTCTAAGCCAAATTTAATATTTTGGAATAGCATAACAGAAGTTTCTCATGACTTAATATCAACAATGAAACACATTCCTGATTTATTACTTCTTCTCGCCAAGTTACATATGGCCCCTTGTCACTTGAAACACATGCTTATTGCTGGCCTCCGCTGGTGACGATGGGTGGTGGCGGTATTTTGTAAGCTACACATGATAAAGAACAATATCATAAAACTAATTGCAAAAATGTAAGACGTAAAATGTGAAAGTGGACAATAATTTATGTAATTTCACTTACTTCCGCAATGTTCAGTGCTCGCAAGTTTATGGCCACACTCTCTTGCCACATGGACTAGTTTCTTAGGATCGATATCATGCTCGTCTACCTCATCAAGATGTTTACAGATACCATTGATGTCCTCCTTCGCCATGGCTTCACAACATTCAGTAAATGCTTTCCCGGAACCTTTGTGGCCTTTACGAATTGCCGGCCTACAAACAGAGAATACCCTAGCCTTTATAGTTTCCCAGTCTTGCTCTGCAAATGCTGATTCAAAATTGTGCATCACTAAAATGACTACAATGCATACGAGGAGAAGTTTCACTTCTTTAGAGACCATCTTGGATGATGCCTTTGTGAGTTCTGGAGGATTGCATATGGAATTGGTGAATGGCGATATATGTAGGTATGTGATGGCTGCAAGGTTTGTTCTCTAGCAACACCTTAATAAATGTTCAAATCGACGTATGTCTAATGCGAGAGTAAATGTGTGGATCCTCCTATGCCCAATATCAAATTAATTGTTCGATATCTCTTTTCCTACAGTCATGATAAATGTAGAAACTCTATGCTCGGTTTATGTATCTTTCATCAAATACAACAGGAGCAAATTAATTTTTGATAAAGACCACTCATATAAATGAAGTATCTAACATAGCAATCTCATAATAAATGTGCAATATAAATTTGTGGATTCAAGAATTTTTTTTAATGTATTCTTTGGATGTCCAGTACCACAATAAAATGCCTGATATCTCTAAAAGCATTTCGATGATCAATGAAATGCAGAGGCACTGGGTCCAACGTTACAGGCACATGAGAGTAAAAAGAAACCGCGTGAGTATATTTATAGATGCACAATGTTGTGAAAAATGCGAAATAATACATGTGTAATTTACCATCTGAAAATTTGTCAGCCATGCCAGGTTCTCTGTTGTAACTTCCATCTTATGTTTCAAATAGTTCACGTAACTTCCTTGTCCAATTTGCAATGAGCATCGTCAACGCAAGTAGAAACATAGTATGAACATAATCATTTGTAAACGGTTAAGAGAAAAATCTTTCAAACAGTCCTCTTAACTTCTGGCATGCAGTTCCATTTTATGTTTCATATAGTTCACTTAGCTTGGATGTTGCAGTTGGTCTTGGCGCCAATTGGCGCAACGGATCATCTGGTTGTAACATATACTGCCTTTGTTGCCTGTATACCTTGTAATCTTGGTAATAATTTGCTATCCAAGAGTGTATACTACCAAAGTGAANCATCGTCAACGCAAGTAGAAACATAGTATGAACATAATCATTTGTAAACGGTTAAGAGAAAAATCTTTCAAACAGTCCTCTTAACTTCTGGCATGCAGTTCCATTTTATGTTTCATATAGTTCACTTAGCTTGGATGTTGCAGTTGGTCTTGGCGCCAATTGGCGCAACGGATCATCTGGTTGTAACATATACTGCCTTTGTTGCCTGTATACCTTGTAATCTTGGTAATAATTTGCTATCCAAGAGTGTATACTACCAAAGTGAACACTGATGGAAATTCACTTCCGAGCAGCCGGATCCTTGCCCACAGCAATTACAAAGAACTGCATACTATGCATTGACGAAGAAACACTATCACTATGAGAACATTCAGAGTCCTGCACAGATTCAGACTACATGTAATCAACCAATTCATGCACGAATGCAATTGCACTCATGGTTTGCACAAATGGTTCCGCGGCCATTTTTCACCACAGACGAAACACAAACCCTTGCTCGATAGTATTGATGAAGAGTTGACCATTTGCCATCAGTCTAAACTTGTTTTGGTTATTCCTGAAACTTACTATCGTTTGCCTGTTTTGGTTTTGGAGGTAATGGTAAAGGAACTGGCATGGCCCTCCTGCTCCCTATTGAACTGATCGGTGTCAATCCATCTCCAAGTTCCTCATGTAGTAGTGCTAAATCATAATAAGCACTATCCAAGTCCTTCGGTTTCTGCCGAATAACACCAATCCTGAACCAGGTTTCAGGCCATAAAGAATCGAGTAGTATAATGGAAGTAATTATCAATATCTTCATAAGTAGACAACTGATCCTATGGTTCAGCAAAACGTTCCACATAATCCTCAACAATAGTAATTTGAGCAATGCTGAATAACTTGCGGATCAAGGACTGGTGTTGATTAGGGCCAAACCTGGACTGCAGATCCTGACAGAATTCCACCCATGAGGCATGTGGCGTTCATCCCTAAGCTGATTCTAATCATCTAGCAGTCGCTCCTTCAAAGTGAACCGTGACCATGGAAATCCAACGGTGAGCAGGGGTACACCACAGACGAAACTGATCCTCACAAGGTGTTTGCCAGAGGCGAGGATTGGAGCCATAAAACCCAGGAACATCCAAGCGTATACCAAAGGCGGAAGTATTAGTAGCATCCAAACTTGGATGACTCGGGATGGAATTATTTTGGGGGGATGGAGTGAAATCTTGCTCACCTCTGGTTGGAGGAGGGGCATGGATGTTATATGATTTCCCCCGGTGGTTGTTGTCGAAGCCAAGTGCATCTGAGGCGCCGCCGCCATGCCCGTTCCCAGCATTGAACGAGGCGAGCCTTCCTTGCTCATGTTGCCCGGTTCTGCTTGACGTCGAGCGCAAGCTCCTCGCGAGTGTGGTTTTTTTGGAGTTGAGGCTCCATGGCACCCGTTTTACCATTCATGCATGAAAATCATTTTTTTGAGGTTTCAAAAAAATCTGAAATAATACACATGAACATAGAAATGTGTACTTCATCTCTATAAAATTTAATGGTGGAATACACTTTGGTGTGAGCTAGACAAAAAAAACAAAATCATGTACTTCTAGCACATGCATTATTCACTCTAAAAAGCCTATTTTGTGCAGCTCATACTAATACGTATTTCATCATGAAATTCTACATATATGTACTACACCTTTGTTCATGTGTGGTATTTTTCAGAATTTTTTTGAAACCTCAAAATATGATATAAAAAATTGTGTGTGTGTGGCCAACAAAATGGGTGCCATGGAGCGTGAGCGCCGTCGACCCTCATCGAAACAAGTCCGTCGAGCGCTGCGCTGTACGCCTCCAAGAGTTTACTCATGGATTTGAGCAACTGCTCGCCATGATCCTTGAACTTCTGATCGAAATCGGTGGCGATCTCGGTGCGTGGGAGCTCGTAGATGCTCCTCCCTTTTCCTGATAAATTCTCCATCGCCTCTGGTCACCTCCTGTCTCGACGCACACACAAACGTTTTACAAAATAGCTGTTATGGCCTCTCAACCTAGTCCGGGCCAAAATGCCAATTGGGCTTGACTCGGTTAAGCTTTGGCCGAACCACTAGTCCATCTGGTATTTGATCGCTTCCCGCTTCAGCGCCTGTTGTCGGATAATGAATAGATCCCGGCTGGAGTAGGAGTAGAGATGCTGACAGATTGCACATGCCATCACATCGGAGGAAGAGGCCAGAGAAACGATCGGAGGCGGCCATCACGCTATACGTGCAAGAGTTGAGGGAACAAGTGCCACGAGGCTTCAGTGCGGCAGGGATTCGAGGCACGGAGGGAGGGTCTCATTTTGGCACCATTGAGGGTGAGGTAATCTTCGGTCTCGGAGATAGGTGATCAGGAAGGGGTGTGTGGTGGCTAAGGTCGCCTCGCGTGCTCCCTTGCCATGACCAGGCACCATGGCTGGAGTTGCCCGTGCGAGCGCCGAAGGCTTCTTCATTCAGGATGCCA
>LR880966.1:757698826-757712091 GCA_904067115.1 Aegilops sharonensis | reverse complement strand
TAAGCTCATGTCATACGGAGGCCGGTTAATCTTGATAAATTCGGTGCTCACGAGTATGCCTATGTTTCTCTTATCGTTCTTTGAGGTCCCAGTTGGTGTTAGGAAAAGACTGGACTTCTATCGATCACGCTTCTTTTGGCAGGGTGATGAACTTAAAAGAAAATACCGGCTTGCTAAGTGGGATATCATCTGTCGACCCAAAGACCAAGGAGGGCTTGGTATTGAGAATCTTGAAGTTAAGAACAGATGCCTTCTTAGTAAGTGGTTGTGGAAGCTCGCTTCAGGGACTGAAGCCATGTGGGCGCAGATCCTTCGCAGCAAGTACCTCCAGACTAGAACGCTGTCCCAGGTAACAGTTAGGCCGACTGACTCGCCTTTCTGGAAAGGACTCATGAAAGTCAAACAACTACTGTTCAGTAGGACAAGAGTTGTTATTGGAAATGGGGCTACTACACGTTTCTGGGAGGATACTTGGCTTGGCGACTCACCCTTGGCCATTCAATATCAGTCTTTATATCGTATTGCTCAACGACGTGAGGTGTTCGTGGCTACAGTATTTCATTCTATCCCCCTTAATATTCAGTTTAGACGGTCGCTAGCGGGCAATCGTTGGGAAGTTTGGCTCCATTTGGTTAGGAGACTAATGGAGGTTCAACTTTCTGACCAACCTGATGAATTACGCTGGAAGTTGACTAGGTCTGGAGTATTTACAGTTAGGTCAATGTATATTGATGTTATCAATTCGAACTCCATTCCAACTTCCAAGAATGTCTGGGATGTCAAAGTTTCTTTGAAAATAAAAGTGTTTATGTGGTTTGTCCATAAACAAGTTATTCTAATAAAGGACAACTTAATAAAGCGTAATTGGACAGGACCTACTAGGTGTAGTTTCTGTGATCGGGATGAGACAATTAAGCGTCTTTTTTTTGATTGCCCGTTGGCCAAGGTCCTTTGGCAGACGGTCCACATTGCTTTCAATATTACTCCACCGACTACTGTTAATACTTTATTTGGGACTTGGCTTAATGGGATTGAGTCTACCTTAGCAAGACATATTCGGGTTGGAGTCTGCGCTTTGCTGTGGACCATCTGGCTTTGCAGAAATAATTTGGTTTTTAACAGAACATCACGGATTCATTTTTTGCAGGTTATTTTCCGAGCTGCGGCAGTGATCCGTTCGTGGTCGCTACTCACTCCGATGGAGGCCAGGAAGCATTTGGTTACTGGGTCTATCCGTTAGGAGATGGTAGCTCGGGATATCTTCAACCGGTTTGGATGGCGGTCATGTAATAGGATAGGCAATTAGTTTACCTACCTTGTTTAGCCAGCCGGTTGTGGCATCTTTTCCTGGCTAGTTTGTGTATCTAGCCTTTTGCGCTCTGTGTGGGCTGCTTTTTCCTTCTTTAAGTTTGAGACTTTGGAACTTTGTTGGCACAATTTGTTTCTTGGTTAATAAGATGGCCGTATGCATCACTCTTGATGCAGAGGCCGGGGAGCTCCCCCTTTTCGAAAAAAAAATCACGGATAACATAATCACGGTTTATGAATGCCTTCATTTCATGAAGAGAAACCAAGCAAATAAGAACAAGTTTTGTGCGCTCAAGTTGGACATGATGAAAGCATATGACAGGGTGGAGTGGGATTATTTACAGGCATGATAAAGCTGGGATTTACAACGAGGTGGGTGGATATTGTTATGAGCCTGGTGAGATCAATGAAGTTCTCAGTTCAATTTAATGGTAAGAAGCTTCAGCAGTTTACACCTTCACGTGGCATTCGGCAGGGAGACCCAATTTCTCCATATCTATTCTTGATTGTAACAGAAGGCCTTTCGTGCCTCCTTAAATCTACTGATGAGTCATCCAACCTTAATGGCATCCAAGTGGCCCCTTCGGCGCCACCGGTTAACCATTTATTATTTGCTGATGACAGCCTGCTATTTTTTAAGACTAGTATTGATGGGGCAAACAAGGTCAACCAGTTGTTGAACAAGTATCGTCAGGCGTCTGGGCAACGAATAAAAAATGAGAAATCATCTATTCATTTCAGTAAGGGTTGTCCAGAAAGTGTAAGGTTGGAGGTCAAGAATCAGCTACATGTTCCAAATGAGTCTTTGAGTGCTAAATATTTGGGCCTACCAACAGAAGTTCATCAAAAAACAGTTTTTTCAAATATCTCAAGGATTATTTATGGAGTAAAGTGCAAGGGTGGATTGAACAAACAAACGACAGGCGAAAAGGTATTGGTAAAGGTCCAGTGCTTTTCATGTCATGTTTTAAGCTTCCAAGAGGATTGTATGAGCACCTTAATATGTTGATACGGAAGTTTTGGTGGGGATGTAAGGAAGGAAAAAGGAAGCCAGCCTGGGTGTCTTGGGAAGCTATGACCCAACCCAAAAGATTGGGAGGTTTGGGTTTTAAAGATTTGAGTTATTTAACTTGGCCTTGCTAGCTAAGCAGGCGTGGCGAATTTTTACAAAATCCTGAATCTTTAGGTGCTAGAATTCTAAAGGGGGTTTATTGCCCAAACAGAACTATTCTGAATAGAAGGCCGGGACATACTTAAGGTGGGTCTTATTAGACGGATTGGTAACGGAGCAGCAACAAACATATGGCAAGACAATTGGTTACCTAGAGATGTGATGATGCGCCCTTATGGGAGGCGTGGGATAGCAATGCAGAAAATGTTTCCAAGTTGATTGATAAAACTGCAACCTCATGGAATATGGCGAAATTAGAAGAGGTCTGCCTCCCGATTGACATACCATCTATATTGAGCATCCCACTGAGTACCACTGAGATGGAGGACATCGTGGGCATGGAACTTTGAAAGAAGTGGTAAGTACACTGTAAGATCAGTGTACAGAATGATGGTAGTGACCAAGTTCTGAAGGGGGGCCCTGATTGATGGATCAGCAGGTTCATCAAGTACAGATTTTGATGGAGAGTCTTGGAAACTGCTATGGAACACACCGGTGCCCAGCAAGATTCGGATGTTTTTATGGCGTCTTGCCAAACATTCGCTTCCAGCAGAGGATATTAGAGAAAACAGGAACATGTCAGCATTAAGTCTGTGCGGGTTATGCGGAGCTGAGGACTCATGGCATCATTCGCTTCTTGAGTGTTCGATGGCTAGATGCATTTGGGCTTTGATGGACGGAGAGCTAGCAGAACATCTGTGCGAGACCACGGAGCCAAGTGCCAAACAGTGGATATTTTCGATGATAGATACACAATCACATGATGCTTTTGTAAAGTTTGTTGTAACGTTGTGGGCAATATGATGGGCGAGAAGGAAGGCGATCCACGAAGAGATATTCCAAAGTCCTTCAGCCATGCACCAATTCATAAACAGATTCATTTTAGATCTTGACTTTTTGCCAAAGAAAGTACCAAGTGCTCTGAAACAGCAGGCAAGCAAGACAACCAAACCAAAAGCTCCACCATGAGATCCATGTGGATGCTGGCTTTGCAAGAGAACGAGCTGGAGGAGCAGCAGCTGCAGTGTGCTGAGATGAGAAGGGAAATTTTTTAGGTAGCTCAGCACTGGTCATCAATGGCATAACAGATGCTGCTACTCTTGAATCAATAGCATGCAGGGAGGCATTATTTTTGGCGGAGGATCTACAGCTGCAGGACTTCATTGTTGCTTTGGATTCAAAACAAGTTATTATTGATATTGAGAGGGGGAGCCAGGGAGGATATGGAGTCATCATACAGGAAATCAAACAGCGGGCATTGTCTTTTNAAGATCAGTGTACAGAATGATGGTAGTGACCAAGTTCTGAAGGGGGGCCCTGATTGATGGATCAGCAGGTTCATCAAGTACAGATTTTGATGGAGAGTCTTGGAAACTGCTATGGAACACACCGGTGCCCAGCAAGATTCGGATGTTTTTATGGCGTCTTGCCAAACATTCGCTTCCAGCAGAGGATATTAGAGAAAACAGGAACATGTCAGCATTAAGTCTATGCGGGTTATGCGGAGCTGAGGACTCATGGCGTCATTCACTTCTTGAGTGTTTGATGGCTAGATGCATTTGGGCTTTGATGGACGGAGAGCTAGCAGAACATCTGTGCGAGACCATGGAGCCAAGTGCCAAACAGTGGATATTTTCGATGATAGATACACTATCACATGATGCTTTTGTAAAGTTTGTTGTAACTTTGTGGGCAATATGATGGGCAAGAAGGAAGGCGATCCATGAAGAGATATTCCAAAGTCCTTCAGCCATGCACCAATTCATAAACAGATTCATTTTAGATCTTGACTTTTTGCCAAAGAAAGTACCAAGTGCTCTGAAACAGCAGGCAAGCAAGACAACCAAACCAAAAGCTCCACCATGAGATCCATGTGGATGCTGGCTTTGCAAGAGAACGAGCTGGAGGAGCAGCAGCTGCAGTGTGCTGAGATGAGAAGGGAAATTTTTTAGGTAGCTCAGCACTGGTCATCAATGGCATAACAGATGCTGCTACTCTTGAATCAATAGCATGCAGGGAGGCATTATTTTTGGCGGAGGATCTACAGCTGCAGGACTTCATTGTTGCTTTGGATTCAAAACAAGTTATTATTGATATTGAGAGGGGGAGCCAGGGAGGATATGGAGTCATCATACAGGAAATCAAACAGCGGGCATTGTCTTTTCACTTTTGAAGGTCTTTCTACTAATGTAGACGCCGATAGGTTAGCCAAGTTTTCGCATTCACTTAATCAAGGTAGACATGTTTGGTTAATCCAACCGCATGATCCCTTTTGTATCCCTCTCCATCAGGAGTTTGATTAATAAAGCTTGGTGATACCCCTAAAAAAAGCTAAACACCATCAAGTTTTAAAATAGTCCGGGATCAAAAAGTTCGGTGTGCTGATTTCCGGGATTGAAAGTTCAGGGTTCGATTTAGCTTTTGTCTACAGGTTTAAGATTTGTTTTGGACTTTTTCCTTGAGGTTACCAACATTATTTTTTTTTTTTGCGGTGGAAAACAAAATCATACATTCATACATACTTGGGCATGTGAGTAAAGGAACATGAATATTAATTAACATTCCTCAGGAAAGTGAACAATTAGTTAACAAGTTTCTTGTCTATGTCTGACAGAGGAGAAACAGAGGCATGAGCCACAACGAATGACAAAAAAAAGGTGCAGCAAACATAATAATGCACATAATGTGATGTTACTCAGCTCATCACATAACTGCCTCAGGCCGGAAGCTTTGAGTAGCAAGCCACATAAGAATAGTACTCACATGAATGTGTGAACCGACCATTTTTTATCTCATTAAGCTTCCCAGTATTGATGTTGTGCCACAAAAGCTTTTCTTCGTACTTGTCAAAGAGGAAGATAACATCCCTTTCAAAGTCAAGAGCAACAATCTCAAAATCACATAACCACTGTAGGTACTCTTAAATGGGAACAAAGTCATCCCTTTCAAATGCATCCTGTGTACGAAGACGATGCCTTAGAGACCACTTGCAAGGGCGATAAGCATCAAGATGGAAAATTTTAATTACGCGGCCACTCTCCTCTGGAGATGCCCACTGCAAGACCCCTGAAGATTGGCCAAAGGAACCACCCCAACAGTTTTCTGGAGGCTGGATAATATAATGACAAGGCACCATGCCGGAACTCATTGCCTCCAAGCCTTGAACCACAAGAATCTCATTTCTTTTGTTGGTCTGCACATGCAACACCCCACCTACAAAACTGTGTGGATTCTTAAACCGTACCCTATGATCCGAACTCCATGTATCATCCACTAGCCAGGTGAAAAGTTCAGAAGAGAACACCTCAAGTTTCCTTATACCCATTGGCCGACCTTTGGCATTCTGCACAAAGTGGAAAACGTAGAACTGTGCCGACCATGACGGATCAAAGGCCAGAAAAGTTGTATAATGGGAGTAATTTGGGACACATGGGTGATGGTTAGTGTTAGGAACAGGAAGAACTCTCCACTCTTGTGTTGCTGGGTTGCACACAATGAAGCGACAAGTATTTCCAGAAGTATAGAAGCTCTTGTAGCAGCAAAGGAGTAGGCCATTGGAACAATCCACAACTTCTAATTGCTCGTTCTGCGGCATGAATTTAAGAGCTC
Organism: Aegilops sharonensis; assembly: GCA_904067115.1. Taxonomy (NCBI): domain Eukaryota; kingdom Viridiplantae; phylum Streptophyta; class Magnoliopsida; order Poales; family Poaceae; genus Aegilops; species Aegilops sharonensis. The sequence goes on along the minus strand of LR880966.1, from coordinate 757,706,003 downwards.
AATCTATTTCCTTGTCGTCTGGGGACATGTTAACAACTTGGATAGAAGACCCATTATGTCCTTTGCACAAAACACCAGTCGGAATTTTTGGCAGCTTCCGGTTGTAGTGAGGATCAGAAGGGAAGCCGAGCCATGCCTTGCATACACATTTAAAGCGGCAAAAAGACTTGAACGGCACCCGAGAGAGGATTTCCACCATTAGATGGTCGGTTAGATGATTAGCAGCAGTAATCACCTTGTTAGAATCCATCTTTTATGGCAGATTACTGAAAGGACAATTTGACAAGGTCACCATAAAAAAGAAATAATTCTTTGGTCAGGGTAGCTAATAAGTTACGTTGGAATTCAATCAAATGATCAGTTTTAATTGGAATGAAGCAGTTGCCAGCAAAACTGAGATGTTGTTTAATTATTTGCACAATTAAAATGGATCAAAACATGCAGTTGTACTGAGTAAATAGCATAAAACTACTACTTTACGGGCTAGGGTTGCAAAAAACTACCAGTTTTTAATTTTTCTCAAAAAACTACCAAACGCGCGGTCGGCTGTTTCAAAAAAACCCAAATGACCGTTGCTTAAAAATTAAACCTATTTATGACAGGTCAGGCCCGCACCTAAACGAACCGTCTGTTTGACCGTTAACTGACTTGTGGGGCCCACCTGTCAGTGTCTCTCCCCATTTTCTTCTCCTCTCTAGCAATCTTCTTCTCCTCTCTCTCCCCTACGCCGAAGCACACCAGAGACCATGGCCGCCGGCCACATGCCGGCTCACGCCGCCGCGCAGAGCCACGTTCGTCGCCTCCTTCCGCACTGAGGCCCGCCCANACACCCCACCTACAAAACTGTGTGGATTCTTAAACCGTACCCTATGATCCGAACTCCATGTATCATCCACTAGCCAGGTGAAAAGTTCAGAAGAGAACACCTCAAGTTTCCTTATACCCATTGGCCGACCTTTGGCATTCTGCACAAAGTGGAAAACGTAGAACTGTGCCGACCATGACGGATCAAAGGCCAGAAAAGTTGTATAATGGGAGTAATTTGGGACACATGGGTGATGGTTAGTGTTAGGAACAGGAAGAACTCTCCACTCTTGTGTTGCTGGGTTGCACACAATGAAGCGACAAGTATTTCCAGAAGTATAGAAGCTCTTGTAACAGCAAAGGAGTAGGCCATTGGAACAATCCACAACTTCTAATTGCTCGTTCTGCGGCATGAATTTAAGAGCTCCATCTATTTCCTTGTCGTCTGGGGACATGTTAACAACTTGGATAGAAGACCCATTATGTCCTTTGCACAAAACACCAGTCGGAATTTTTGGCAGCTTCCGGCTGTAGTGAGGATCAGAAGGGAAGGCGAGCCATGACTTGCATACACATTTAAAGCGGCAAAATGACTTGAACGGCACCCGAGAGAGGATTTCCACCACTAGATCGTCGGTTAGATGATTAGCAGCAGAAATCACCTTATTAGAATCCATCTTTTATGGCAGATTACTGAAAGGACAATTTGACAAGGTCAGCATAAAAAAGAAATAATTCTTTGGTCATGGTAGCTAATAAGTTACGTTGGAACTCAATGAAATGATAAGTTTTAATTGGAATGAAGTAGTTGCCAGCAAAACTGAGATGTTGTTTAATTATTTGCAGAATTAAAATGGTTCAAAACATGCAGTTGTACTAAAGGAAGTGTATCTCCATCAGATCTTAGCAATCTACCTCTGCTTGCATATAGTTTTGTTGTGTGTGCGTTGGAAAGCAAAGTGATTTCCCATGAACAATCTATTTCTAGCTAGGGTGAAAATGGACCAGATTTTGTCAGAAGCAGGCCTAACGTTTTAGTCTTTGAATCGTTTACCGGAAGCGGCAACAGAGTGGGAAAACATGATACCGGTGACGAACGCGGACGAGTTGCAAGTGGACACAATGGAATACTGGAATACTCCCTCCATCCGGAAATACTTGTCATCAAAATGGATGAAAATGGATGTATCTAGAACTAAAATACATCTAAATACATCTATTTCAATGACAAGTATTTCCGGAAAAAGGGAGTAGTATTCACAGGAACACGTCAAAAAAACACTTTCGGTAAATAACACGTCATACATGTCAAAAAACACGGGAAAACAAGAAATTAGGTCACTTTCTGTGGTGCTAACGAGTTATAGTATCATTAATTATGCAGATAGTTCGGCAGAAACTTCTACACCATATTCTATAACACTATGCTTCGTAGTTTTAAAGAGCTCAGATTCAATTGAGGTCTCCAATTGAAATTAGGTCACATGATTTTGACCGGGTCAAATATTTCTTAAACCTCTCTCATTCAATTCTTTTATACAATACACTATGTGCTTCCTAACTTTTTAAGGTCTCACAATTAATTAAGGTCTTCAATTTAGAATTAGGTCACCCGATTTTGACTGGGTCAATAATTTCTAAGGAGCTCTCTCATTCAATTCTTTTAATTCCATATGTTCCCTAATTTTAAAACTCTTTCATTCAATTGAGGTTTTCAATTTTGAATTTGGTTTAAGATTTTGACCGGGCCAACAATTTTTTAAATCGATAAACCAGCCTATAAAAACATATCAATCTCGCGCAACCTCCCACCACCAAGAAAAAAGAAGAGCTACTATTGATATTGTAGCACCACAAATATATGTTGGTCAGCGGATAAAACAGAACCACGCCACAAAAGGCCCATTAAATCACCGCATCATAAATTAAAATAAAACACATTCCATCATTTTCCCCACCCGCCAAACTAAATATTACATCTGTTCCAAAATATAAGGGGTATTAGTTTTTTGGAAAGTCAATTTTCTTTAACTTTGATCAAGCTCAGAGCAAAAAAAAATTGATATCCATAATATTAAACATAAAAAGTATGAAAATTAATTTCATGATGAATCTAATCATACCAGTTTGATATTATGGATTTTGATATATTTTTCTACATATTTTATTTAACTTAAAAGGTTTGACTTTTCAAATAAGTAATAAACTTTATATATTGAAACAGAGTGCGTGATTTTTTTTAAGAAACCCAGCAACATCAACGGTGCAACAAAGCGCGTCCAACCCATCTAGTAATGAAATAAATAGCAGCTACATTACTACGTGCATATTAATTACCTGTGGTGTAAGATGCAGATCCAGTGTTTAGGGATCATGGGCATTTTTATGATCCAATCAAATTGAGTAGCCTTCGGTTTAGTGCATGCATGCCTTATAAATTTGCTAACCATGTTCTCGATGCAATCCGACCAGGAAATCAAATCGACGACACCTAGATTGAGTTATGCCGACATGCATGTACGCTTGCCTGTGCTCGTGTTATATATGCAGTGGTCCGCCGTGGTGGTGGTGCTCGACGTACGGGCGGCGCGGTGTACGTTCCGGTGATCCAGCGCGGTGGAAGGCACGCGCCGACGCCGGAGAGGAGCGATCGATACGGTAGCGGCGGCTGATCGATTTTGCTGTCCACCCGCTTCATAGACGGGTTTGGAGCCTGGGCTATATATACCGTTTCCGTTTGACGGACTGATGGGCCTATTCTTGCTACAACGCGTCCCCCAAGTAATGGGCCGGCCTATTTTGCTTTTTTTTTTGTTTATTAAAATTTTCTTTTACATTATTTTTTCCGTTTAGGTCTTTCTTTTGTTACTTTTTTTGCTCCCTCTCCTTTTTATTTTCTTTTCTTATATTTTATTTTTATTAACTATTTTAACCGTTGTTTTATTATTCACTTTCTTTTGGGGGTGGGGTGGCGAGATATGTGAAGCTTTTTCCAGTGCGTACAAGTATTTTTTTAGCTCATCCGCAAAAAAAAAGTATTTGTTTTAGCTGTCCATATCTGTCCTCTCAAAAAAACTGTTCATATTTGTTTTTCACATTTTTATATTTTTAGGAAAATACATGAAAACTTTTGAGCTCGTCAACATCTTTTTAAACACTTTCTAAGTATGCACAACACATTAAAAAAGTTTACAAGTATGTGCAGGCTGTTATTGTGTTCTGTAAGGGAAAAAGTCCATTTTAAACCTTAAACTTGTAAAGGTCGGACGAAATGAACCCTCAAGTCGAAATCCCGGTCGATTGCACCCTGAACTATGCAATCCCGGTCTAAATCAAACCCTGGCATCGTTTGAACTGGGATTCGTCTGATGGGCCGGCCCGCTGGAGTATTTTTTCGTTCAAGAACAAAAATTCCGAATGGCGCGCACCCAGCTCCCCGCTGAACCGATTGTTTTTTGAAAATACGCATTGAACATTTTTGTAGTATATGTTGAACTATTTTCGAATAAACATTGAACATTCATGGACGTTTGTGATAAACATCTTTTTTCATGGACGTTTTCAAATCCATGAACATTTTGTTCAAAATTCATAAAAAAAATCTTTTTAAATTCTGGTTCACAAGGTTCTTTTTTTCGTTTTCTATTTCCTAGTAAAACGGCCACGGGTTTTATATAGTTTAAAAAACTCGAGCTTTTAAAAAATTAGAAATTTACGGGATTAAAAAATAATATGCAAATTTGGAAAAAGGTTCGTCAATTTCAAAATAAATCATGATTTTTTTAAAAAGGTGACTAAAAAATAAAATAAAAACAAAGAAAAGCAAAACGAAAGAAAAAGGAAACAAAAGAAAGAAGAAAAAGGGAGTAAGTTAACACAACGTATGTAGTGTCCCAGGTGGTTAGTAGCGTCGTTCCAACCACCAGCATCGATCTCGATTTCGAACCACAGCGTGCGCTTCTTTTTGTTTTCTAAAAAAAACAAAAGCGGGCCGGGCCAGCAGGCTGTAGTCCCCTTTACATTTTTTTTATTTCTAAAAAAAATTAAAGCGGGCCGGCCCAGCGGGAGCATGGGTGAGCGCAGCAACGGCCTCAGCGAATTCCCACCGATCCCGGTCATCCAAACGATCCGAAGGTTCAATTTAGACCGGGATTGCATAGTTTAGGGTGCAATCGACCGGGATTTCGACTTGAGGGTTCATTTTGTCCAACCTTTACAAGTTTAAGGTTTAAAATAAACTTTTTCCTTCTGTAAGTGAAGCAACGTGGGGTAAAGTTGAGCCGTGTCATCATGATGTAGAGATTGTTATACCAGCCGACTGTTTCCTTTTAATTAATTTGTAAGACGGCGAGACAGGAGTCGCACTGCTCCCCGTGTTCCTTCCAAACACAAAATGATCACTTGGTCGTCTTTTCTTCTATGCTAAACTAGACAAGCTCTTGCTATAATACTCCTTGAGACATGCACATGAGTGCCCAGCCAGTTCATCGAAAAGTGTTATAAATATTTGTCCTCAACTGGACACTTTCTGCGTGTAGAAAAGAACAGACCAGTGCCTCCACCATACCGCACGTTTGCACTACTCTCGTGCGGCAATCGCGGCCATTTATTTTGCTCACAATGAAATAAAGTAACTCAGACAGAAAGCAGTTTCTTTTCTTCTCAAAAAAAAAGAAAGCAGTTTTTTTTTCGAAACGAACGTTTTTATTTTATTAAAACCATAACTATATTAAGTTTCTTTTTTTGCGAAAGAACTATATTAAGCTTCTATATGTGCTGCCCCTAATTTGCTGGATTTGCAGATGCGAGCCGCTAGGATGCTTCTATGATCCTCTAATGTAAGGATCTGCACCTGAAGCATCCCTGATGCCTCTGTCTCGTGCTGGCATGGATTTTGCATGCTAGATTTTGTTCTTTTTGTTCCACTGTCTGGGTTACCACAGTAGATGCAATTGACATAATCCAAAAGCCAGACAAGACAACAAATTCGACCTTTGACGTGTGTCTATTAAACTTTTTTTTTGCGGGGTAAGTGTCTATTAAACATAATAAAGTGTGATCAACATATATACTCTTCTCCAATCTAACAAGAGAAAAAAAGAGGATGCCGATATCCACCACATGTGTGGCATAATAGACATTCGTCCACATACCGTGTGTGACATGAGCGGAGGGGGGGAGGGGGGGCGGGGGCCAGCCCACACGGGCTGTGTGTGGGCGAACAATAGAATTGCCCACACGTGTGAGCGCAGTTGCTTCGTACCACACGTCCAACAAGTACTACTCATCCTCATCCTGCGCGTGTGGCACGAAGCAAATATGGACACACGTCCTGGCGCAGCTACAATAGGTATCCGCAAACTTAACTAGACGGTGATCTAGGCGTGTGGGCGAGTTGCAATGTTGTCACACGTGTGGGCATTAGTGTTTTCGAAAAATGATATGTGACCATCTATCACTCACACATGCTTTAGATATGTGATCTGTCTAAGTTTTCCCTTTTGGGAGGGTGTGATATGTCTGAGCTGATAGATAGATAGCTTTGCTCTGTCCAGTTCCAGCTCTAGCTGCATCCAAGAATAAAAACAGCGGGAATACCGAGTGCGCAGCGCGATATGATGTTTTCAGTGGGGGCATATATTCCTCGGCTAGAAAAGCTAATTTTTTCGTGTGTCAGTCTCAGCTGGTGTTGTCACCTAAAGCAGGAATCTCCCATAAATTTCTTCCTTCCGGTTGTTGCACATCCATCGTATATGTATACACTACACTGGCTGTCACTGGTGGAAAAACAGGCTTCCGTCCAGCTCCATAAGTCATGAAGCTGTAGGAACCGCGACTAATGGGACCTTTAGTCGCGGTTCTGGAGGTGAACCGCGACCAAAGGCCTGGGCCCAGGGCGCTCGGTGGCCAGCTGGTGCACGTGAGGGGCTTTAGTCGCGGTTGGCCAGGACAACCGCGACTAATGGCCTTCGGGCACCTTTAGTCACGGTTTGCCAGGCCAACCGCAACTAAAGCCCCTCCCCTATATATACCCATCCAGCAGCCAACACTTAGCCATTTGGAGCCATTCTCTTCACAAGTGGGTGTAGGTTTGCTTTTGGTTCCTCTTATGCACATAAGGTGTTTGATGAAATGCCCCAAGAGCATGAAACAAACATGACATGAAGTGTTGGAGCCACACTCTTCGATCGCGGTTAGCAACTTGATGAACCTTTGATGTGTCAATATGCATGTGTGTAGTTCATTGTTTAATTTATATTGTTTGTAGCTAGTTAGTTTAACAAATGCATGATGGTTAATTATATATTTTATATTATAATAATGCAGATGAATCGGCAATGGATGTACGGTAACCGACTCTCCGGCGAGTTCA
>LR880966.1:757663480-757690865 GCA_904067115.1 Aegilops sharonensis | reverse complement strand
GAATTTACGATTTTTTTGGGATCTACTTTTTAAAAGTCAGACAGTCAAACAACCAACAAAAGTCCGATGGTCTAAGCCAAATTTAATATTTTGGAATAGCATAACAGAAGTTTCTCATGACTTAATATCAACAATGAAACACATTCCTGATTTATTACTTCTTCTCGCCAAGTTACATATGGCCCCTTGTCACTTGAAACACATGCTTATTGCTGGCCTCCGCTGGTGACGATGGGTGGTGGCGGTATTTTGTAAGCTACACATGATAAAGAACAATATCATAAAACTAATTGCAAAAATGTAAGACGTAAAATGTGAAAGTGGACAATAATTTATGTAATTTCACTTACTTCCGCAATGTTCAGTGCTCGCAAGTTTATGGCCACACTCTCTTGCCACATGGACTAGTTTCTTAGGATCGATATCATGCTCGTCTACCTCATCAAGATGTTTACAGATACCATTGATGTCCTCCTTCGCCATGGCTTCACAACATTCAGTAAATGCTTTCCCGGAACCTTTGTGGCCTTTACGAATTGCCGGCCTACAAACAGAGAATACCCTAGCCTTTATAGTTTCCCAGTCTTGCTCTGCAAATGCTGATTCAAAATTGTGCATCACTAAAATGACTACAATGCATACGAGGAGAAGTTTCACTTCTTTAGAGACCATCTTGGATGATGCCTTTGTGAGTTCTGGAGGATTGCATATGGAATTGGTGAATGGCGATATATGTAGGTATGTGATGGCTGCAAGGTTTGTTCTCTAGCAACACCTTAATAAATGTTCAAATCGACGTATGTCTAATGCGAGAGTAAATGTGTGGATCCTCCTATGCCCAATATCAAATTAATTGTTCGATATCTCTTTTCCTACAGTCATGATAAATGTAGAAACTCTATGCTCGGTTTATGTATCTTTCATCAAATACAACAGGAGCAAATTAATTTTTGATAAAGACCACTCATATAAATGAAGTATCTAACATAGCAATCTCATAATAAATGTGCAATATAAATTTGTGGATTCAAGAATTTTTTTTAATGTATTCTTTGGATGTCCAGTACCACAATAAAATGCCTGATATCTCTAAAAGCATTTCGATGATCAATGAAATGCAGAGGCACTGGGTCCAACGTTACAGGCACATGAGAGTAAAAAGAAACCGCGTGAGTATATTTATAGATGCACAATGTTGTGAAAAATGCGAAATAATACATGTGTAATTTACCATCTGAAAATTTGTCAGCCATGCCAGGTTCTCTGTTGTAACTTCCATCTTATGTTTCAAATAGTTCACGTAACTTCCTTGTCCAATTTGCAATGATCATCGTCAACGCAAGTAGAAACATAGTATGAACATAATCATTTGTAAACGGTTAAGAGAAAAATCTTTCAAACAGTCCTCTTAACTTCTGGCATGCAGTTCCATTTTATGTTTCATATAGTTCACTTAGCTTGGATGTTGCAGTTGGTCTTGGCGCCAATTGGCGCAACGGATCATCTGGTTGTAACATATACTGCCTTTGTTGCCTGTATACCTTGTAATCTTGGTAATAATTTGCTATCCAAGAGTGTATACTACCAAAGTGAACACTGATGGAAATTCACTTCCGAGCAGCCGGATCCTTGCCCACAGCAATTACAAAGAACTGCATACTATGCATTGACGAAGAAACACTATCACTATGAGAACATTCAGAGTCCTGCACAGATTCAGACTACATGTAATCAACCAATTCATGCACGAATGCAATTGCACTCATGGTTTGCACAAATGGTTCCGCGGCCATTTTTCACCACAGACGAAACACAAACCCTTGCTCGATAGTATTGATGAAGAGTTGACCATTTGCCATCAGTCTAAACTTGTTTTGGTTATTCCTGAAACTTACTATCGTTTGCCTGTTTTGGTTTTGGAGGTAATGGTAAAGGAACTGGCATGGCCCTCCTGCTCCCTATTGAACTGATCGGTGTCAATCCATCTCCAAGTTCCTCATGTAGTAGTGCTAAATCATAATAAGCACTATCCAAGTCCTTCGGTTTCTGCCGAATAACACCAATCCTGAACCAGGTTTCAGGCCATAAAGAATCGAGTAGTATAATGGAAGTAATTATCAATATCTTCATAAGTAGACAACTGATCCTATGGTTCAGCAAAACGTTCCACATAATCCTCAACAATAGTAATTTGAGCAATGCTGAATAACTTGCGGATCAAGGACTGGTGTTGATTAGGGCCAAACCTGGACTGCAGATCCTGACAGAATTCCACCCATGAGGCATGTGGCGTTCATCCCTAAGCTGATTCTAATCATCTAGCAGTCGCTCCTTCAAAGTGAACCGTGACCATGGAAATCCAACGGTGAGCAGGGGTACACCACAGACGAAACTGATCCTCACAAGGTGTTTGCCAGAGGCGAGGATTGGAGCCATAAAACCCAGGAACATCCAAGCGTATACCAAAGGCGGAAGTATTAGTAGCATCCAAACTTGGATGACTCGGGATGGAATTATTTTGGGGGGATGGAGTGAAATCTTGCTCACCTCTGGTTGGAGGAGGGGCATGGATGTTATATGATTTCCCCCGGTGGTTGTTGTCGAAGCCAAGTGCATCTGAGGCGCCGCCGCCATGCCCGTTCCCAGCATTGAACGAGGCGAGCCTTCCTTGCTCATGTTGCCCGGTTCTGCTTGACGTCGAGCGCAAGCTCCTCGCGAGTGTGGTTTTTTTGGAGTTGAGGCTCCATGGCACCCGTTTTACCATTCATGCATGAAAATCATTTTTTTGAGGTTTCAAAAAAATCTGAAATAATACACATGAACATAGAAATGTGTACTTCATCTCTATAAAATTTAATGGTGGAATACACTTTGGTGTGAGCTAGACAAAAAAAACAAAATCATGTACTTCTAGCACATGCATTATTCACTCTAAAAAGCCTATTTTGTGCAGCTCATACTAATACGTATTTCATCATGAAATTCTACATATATGTACTACACCTTTGTTCATGTGTGGTATTTTTCAGAATTTTTTTGAAACCTCAAAATATGATATAAAAAATTGTGTGTGTGTGGCCAACAAAATGGGTGCCATGGAGCGTGAGCGCCGTCGACCCTCATCGAAACAAGTCCGTCGAGCGCTGCGCTGTACGCCTCCAAGAGTTTACTCATGGATTTGAGCAACTGCTCGCCATGATCCTTGAACTTCTGATCGAAATCGGTGGCGATCTCGGTGCGTGGGAGCTCGTAGATGCTCCTCCCTTTTCCTGATAAATTCTCCATCGCCTCTGGTCACCTCCTGTCTCGACGCACACACAAACGTTTTACAAAATAGCTGTTATGGCCTCTCAACCTAGTCCGGGCCAAAATGCCAATTGGGCTTGACTCGGTTAAGCTTTGGCCGAACCACTAGTCCATCTGGTATTTGATCGCTTCCCGCTTCAGCGCCTGTTGTCGGATAATGAATAGATCCCGGCTGGAGTAGGAGTAGAGATGCTGACAGATTGCACATGCCATCACATCGGAGGAAGAGGCCAGAGAAACGATCGGAGGCGGCCATCACGCTATACGTGCAAGAGTTGAGGGAACAAGTGCCACGAGGCTTCAGTGCGGCAGGGATTCGAGGCACGGAGGGAGGGTCTCATTTTGGCACCATTGAGGGTGAGGTAATCTTCGGTCTCGGAGATAGGTGATCAGGAAGGGGTGTGTGGTGGCTAAGGTCGCCTCGCGTGCTCCCTTGCCATGACCAGGCACCATGGCTGGAGTTGCCCGTGCGAGCGCCGAAGGCTTCTTCATTCAGGATGCCATGACATGGTATTCAATAAATTTATAAATTTGGTTTAATATATGTATTAGTATTAGTACCTTTTATGTTATCCAATTGTTTTCAAAAATATCTATAATTTTTTTAAAAAAATCTTCAATTTTGTTAATAGCAGTTGAAGAAGATGAAACACATGGGGTAAATTTTCTAAGAGATAGTAGATGAAACAATGAGAATGTAGCTGGAATAGAAGGAAAGGATTGTGTGGTGGGTTGCCAGAAAAAAAGGAGAAACGAAAGTTTGCATGACAACATGATGTGGTTGTAAAATACATGTAGTATATCCCATTTGACATGCATGTTCACAAAATACAATCATTTGTTATCAGTAGCAATGCACGGGTATTTAGCTAGTATTACTACTGATTAACATGCCCCATGTATAACATAACGGGAGGATCAAGAGGAGAAGAGAGATGTCTAGCAGTATAAAGGATAGGTTCTTGTGTTCTTCTATCTCTGAATTTTCTGACAGATAGACACTTGTTAGTANACTCGGTTAAGCTTTGGCCGAACCACTAGTCCATCTGGTATTTGATCGCTTCCCGCTTCAGCGCCTGTTGTCGGATAATGAATAGATCCCGGCTGGAGTAGGAGTAGAGATGCTGACAGATTGCACATGCCATCACATCGGAGGAAGAGGCCAGAGAAACGATCGGAGGCGGCCATCACGCTATACGTGCAAGAGTTGAGGGAACAAGTGCCACGAGGCTTCAGTGCGGCAGGGATTCGAGGCACGGAGGGAGGGTCTCATTTTGGCACCATTGAGGGTGAGGTAATCTTCGGTCTCGGAGATAGGTGATCAGGAAGGGGTGTGTGGTGGCTAAGGTCGCCTCGCGTGCTCCCTTGCCATGACCAGGCACCATGGCTGGAGTTGCCCGTGCGAGCGCCGAAGGCTTCTTCATTCAGGATGCCATGACATGGTATTCAATAAATTTATAAATTTGGTTTAATATATGTATTAGTATTAGTACCTTTTATGTTATCCAATTGTTTTCAAAAATATCTATAATTTTTTTAAAAAAATCTTCAATTTTGTTAATAGCAGTTGAAGAAGATGAAACACATGGGGTAAATTTTCTAAGAGATAGTAGATGAAACAATGAGAATGTAGCTGGAATAGAAGGAAAGGATTGTGTGGTGGGTTGCCAGAAAAAAAGGAGAAACGAAAGTTTGCATGACAACATGATGTGGTTGTAAAATACATGTAGTATATCCCATTTGACATGCATGTTCACAAAATACAATCATTTGTTATCAGTAGCAATGCACGGGTATTTAGCTAGTATTACTACTGATTAACATGCCCCATGTATAACATAACGGGAGGATCAAGAGGAGAAGAGAGATGTCTAGCAGTATAAAGGATAGGTTCTTGTGTTCTTCTATCTCTGAATTTTCTGACAGATAGACACTTGTTAGTACGGCGACACGCCCAGAAGAAAATGATGGAAGTAATTGCAAGTGAGCGATTGAGTAGTTGTTCTGTTGAGAGAAAGTATAAAAAAAAGTGTTATTGGTCAACATTTCTGGGTGACAACAGCAGCCAATTTTATTTTATTTTGACGAATAGCAGCAAAGCGGTGCTTTCATTTATATTAAGGGAGGAGATGGTTTATTATAGAGTTGCATGGGTGCACCTAGTAAGGACAGTCCATGCGTATAGCAAAAACTGAAGAAATGAAACTATGGTGGCTTGGCTTCCACCGCACTCGACGAAGCTCATTCCAGAGAGGCCAAGAACTTGAACTTGGTTGCTAGTCATCAAGTGGCAGACGACAGCAGCCTCGCACCCTTGATATTGGCAAATCTCCAGTCAGCTAGTTCATCCCTAATTCTGCTCATTAAGGCGCCGGTGTTGAGCAACAGTGCACGGAAGATTTGTGCATTGCGTTCAGTCCAGATGAACCAAATGACGGTGATGATCGCGGCCGACCACTTGTCCTTGAGTTCCTTCAAGGCGAATCGGTCGTGGCCAATCTCCCACCAGTGCCTGAACGAAGGCGTCGCCGCACTTGGGACCAAGTCCACAGGGATGCCAAAGGAGTACTCCCTCCGTAAACTAATATAAGAGCATTTAGATCACTATTTCAGTTATCTAAACGCTCTTATATTAGTTTACAGAGGGAATAGAAGGCAAGCCTCCAGACTTCAGCAGAATATGGGCATTGCAGGTTAATAAGAATGTTCGTCAGGAAGTTAAGCTTTCTTCCAATTCCGTCTTCCCTGTGATGCTGTTACCAACCGATTCTTTACGGTGGAATGGAAATACAACTCAAAACTTGGACATGGTTTGACACAACTAGAACATGAGTAATTAACAAGTGAACTGCGTACGTCTGACAGAGGAGAAACAGAGGATGCAGCCTCTGAATGATAAGAGAAGATGCAGCAGACAAAATGCACACAAGAGATGCTACTACTAACTACTTCGGATACATGGCTCATCAGCCAGCGAGCTTTGAGTAACATGCCACATAAGAATAATAGTCCCCAAACCAGTTGAGCCAGCCATCTTTGATCACACTAACTTTCCCACAGTTGATGTTGTATGACAAAAGCTTCCGTGCCTCCATATCGAAAAGGAAGATAACCTCTCGTTCCAAGTCAATTGCGGCGATCCGGAAGTCACACAAATACCCTTTTCTGCAAGAAAAGATGTCTCTCCCAAATGCATCTCGCATACAAAGTCGATGCTTCAGTGACCACTTGCAAGGACGATGCGCATCAAGACTGAAAACTGCAACTGTACGACCACCATCCTCTGGAGACGCGTAATGCAAGAACCCCGCTGATTGGCCAAAGCAACCATCCCAACAGTCATTTGGAAGCTTAATAGTATAATGATTGGGCGGCATGCCATAACTTATTGCCTCCAAGCCTTCAACCACAAGAATACCACGATTAATGGTCTGCACATGCAACACCCCACCAATAAAATGGTGTGGTTTATTAAGTCTCCTAGGATGAAAATTCCATGTATCATCCACATGCCACGTGGATAGTTCAGAAGAGAACACCTCAAGTTTGAATGGCGAACCGTAGGCCTTCTCTTGAATGTTGATGATATAGAAGTGTGCCGACAATGACGGATCGAAGGCCAAAAAAGTTCTACAGTGGGAGCCATCTGAGTCAAGTGGGTGAGGGTGAGATTCAGGAGCACGGACTGTCCTCCACGCTCGTGTTGCCGGGTTGCAGACAATGAAGTGGCCCATCTCTAGAGAAGTATAGTCACTCGTGTACCGACAAAGAACCAGACCATTGCAACAGTCTACAAGCTCTAAGTGCTTGTAGTGCGGCGCGAACGTAAGAGCTGCATCAATTTCCTCGTCTTTCCCAGAGAGGCTAAGAAGCTGGAGATCAGAGATCCAGTGTAGTTGGTGCAGAAGACCAGTGGGAACTTTCACCAGCTTCTGTCGGTAGTGTGGATCAGAGGAGAACGCAAGCCAAGCCTTGCAGACACATTTGAAGCGGCAAAAAGATTTGAACGGCACCCGGGAGAGGATTTCCACCACAAGATCATCGGTTAGACTAGTAACAGTGAACACCTTCTTGTAATCCATCTCTTTATGGGAGTCTACTGGAAGGAAAATCAACTATGTTAGAACGAAAACAGAAACCATTCTTTGAACCTGGTAACATATAAGTCATAATCAATGCAATCCAGTCCACTGAAAATATGTTTTATTTGGAACAAAGCAGTAGAGGAATAAATGGTTCGAGACATGCAGTACATAAGAAAGTCTATCTCCTTGAGATCTTAGCAATTTACCTCAACTTATATTCGAAACATGCAATACATCTGTTTAATTGTGTGTGTTCAAAAACGATGTGATTTCCCATCTATAATTCAAGTACGTGTGATACATTAGCAGAGTATTATATTTTTAGAACCATAAATATATCTGCACGCAAGTGTCCACGAGATGTTCCAAATACAGTGGGAATGCAAATCTTTATGCACCAAACCATCTGGTTCTTCAAATTAACTATCAATCCCCATCTCCACCCTATCAATACCAAGTTCCCAACTGTATGANATGTTTTATTTGGAACAAAGCAGTAGAGGAATAAATGGTTCGAGACATGCAGTACATAAGAAAGTCTATCTCCTTGAGATCTTAGCAATTTACCTCAACTTATATTCGAAACATGCAATACATCTGTTTAATTGTGTGTGTTCAAAAACGATGTGATTTCCCATCTATAATTCAAGTACGTGTGATACATTAGCAGAGTATTATATTTTTAGAACCATAAATATATCTGCACGCAAGTGTCCACGAGATGTTCCAAATACAGTGGGAATGCAAATCTTTATGCACCAAACCATCTGGTTCTTCAAATTAACTATCAATCCCCATCTCCACCCTATCAATACCAAGTTCCCAACTGTATGAAACTATGAACTGATGCTATGGGAGAGAGCAAATTCCTCACCTAGTAGATCCCTACATGTTGGACGACCTGCAGAGCTAGTAAAAAAATTTGACGACCGTTCTGAAGTGGATCTGCTAGGGTTTGGATGGGTGACGGGTGATGAGGTCCGTTGGGGGCTTGAGGGAGAGTGGAGAGGCGGGCGAATACCTGTGGAGGGTCGAGCTGGCAAGATGGCAGGTGGGGCGCAACTAGAGCAGCGCACCGGCGGGTTCGCTCCGGCGACGACGGCCGACGGGGAGAGCTCACCGCGCACTGGGGGTTGGCGGCACCGGGCTGAGGCTGGCTATGGCCTATATATGGGCCGAGAGTACTAGTAATAGTAGTGTAGAATGATATTGGTGTATTTACTCGCGGCAAAGGAAAAAACAACAAGCAAACATTTATAAGTTTCAAATTTTAAATTTGCTCATGTATTTGGATTTGAGTAACATCTTAGGTATATTCATAAATGTTTTTCCTTCAGAACTTTTTGGGATTAGTTATCAATCCTATGTGCCAATTTAGTTTGTTTTACGGTTTTGTATACAAAACATTTCTGATTCTCTCGGTTTCTTTTTTCTAATCTTCAGTTATGCTAAGGAAATATGAAAACACATTATGATCACCTTGAGCAAGATTAAAAAGGCAGCAAAAGGAATATTAAAAATAAAAAAAAACACTTTTGAAGTGTCAAAAGTTTCTTAATTTTCAACTACTTATTGATGCGTACTGCATAACTGTAAAAATTCATAGGAGTATTAAATAGGTTTATTTGTGGGTATAAAAGGAATAAAGAGGATACAATTATTAGTATTATAGATCCACATATTTCTTTTTCATGTGCAGACGCAGACAAACATTTTTACAATCAGTATGGAAAACCCATATAAAAATGCACATGCAAGACAAGCATTTTGGCACCGAACGTTGCATCCACAACTACCCAAATTGTACTTCTCGAGTAGTTTTAGCTAACAATAGTTCTATTTTTGAGGAATAAAAGCCGTTCCACCACCAAAGAAAATAATGGTTATTTTGGACAATATCATAGAAATTGATCTGGCACTCGGTTGTCCTCAGCATGCAGTATCTCTCAAGTTATTGAACCAATCGAGTGCAACCAATCCATTGACGTTTTTTCACATTAATTCAGATTTGAAGGGAAAACATGTTAATCTAAAAAAAATGTGAACTTCTTAATATGAAAGTTAGAAATAGTTAGAAACAACTAAAAGAGTAAATCCCAGTTTTTACCTCTTCTTTGGGCATTTCTCCTTATCGTTTGATTGACAAAAAAAGAGAGGTGCTCCATATGGTTTTGTAAGGTGTGTGCATTCTGTAACAAGCGATGGCTAATTCACTCTTAATTAAGTGTCTTCTACTGGNCAACTACTTATTGATGCGTACTGCATAACTGTAAAAATTCATATTAAATAGGTTTATTTGTGGGTATAAAAGGAATAAAGAGGATAAAATTATTAGTATTATAGATCCACATATTTCTTTTTCATGTGCAGACGCAGACAAACATTTTTACAATCAGTATGGAAAACCCATATAAAAATGCACATGCAAGACAAGCATTTTGGCACCGAACGTTGCATCCACAACTACCCAAATTGTACTTCTCGAGTAGTTTTAGCTAACAATAGTTCTATTTTTGAGGAATAAAAGCCGTTCCACCACCAAAGAAAATAATGGTTATTTTGGACAATATCATAGAAATTGATCTGGCACTCGGTTGTCCTCAGCATGCAGTATCTCTCAAGTTATTGAACCAATCGAGTGCAACCAATCCATTGACGTTTTTTCACATTAATTCAGATTTGAAGGGAAAACATGTTAATCTAAAAAAAATGTGAACTTCTTAATATGAAAGTTAGAAATAGTTAGAAACAACTAAAAGAGTAAATCCCAGTTTTTACCTCTTCTTTGGGCATTTCTCCTTATCGTTTGATTGACAAAAAAAGAGAGGTGCTCCATATGGTTTTGTAAGGTGTGTGCATTCTGTAACAAGCGATGGCTAATTCACTCTTAATTAAGTGTCTTCTACTGGCTTATTGGCTTTGCATTACCAATTTGCTGCTTCTTCTTTTCGTGCAAAATGATGTCCGCTGCGGTTGTTCTTATATGAGATGTGCAAATTGGTAATGATGACGGCTGTTAGTTATTATAAATCGCACGTCTCATATAAGAATAGATAGGAATGTTTTTTTTTTTTGAAAAGGGGGATTCCTCGGCCTCTGCATCAGATCGATGCATACGGCCTCTATTATTAAAAAGTAGACAAGGTTTTAACATAGAGCGTCAACTGCAAAGCAGAAACCAGAAAAGCCACAACCGGCTGGCATAAAAACAGATAGGTAAACTAAATGTCTATCCTATTACATGATCGTCATCCAAACCGGTTGAAGATGTCCCGCGCTACCGTCTCCCACCGGACAGATCCAGTAACCAAACGCTCCCTGGCCTCCGTCGGAGTGAGTAAGGACCACGTACGGATCAGTGTTGTAGCTCGGAATAACACCTGCAAAAAATGAGTATTTGTTGTTCTGTTAAAAACCAAATCATTTCTGCAATTCCAAATTGCCCATAATAACGCACATACTCCTATACGAATATGTCTGGCTGTTTTGGACTCAATCCCAACAAGCCACGCCCCAAATAACGTGTTGACTGATCTCGGAGGAGTAATATTAAAGGCAATTTGCACGGAGCGCCACAACCCTCGTGCCAACGGACAGTCAAAAAAATAAATAGATAGGAATGTTTATAATGACTAACAGCCGTCATGGCGATTGACTATGTCCGGCCGCGTCATGGCCCACGCAAATCCCTTCGGAGTCGAGGGCACAAGTGAGGGTTGGCAGGAGGTGCTACCGCGTCGTCCGACTTTGTCGCCATCCTCGATGATGGCTCCTCGTCCTCGTCATCCCATCCCTGCTTGGCTCCACGGTAGATGTTATAGATGCCTTGCTTATGGGCATCGTGCGGCTGTTTGCAGAGATCCGTTGTGGTGCTCCCGTTGTTTGGAGAATGGTCATCGTGCACGTGAATGTCGCAACCCCTGGCGTCCTCTGAGCTCACTATCATGCCTTGATGTGCCACATGTGTCCCGCCTCGGCGCCGTGCATCGTGTTGCTCCTGCTTCATGTGAGGGTTCGGAGAGATCCACACCCCCCTTCCAAGGCGCTTCACCGTGGGTCTTGGGCGTCTGTTGTCTCTGCTGCTGCTGGCTTGGCAACCCCGTCCAAGCTGATGTTGCAGTCCGCACTGGTTGATCAGACTGCACTGTTGCAAGGTTGTGTGGCGCGGGTTGAGAGCTTTCTGGAACGAGCCGAGGTTGCTCTGGGTAGACTATCCTTGTGCCGGCTCTGTTGCAGACCACTCTGACGTCACATTCTCCTTGTGCGGCCAGTGTTTGCTCCATGGAAGACAGGGGTGAGGAGTTGTACGGCTCTTTCTCCCCTCGTGTTGGAGTCTCATCGTTGGTGCCTACCTCCCCTCCTATGGTGTCTTCCACTGAGGGCGAGTCCATCGCCGTGCTTGTGGCTCCTGTGCTGCAGATCATGCCCGAGCTTAGGAAGCTATGCCTGAGTCTATCAGTGGAGCATACGAAGGTGGACATGTCGGCGGCCTCGATTGAAGGACAAGTTTCGGCTCTGTCAAGTGAGCAGTTGGAGGTTCCTTCGGTTGATGATGCTAATGGGAAGGCAGCTGCAATTTCATGATGGTAGTGCTCAGTGTTCGTGTTGTCCACGCGGCTTTGGTCTTTTGAGTCGTAGAAGCATTGATGGTTGTGGTTGTTATGTGTTGGGAGCATTTGGCGGACCGTCTACGTGGTCGTGAGAGTGAGTCGCTTCTGGAGTGTCACTTTTGTATCGGTTTTTGCCTGGTTTTCCGTAAATTAACTGGGCAATTCTCTTCTTCTTAATTAATCAACGAGGCAATCCTTTTGCCTCTGTTTCGAAGAAAAAACTATGTCCGGCCGCCGCGAGTTCCAGGTCCCCAGCTAGTATGAAACCTCACCTAAAAGAAAGCTAGTTCCAAACCTCTCACAAGCTCACTGTTGCTTCTATTTTGTGTAGCTCCTAATAGACGCAAAGTGGGTTCGTGTATATTTTTTAGAAATGTTTATTCTCATTATGAAAATGTAAGCAAATTTATTATCATTACAAAATGTAAAACAAGGAAAAAATGGAAAAAAACAGAGCATAACAAGCGCATGAGTGACTGTGCAAATGGGCTGGCCGATTTGTCGTAATGTCCAGCCAGCCTAGTCAGCGATCCTTGTCACGTCTGGAATTGCTGGTGTTAGTGCATTGCCATGGATGGCAATGGGAGATTTTAATGAGGTTTTACATCCATCTGAGCATGATGGAATTGGGAGCCGGAGCCAGATCCAGATCGACGGTTCCGTGACGCTCTGGATACTTGTGGATTGACAGATATTGGCTTCAAGGGAAACCCATGGACTTTCGAAAAAAAGGGTTGCAGGAGGATCATTTACACGGGTCAGGTTGGATGGATGTGTGGCTAGTGCAGCTTGGTCGTTGGCTCATCCAAATTCGGAGTTAGTACACAAAGATGCAGCCTGTTCTGACGTGCATGCTTGTGTGGCAAGACCCAAAACATTTAAGTACTAGATGATACCTCGCGTGTTGCAGCGGAATTTCGAGAAATGAATTTGGAAGGAAACAAAATACCAACTATATTTTATACATGTGGTAGCAAATAATGTACTAAAGTGGAATCACCAAGTATGCATTATCAGATCAACACATCAAGTGGTTTGGCCATCGAGGGAAAAACAACCAACCCACCTAATTTTTTTGGGACAAATAATAGTTGACTTTTCCTGTCCATACCAGAGGATAGGCTAAAGATTTCTTTTTGCGACATCATCTCAACCATTTAGATATGTTCACATAAGTTCTTAAAATCTAGACTACACTTAGATACGACATCTACAGATTTGCAGACTTACATAATAACAACAAATTTGTTGATATCTTTACATGCATAAGGTGTAAATGGGCAATCACTAAATGTTCTTCCTAAAGTCAATCAGAAACCTCCAAACCTGAAGGACAGACGAAGCCATCAAATAACAAAAAATATGTACTTAGTGTGGCAAGTCTGTTCTCCCCTCCAATTCAGTCTAAATGGTGCCCAAAATATTAGATGGATGTCATATGAAATGAAAAACATAATGTAGTCAGTAACTATTTGGGAAATGTGGATCACACTCGAAACCAAAACATGGTTAGTATGGCTACTGTGTTTTGTCTTCTTACTTTGTTTATTGTTGCTCCTTATGTCTCTTATAATTTAACACTGCAACACGTGTTCTATGCTGGACTTACAATCAAAGAAAAAATAGGTCTCACAAAGTCTGAATGTTTGCTTGATCAATTTGATATAATCTGATAGGGGGCGACTAATTTGGCCAATAATTGCAAAAATATAACTGATAGAATGAACAAAGATAATGATTGCTAGCTGACAACTATTCTAAATACTATAAAAGGGAGAACCATCTTTATGTTCCCAATCATACAAAATTTAGCAGATATCATGCATATTTTTCACACGTCATTATCCAATCTAGCAAACTTGACCAACAGTTTTAGATAAGAGTGTTGAGCATAAAACCATCAATTACTAAATTTAACAGAACATTCATGTCAGGCTGATGCCCATGTCCAAGCACCAGTAGTGTCATGAGCAGGGAACAAAAATAAATTCAAGGATTAGAAACTCACTGAAGGATAG
This sequence comes from Aegilops sharonensis, assembly GCA_904067115.1. Classification (NCBI taxonomy): domain Eukaryota; kingdom Viridiplantae; phylum Streptophyta; class Magnoliopsida; order Poales; family Poaceae; genus Aegilops; species Aegilops sharonensis. The sequence continues at coordinate 757,676,846 of LR880966.1, read as the reverse complement.
GAGCAAATAATTAACTTTACAATGAAACCAATGTACCAGTTTCTACATTGATTCAGTATATGATCCAATGAGCCAACATCAGAACTACCAAGCCTGGGTCCTTTCCTCGGATGAGCAGGTAGGCGGATCCATAGGCGCCAGGGGCGGTGGCGCGGTGCCGTCCGCATGTGATGCCTTCTCCTACACATGCATGCGACTGAACTGTTGGCGGACACAGCAGAGGCGCTGCCATCATGAACCTAGATGATAGACTTCTGTTGAGTGCTGCGTTGTGTGCTCTTCCGGGTCGCTGATGGAAACATCAAACATGTGCAAATGAGTGTGTAGTACTGTAAAAAGGGAGAAAACTGGACTATGTATTAACATCATCAAAGAGCAAAACTGAAATAAACTTGAACTCTCCGCCCTCTCATTCTCTCTGTATAAGTCATCCCCAGCTTCTTCCGATTCAAAACTTCTCCCAATTGTTGTTCTTGGGGACATCACACGGTGTGGGCTTGGGCATGTCTAGGCTATAGGGAACGTAGAGGCGTCCTCCCAACACGTGTGCTGCTTCACTTGTCGATGGATTTGAAGCCCTGCCAATGAAAAGAAAAACATGTAGTACATATCTAATCTCACCAGCGACCGATCTAATTCCATTGGAACTGATTGGAACCAAGAAAGGCATGTACAGATGGGAGATGAGGAGCTGGAACCGCGCCCGTCATCTCGCAGTTGCTGGGCACCACTACAGACAGAAACATAGAGCAATACCACGTTGAACAAAACTTACGAACTGGCAATCCCACGTCTGTGGCTGAAGCCTCAATCAGAACCCAAGGTCGACATGGGTGGTATCAGTATGTTATGCCGATGTGGTATGAGAAATATATATCAGCAGGCAAAGGTCCGATGCAAAGCTCTGTAAACATACAATATCCAGATCTAGTCAAGTTTTAACATTTCAGAGGATATAATAACCAAATAATGCTTTGAAACATACAACTACCATATAACAATACCAAATCAAGCCAATCGGATAGCAAATTAAGGGAGAGGGAGAATAAGAAGAGATGCTTACTCTCTTCTTCAAGGTAGGCTTCCCGGCGCTGATGACGGCATCAAGGAGGTGGGGGAGGTGGTCGGATTTAGTGCTCCTCACGGCCCTTGCAGTAGAGGAACACGCGGCGCTCGTGAAGACCACAGTCCCGGGGAGCTTCTCCTTCCAGAGATCCTCCCATGTGAACCCGAACTCCCTGTCCGGATCGGGGCCGCGCCCGGCATGTCCGAGGCTGCCATGGCGCGGGGAGGGCCGGGAGGAGAGCAACGCCGTATGCATAGGCTGATTTGCTTGCGCTCCTCGACGAACTGGATGGGCAAGAATGGAACTGCTGCTCGGCCCGCTTCCCATCGCCCTGCAGCCGAGGAGAAGAGGCAGAATCTGGGTGGGCGGGTGTCACGGCCTCACGGGTGAAGCGGGAGGTGTGCAAGGGGGTTGGCCGTGAAGATGGGAAAGGTAGGGAAGGCAAAGGTGCCGATGCAACCTTTCCACTGGCGTGATTTAATGGGGATTGGAGAAGATGAAGTGGGAGAGGAGTTTCCATGGAGAAGACACGAAGGAGAAGAGACGCTGGGATAGAAAAAGCTTTGGCCGGGAGAAGAAAAGAAGCCGTCTGTTGCATGCTAGCTAGTCAATGCAATGGAAAAGTACTAAATTACATTGGAAAGAGATGTGAGAGAATTGATGAAAAGATATATATGTGGCATGCATGCTGATGTGGACAGTGTGCATGTATAGAGAATTGGTAGTAGTGGGGAGCAACTTCTTAAGAATGTTAGATGAGGTAGCATGGGACTCTCATCCGGACATGCAGGCTGCTGTAGGGACCGGCTGGGGTCAATCTATCTGCGGTACAGTGCAAGGTATTAAGGGAAGATTGCAATGTTTGTCTGGTGATCTAGCAGAATGGGACAAGAATGGGTTTGGGAATGTCAGGCACGAAATTCGCAAGCTGCAGAATGACTTGACTATCCTACGCGCGATCCCATGAAGAACCGGTCCAACACACAAGTTATATCATAGAGAGGAAATTTCATGGAGGCAACAGGCTCGCATTGAGTGGCTTGTTCATGGGATAAGAACACATATTTTTTTTCATCTGAGGGCGAATCTGCGTCGTAGGAAAAATCAAATTAAATCCCTCAGAGACCGGATGGAAGTGCAACAGAGGACGTTGGAGAGATGGAAGAGATGGCGACCAATTTTTATAGCACGCTCTAGACATCCGAGGGGGTGGCTGATATTGACCAAGTCTTAAACTCAGTTCCTAGGGAAGTCACTCCGGCGATGAATGATATGCTTAATGCAGAGTACACCAATGAGGAGATCAAGGTAGCTCTCTTTTAGATGTCCCTGACAAAAGCATCAGGGCCAGACGAGTTCTCAGTCCATTTTTTTCAGCGACACTGGGAGGTTTGTGGAATGGATGTCACCGCAGCGGTACTTCGTATTATCAATGGGTCCGAGTCTGCGGAGAGCATCAACAAGACCATTTTGGTGCTAATACCAAAGGTAAAGAGCCCCACATCATTGTCTCGGTTCAGGCCTATCTCTTTATGTAATGTGTTATACAAGATCGCCTCCAAGGTCATATAGAATAGATTGAAGCAACTACTACCAGACATCATCTCAGAGGAACAATCAACTTTTGTTCCAGGTAGGCTTATCACGGATAACATAATCACGGTTTATGAATGCCTTCATTTCATGAAGAGAAACCAAGCAAATAAGAACAAGTTTTGTGCGCTCAAGTTGGACATGATGAAAGCATATGACAGGGTGGAGCGGGATTATTTACAGGCATGATAAAGCTGGGATTTACAACGAGGTGGGTGGATATTGTTATGAGCCTGGTGAGATCAATGAAGTTCTCAGTTCAATTTAATGGTAAGAAGCTTCAGCAGTTTACACCTTCACGTGGCATTCGACAGGGAGACCCAATTTCTCCATATCTATTCTTAATTGTAGCAGAAGGCCTTTCGTGTCTCCTTAAATCTATAGATGAGTCATCCAACCTTAATGGCATCCAAGTGGCCCCTTCGGCGCCACCGGTTAACCATTTATTATTTGCTGATGACAGCCTGCTATTTTTTAAGACTAGTATTGATGGGGCAAACAAGGTCAACCAGTTGTTGAACAAGTATCGTCAGGCGTCTGGGCAACGAATAAAAAATGAGAAATCATCTATTCATTTCAGTAAGGGTTGTCCAGAAAGTGTAAGGTTGGAGGTCAAGAATCAGCTACATGTTCCAAATGAGTCTTTGAGTGCTAAATATTTGGGCCTACCAACAGAAGTTCATCAAAAAACGGTTTTTTCAAATATCTCAAGGATTATTTATGGAGTAAAGTGCAAGGGTGGATTGAACAAACAAACGACAGGCGAAAAGGTATTGGTAAAGGTCCAGTGTTTTTCATGTCATGTTTTAAGCTTCCAAGAGGATTGTATGAGCACCTTAATATGTTGATACAGAAGTTTTGATGGGGATGTAAGCTCTGTTGGAAAAGGCAGTGCCTAGGAGGCGCTTAGGCACGCCTAGGCGCTAGGCAATGGCCAAACGCCTCGCCTAGGGCATAAATGGAGGTCTAGGCAGGGAAAGCAAGGAATTGCCTACCCAAGCAATAAATCATGCCACATACTGCACAGATATGCCAAGCAAGTTATATTCCAGTGGTAGTAGCCAGTAATTAACTTATTCATATGCCCTAAATTAATATCAACACCCACATAAAAATCACAAATACACTTCGAGTAAAAACTATATTACCGCCTAGGCCGCGCCTAGGGCGCTTAGGCACCGCCTAGGCACTAGGCAAAGGCCAACCGCCCCGCTTACACCTACCGCTTTTTCCAACCTTGGATGTAAGGAAGGAAAAAGGAAGCCAGCCTGGGTGTCTTGGGAAGCTATGACCCAACCCAAAAGATTGGGAGGTTTGGGTTTTAAAGATTTGAGTTATTTAACTTGGCTTTGCTAGCTAAGCAGGCGTGGCGAATTTTTACAAAATCCTGAATCTTTAAGTGCTAGAATTCTAAAGGGGGTTAATTGCCCAAACAAAACTATTCTGAATAGAAGGCCGGGACATACTTAAGGTGGGTCTTATTAGACGGATTGGTAACGGAGCAGCAACAAACATATGGCAAGACAATTGGTTACCTAGAGATGTGATGATGCGCCCTTATGGGAGGCGTGGGATAGCAATGCAGAAAATGTTTCCAAGTTGATTGATAAAACTGCAACCTCATGGAATATGGCGAAATTAGAAGAGGTCTGCCTCCCGATTGACATACCATCTATATTGAGCATCCCACTGAGTACCACTGAGATGGAGGACATCGTGGGCATGGAACTTTGAAAGAAGTGGTAAGTACACTGTAAGATCAGTGTACAGAATGATGGTAGTGACCAAGTTCTGAAGGGGGGCCCTGATTGATGGATCAGCAGGTTCATCAAGTACAGATTTTGATGGAGAGTCTTGGAAACTGCTATGGAACACACCGGTGCCCAGCAAGATTCGGATGTTTTTATGGCGTCTTGCCAAACATTCGCTTCCAGCAGAGGATATTAGAGAAAACAGGAACATGTCAGCATTAAGTCTGTGCGGGTTATGCGGAGCTGAGGACTCATGGCATCATTCGCTTCTTGAGTGTTCGATGGCTAGATGCATTTGGGCTTTNTGGAGGACATCGTGGGCATGGAACTTTGAAAGAAGTGGTAAGTACACTGTAAGATCAGTGTACAGAATGATGGTAGTGACCAAGTTCTGAAGGGGGGCCCTGATTGATGGATCAGCAGGTTCATCAAGTACAGATTTTGATGGAGAGTCTTGGAAACTGCTATGGAACACACCGGTGCCCAGCAAGATTCGGATGTTTTTATGGCGTCTTGCCAAACATTCGCTTCCAGCAGAGGATATTAGAGAAAACAGGAACATGTCAGCATTAAGTCTGTGCGGGTTATGCGGAGCTGAGGACTCATGGCATCATTCGCTTCTTGAGTGTTCGATGGCTAGATGCATTTGGGCTTTGATGGACGGAGAGCTAGCAGAACATCTGTGCGAGACCACGGAGCCAAGTGCCAAACAGTGGATATTTTCGATGATAGATACACAATCACATGATGCTTTTGTAAAGTTTGTTGTAACGTTGTGGGCAATATGATGGGCGAGAAGGAAGGCGATCCACGAAGAGATATTCCAAAGTCCTTCAGCCATGCACCAATTCATAAACAGATTCATTTTAGATCTTGACTTTTTGCCAAAGAAAGTACCAAGTGCTCTGAAACAGCAGGCAAGCAAGACAACCAAACCAAAAGCTCCACCATGAGATCCATGTGGACGCTGGCTTTGCAAGAGAACGAGCTGGAGGAGCAGCAGCTGCAGTGTGCAGAGATGAGAAGGGAAATTTTTTAGGTAGCTCAGCACTGGTCATCAATGGCATAACAGATGTTGCTACTCTTGAATCAATAGCATGCAGGGAGGCATTATTTTTGGCGGAGGATCTACAGCTGCAGGACTTCATTGTTGCTTTGGATTCAAAACAAGTTATTATTGATATTGAGAGGGGGAGCCAGGGAGGATATGGAGTCATCATACACGAAATCAAACAGCGGGCATTGTCTTTTCAATTTTGAAGGTCTTTCTACTAATGTAGACGCCGATAGGTTAGCCAAGTTTTCGCATTCACTTAATCAAGGTAGACATGTTTGGTTAATCCAACCGCATGATCCCTTTTGTATCCCTCTCCATCAGGAGTTTGATTAATAAAGCTTGGTGATACCCCTAAAAAAAGCTAAACACCCTCAAGTTTTAAAATAGTCCGGGATCAAAAAGTTCGGTGTGCTGATTTCCGGGATTGAAAGTTCAGGGTTCGATTTAGCTTTTGTCTACAAGTTTAAGATTTGTTTTGGACTTTTTCCTTGAGGTTACCAACATTATTTTTTTGCGGTGGAAAACAAAATCATACATTCATACATACTTGGGCATATGAGTAAAGGAACATGAATATTAATTAACGTTCCTCAGGAAGGTGAACAATTAGTTAACAAGTTTCTTGTCTATGTCTGACAGAGGAGAAACAGAGGCATGAGCCACAACGAATGACAAAAAAAAAAAAAGGTGCAGCAAACATAATAATGCACATAATGTGATGTTACTCAGCTCATCACATAACTGCCTCAGGCCGGAAGCTTTGAGTAGCAAGCCACATAAGAATAGTACTCACATGAATGTGTGAACCGACCATTTTTTATCTCATTAAGCTTCCCAGTATTGATGTTGTGCCACAAAAGCTTTTCTTCGTACTTCTCAAAGAGGAAGATAACATCCCTTTCAAAGTCAAGAGCAACAATCTCAAAATCACATAACCACTGTAGGTACTCTTCAATGGGAACAAAGTCATCCCTTTCAAATGCATCCTGTGTACGAAGACGATGCCTTAGAGACCACTTGCAAGGGCGATAAGCATCAAGATGGAAAATTTTAATTACATGGCCACTCTCCTCTGGAGATGCCCACTGCAAGACCCCTGAAGATTGGCCAAAGGAACCACCCCAACAGTTTTCTGGAGGCTGGATAATATAATGACAAGGCACCATGCCGGAACTCATTGCCTCCAAGCCTTGAACCACAAGAATCTCATTTTTTTTGTTGGTCTGCACATGCAACACCCCACCTACAAAACTGTGTGGATTCTTAAACCGTACCCTATGATCCGAACTCCATGTATCATCCACTAGCCAGGTGAAAAGTTCAGAAGAGAACACCTCAAGTTTCCTTATACCCATTGGCCGACCTTTGGCATTCTGCACAAAGTGGAAAACGTAGAACTGTGCCGACCATGACGGATCAAAGGCCAGAAAAGTTGTATAATGGGAGTAATTTGGGACACATGGGTGATGGTTAGTGTTAGGAACAGGAAGAACTCTCCACTCTTGTGTTGCTGGGTTGCACACAATGAAGCGACAAGTATTTCCAGAAGTATAGAAGCTCTTGTAGCAGCAAAGGAGTAGGCCATTGGAACAATCCACAACTTCTAATTGCTCGTTCTGCGGCATGAATTTAAGAGCTCAATCTATTTCCTTGTCGTCTGGGGACATGTTAACAACTTGGATAGAAGACCCATTATGTCCTTTGCACAAAACACCAGTCGGAATTTTTGGCAGCTTCCGGTTGTAGTGAGGATCAGAAGGGAAGCCGAGCCATGCCTTGCATACACATTTAAAGCGGCAAAAAGACTTGAACGGCACCCGAGAGAGGATTTCCACCATTAGATGGTCGGTTAGATGATTAGCAGCAGTAATCACCTTGTTAGAATCCATCTTTTATGGCAGATTACTGAAAGGACAATTTGACAAGGTCACCATAAAAAAGAAATAATTCTTTGGTCAGGGTAGCTAATAAGTTACGTTGGAATTCAATCAAATGATCAGTTTTAATTGGAATGAAGCAGTTGCCAGCAAAACTGAGATGTTGTTTAATTATTTGCACAATTAAAATGGATCAAAACATGCAGTTGTACTGAGTAAATAGCATAAAACTACTACTTTACGGGCTAGGGTTGCAAAAAACTACCAGTTTTTAATTTTTCTCAAAAAACTACCAAACGCGCGGTCGGCTGTTTCAAAAAAACCCAAATGACCGTTGCTTAAAAATTAAACCTATTTATGACAGGTCAGGCCCGCACCTAAACGAACCGTCTGTTTGACCGTTAACTGACTTGTGGGGCCCACCTGTCAGTGTCTCTCCCCATTTTCTTCTCCTCTCTAGCAATCTTCTTCTCCTCTCTCTCCCCTACGCCGAAGCACACCAGAGACCATGGCCGCCGGCCACATGCCGGCTCACGCCGCCGCGCAGAGCCACGTTCGTCGCCTCCTTCCGCACTGAGGCCCGCCCACGCCGCCACCACCTCCAATCGGCGCCGCTGGATAGAGCACATCGAGCCCCGCCTCCGCGCCGAGGCCGGGCATGCTGCCACCACCTCCAGCTGGTGCCACCGAACGGAGCTGGTCGAGTTGCTCCACCCACCTCGAGCCAGCGCGAGGAAGAGGGAAGGGAGAGAGGCCGCGTGGCGAGGAGCTCACAACGGTTACCAGCGCGGCTCGCCGGATAGAGGAGGCGGTGGCCGGCAAGGAGCTCCGCCTGGAGAAGCCCTGCCTTCGCGCCCTTCCGCCTGGCCCGCGACCTGGCCTGCGACCTCGCCGAACCGTCTCCTTCCCTGACCCGCGACCTGGCCGCCGGCGAGAGCTCCACACGATAGCTGATGGCCGGCGAGCATGGTTGCGGGCGCCCCGCTCATGTCGATCTGGAGCACAGCCACGGGAAGGACCCGATTGCCTTTTTAATTTTTTTGCAGGGACCTGATTGCTTTTTGAAAATATTTACAAGGGCCTGATTGCTTTTTTAAAATTATTAGATTATGATGAAGAAACACAGACATGTGGGACCCATGTGTCAGTTAACGGTCAAAAACAAACGGTCAAACAGACGATTTGTTTAGGTGCGGACCTGACCTGTCATAAATAGGTTTAATTGTTAAACAATGGTCATTTGGGGTTTTTTGAAACAATCGACCGCGTGTTTGGTAGTTTTTTAAGAAAAATTAAAAACCAGTAGTTTTTTGCAACCCTAGCCTGTAAAGTAGTAGTTTTATGCTATTTACTCAGTTGTACTAAAGGAAGTGTATCTCCATCAGATCTTTGCACTCTACCTCTGCTTGCATATAGTTTTGTTGTGTGCCAGTTGGAAAGCAAAGTGATTTCCCATGAACAATCTATCTCTAGCTAGGGTGAAAATGGACCAGATTTTGTCAGAAGTAGGCCTAACATTTTAGTTTTTGAATCGTTTACTGGAAGCGGCAACAGAGTCGAAAATCGTGATACTGCTACAGATACAAATAGTACCGGTGACGAACGCGGACGAGCTCCAAGTGGACACAAAATGGAATAGTATTTACAGGAACATGTCAAAAACTACTTTCGGTAAATAACACGTCATACACGTCAAAAAACACGAGAAAACAAGAGTTTAGGTCACTTTCCGTGGTGCTGACGAGTTATAGTATCATTAATTATGCAGATAGTTCGGCAGAAACTTCTACAACATATTCTATAACACTATGCTTCCTAGTTTTAAAGAGCTCACATTCAATTAAGGTCTTCAATTGAAATTAGGTCACCTGATTTTAACCGGGTCAACAATTTCTTAAACCTCTCTCAATCAATTGTTTAATACAATACACTATGCTTCCTAATTTTTAAGGTCTCACAATTAATTAAGGTCTTCAACTAAGAATTGGGTCACCCGATTTTGACTGGGTCAATAATTTCTCAAATATCTCTCCCATTCAATTCTTTCAATTTCATATGTTCCCTAATTTTAAAACTCTTTAATTCAATTGAGGTTTTCAATTTTGAATTTGGTTTAAGGTTTTGACCGGGCTAACGATTTTTCAAATCAATCAATCAGCCTATAAAAACATATCAATCTCGCGCACCCTCCCACCACCAATAAAAAAGAAGAGCTACTATTGATATTGTAGAACCACAAATATACGTTGGTTAGCGGATAAAATAGAACCACGCCATGAAAGGCCCGTTAAATCACCGCATCATAAATAAAAATAAAACATATTCCATCATTTTCCCCACCTGCCAAACTAAATATTCCATTTGTTCCAAAATATAAGGGATATTAGTTTTTTGGAAAGTCGGGTTTCTTTAACTTTGACCAAACTCAGAGCAAAAAAAATCGATATCCACAATATTAAAGATAAATAATATGAAAATTAATTTCATGATGAATCTAATCATACCGGTTTGATATTATGAATTTTGATATATTTCTCTACAAATTTTATTTAACTTAAAAGTTTTGACATTTCAAATAAGTAATAAACTCTATATATTGAAACAGAGTGTGTATTTTTTTTTTAAAGAAACCAGGCAACATCAACGGCGCAACAAAGCACGTCCAACCCTTCTAGTAATGAAATAAATGCAGATCTAATGTTTACGGGTCATGGGAAATTTTATGATCAAATCAAATTGCGTAGCCCTCGTTTCGTGCATGCATGCCTTTTAAATTTGCTAACCATGCCCTCTATGCAATCAAACCATGAAATCAAATCGACGAGGCCTAGATTGAGTTCTGCCGACATGCATGTAGACTTGCCTGTGCACGTGCTATGCAGGGTCCGTCGAGGTGGTGCTCGCTGTGCGGGCGGCAGGTTGGCGGCGACACCGCGTGGTGTTCGTTCCGGTGACTCAGCCCGGTGGAAGGCACGCGGCGACGCCGGAGAGGAGCGATCGATACGGTAGCGGCGGCCGATCGATTATGGTGTGCACTCGTCCTAGGCTTCACAGAAGGGTTTGGAGCTTGGGCTATATACCGTTTCCGTTTGACGGACTGATGGGCCTATTCTTGCTACAAGGCGTTCCCCCAAGTAATGGACCGGCCTATTTTGCTTTTTTCTGTTACTTCATATTTCTCAGTATTATTATTCCATTTTCGTCTTTCTTTTCCTACTTCTTCGTGCGCCCTTTCCATTTTTCTTCGTCCTTTTGTTCTTATTTTATTTTATTTTTATTTTCCTTTTCTTTTCCAAACCTTTATTTTTCTGTTAACTATTTTAACTGCTGTTTTATTATTCACTTTCTTTTGGGGGTGAGGTGGGGGAGATATGTGAAGGTTTTTCCAGTGGGTAGAAGTATTTCTTTTAGCTGCCCATATTTTCTTTTCATAGTTTTATACTTTTAGAAAAATATATGAAAAGTTTTGAGCTTGTGAACATTTTTAAACACTTTTTCAGTATGCACAACACAGTAAAAAAGTTTTACATGTATGTACAGGCTGTTATTGCGTTCTGTAAGTGAAGCAGCGTGGGGTAAAGTTGAGCCGTGTCATCATGATGTACAGATTGTTACACCAGCCGAGTGACTGTCTCCTTTTAATTAATTTGTAAAACTGCTCCCCGTACGTGTTCCTTCCAAACACAAAATGATCACCTTGATCCTCTTTTTCCTATACTAAACTAGATAAAGCTCTGGCTATAATACTTCTTGAGACACGCACATGAGTGCCCGGCCAGTTCATCGAAAAGTGTCTATAAATATTTGACCTAATACTCCTTGAGACATACTCCTGAACTGGACACTTTCTGCGTGCAGAAAAGAACAGACCGGTGCCTCCACCATGCTGCATTGTCCCTTTCTTTGCTCGCTTGACATTCTTACATGGCGAGACATAAACCGGAGGGAATGGAGGCACCCCCCTTGGAATCTTCTCAGCCAAAGCAATCGCAACCCCACTCGTTTCTGAAACAGGATCAACGAGGCCAGGGGAAGCAATCTGGGCATTGTCCTCAGACAATCTTTTGTTGCTGTTTCTTCCCTCCTGCTCCTTTGATGTTGCCCCCGTCTCCATCATGACCACCTGAGTGCTCCCACTGACCCCAGATTTCTTACCAGACGGAGCAGAATCTGTAATAAAAACACTTTCGATGACGGTTGTAGCAGATGCAGCGTTCAGATTCGTCGTGTTAGCTGCTTCCTCCACCTCCTTCACAATGTCCTCTTCCCGGATAGCTGGCCCATTGTGCCTGCCCCCCTCGGTGTGAGTCCCACCTGCTGGTGCTCCTCGATGCTCCTTGCCATCGTCTCGTCGGGCGAACCAGCGACCTGCAGTGCCTCCACGAGGACCACGACCTCTCCCTCTTCCACCCCGGGCAGGGTACCTGCCCCCCGTAGGCTGCGAGTAAGCTACCGTGCGGCATTGAGCAATCATCCAGCCGCCCCACTTCTTGTCCTCGTCCTTCCGGACTCCATTACCACATTCTTCGTACCCATGGCCCATCATACCGCACACCTTGCAGAAAAAAGAAATTTTCTCATACTTGACGACCAACAACCGAGTGCCTTCCCCCATCAGCGGTGTGAAACAAGTCAGGGGCTTAGCTGTCAGAATCCTTGCCCCAACCCGAACATAATCCTCCTCATAGTAGAGGGTGGGACGCAGCTGAACCTCGTGAACCTTGCTGATTCTGCGGGCTAGTTGATCAACCACCTTCTCCTGATGATAGAGCTCCGGAATCCTGTGAATTTGAGCCATGACTTGCATACACATTTAAAGCGGCAAAATGACTTGAACGGCACCCGAGAGAGGATTTCCATCACTAGATCATCGGTTAGATGATTAGCAGCAGTAATCACCGTGTTAGAATCCATCTTTCATGGCAGATTACTGAAAGGAAAATTTGACAAGGTCAGCATAAAAAAGAAATCATTCTTTGGTCATGGTAGCTAATAAGTTTTTTTTGATAACTCAATCAAATGATCAGTTTTATTTGGAATGAAGCAGTTGCCAGCAAAACTGAGATGTCAAAAAACACTTCCGGTAAATGACACGTCAAAAAACACGAGAAAACAAGAAATTAGGTCACTTTCCAGTGGTGCTCATGAGTTATAGTATTATCATTAATTATGCAGATAGTTCAGCACAAACTTCTACCAACTTAATGAAATAAATAGCAGCTACATGACTACGTGCATATTACCTGTGGTGTAAGGCTGGTCATAGTGGGAGTAACTTAAGGAGTAACATAGTTGCCACATAAGCAAAAATGATAAGATGGCAAGTAGTTAATGAAGAGAGAGGCAAATAGAGTAACATAATATGTTACCATCACATAGCGTTTTTCAATGCAAAATGAGTCTACAAAGTGATAAATGAAGACATCTATGTTAATACACATATGACACTACCCACTATAAAGGTAGTAACATAGGCTAGTAACATATACTCCCTCCGTTCGGAATTACTTGTCTCGAAAATGGATGTATCTAGAACTAAAATACGTCTAGATTCATCCATTTCCGAGACAAGTAATTCCGAACGGAGGGAGTACATGTTACTACTCTAAGTTACTTCCCACTATGACCAGCCTAAGATGCAGATCCAGTGTTTAGGGATCATGGGCATTTTAATGATCCAATCAAATTGAGTAGCCTTGGGTTTAGTGCATGCACGCCTTTCAAATTGAGTAACCATGTTGTCCATGCAATCCGACCACGAAATCAAATCGACGAGGCCTAGACTGAGTTATGCCGACATGCATGTACGTACACTTGCCTGTGCTCGTGCTATGCCGTGGTCCGTGGTGGTGGTGCTCGACGTATTGGCGGCGACACCGGACACCGCGCCGTGTTCGTTCCGGCGACGGAGCCCGGTGGAAGGCACGCGCCGACACCTGAGAGGAGCGATCGATACGGTAGCGGCGGCTGATCGATTTTGCTCCGCACTCGTTCTAAGAGCATCTTCAGCCGCGCCCCCAAC
>LR880966.1:757560306-757584440 GCA_904067115.1 Aegilops sharonensis | reverse complement strand
ATTGAAGCCGGCCAGAGCGGATGCGACCTCTCACTGGCTTCGTTATTGAAGCGGCGCGCCGGACGAGGGCGCGCCGCTGCAAGTCCAGATAAACACGCCTCCTAGCCGCATTCAAACGTCTCCAGTTGACCCACGCATGTGCCAAGAAACCTACTCCGGCCACACGTTGATCCGTTCACGAGCAGGTCGACATTGACCACAACATCGGGCAAGCTCCTCCCTTCAATCGGTTATTTAAAGGAGGTTAGACGTCGGGCAAGAATCGCACCGCTCCGCCGCTCTCCATCTCCTTCTTCCACCATTTTCTCCACCCATTCGATGGCATCCGACGAGAAAGAAGAGCAGTTCTCCGACATAAAAGCCGGTTGGGTGGCCCACCGAGCCCATCGGATATGAGCCAAGCAGCTCGCTGCTCCACCTCCCTCGCCTAACCCGACGGAGCAACTTGTCGCTCCAAGCCGGCGCGTTGTTCAGCAACTCGCTGCTCAACTCATGGAGGAGTGGCGAGTTCCTCTAGGTAGGTGCACGGGGGAGCACGGCGGAACAGACATTGGGGCTACCATGGACGAAGCCGACAGCCGTGCCATCCGCCGTCAACGTTGCCGGCACCGTGCCTAGTCGCTGGAGAAAGACACAGAGATCTACGAGTCAGTGGCCAGCGTGTCCGCCCCCACCGCCACCGCCAACATTAAGGGAAAGTAGAACACAAGAGGTCACCGCCACTTGGGTCCCAGGAAGGCCTCCGCCGGCCGTCACCAGCGTGCACAACTGGTGACTTGCCCCGCTTCAGTGTAGACCATCGTCGACCCTCGCTTCGGCTTCACGGAAGCGGAGTAGGCCTTCCTCTTCGGCTGAAGCGTCCTTCCCCTTCGACTGAAGCGTCCTCCTTCCCCTCCAGCTAAAGCACCCCCTTTGCCACTCCGATGAGCGGCGCAACCGGACATAGGGAAGATACTGGAGAAAAATATACCTTCGGGGCTCTCGGCAGCCCGATGAGCATGGGGAAGACAAAGGGATCCGCTGCGGCCGGTCATGAACTAGTGTAGTGTATCTGTGTCGTGCAAATGGAGCTCCGCGTGACTGTGCGTGCTCATAGTTTTATCTTTTTATTTAAAATATGTCTAAAATATAAATGTTTTTGCCCGTTTCTACCGTGTTTGCATGTATTTCGTTTGGTTGGTTCAAAGAGTAATTGAAATGGATGCGGACAGCATTGGATGGCGGCGCCTCGTATCTATGCCCGCGGATTGATTCCCTTGCATAGACGTAAGGAAATTTGCGGATCACCATGGAAGATGGCCTTAATAATAACCGGTTAAAATACGTGATATTCTTAGGACCGTTGGAGTGGTGATTAACCCTATCCTAGCAATGCTCGCAGTACCACCGGAACAATCGAGAGAGCCGCACAATAAACGGACACGTACCAAGAACAGTCGCTGGACGCAGCTGTCGTCGTCCTAGGTTGTACGTACTAACGTGCCGATCCACGGACGCCGTGCCTGCCACCAGCGAGGTGAGGTGATGTGCTGTACAGCTACGATCGATGCTTCTTCCTCTTCTTTACGTTTCTTCTTCTTTTTCTTGGTCCTTATTGGTACAGCCAGCCTCTAGTCGTGGCGAGAGCGAAATGGCACGCAGAGTAATTTAAGTACATGGACGACGCGAGGAAAGAGAAGTAGGAATCGGCATTCGGGCGTGACATGCCTGCGTCACAGCTCTCGTATCTTTTGTTTCACTTGCCAAAATAATATTCATTCACATGTCACACCAGGCAACCAACTATTTGAAGATACATTGAAATTGGTGCTAAAAAATTTGCTCCTCAACACGAGAATTGAGCATTGAATCTTCATCTGCATTAATTAGAAGATTGCTCCTCAAAACTACAATCTTCTGCTATTTATTTTATGATTGATGGTGTTTATGCTGCAAAAGGGATTCCAATCTTCTTGCTATTTTTATCATCTCTTTTTTCTAGGGTTGCTATTTTTATTATCTCAATGGATGTAATATTTACTTCTTATTATAGCTCATTGCAAACATAAAAAATCGCAATAACAAATGGCTTGAAATCCTACCAGTCTCTAGGGGTCTCAATGCATTTTCGAAGAAGGTATGTCCTGTAGTTGAATCCATCCGCCTCCGTCGCCTTCGGTGATTGGTCTCGGTGCTTATATTGGCTCCGGCTATGCAGAAAAGGTGCGAAATCGAGCTAAGCTCACGTCGGGCCTTCGGGTTTTGCAGGTAAGAGAAGTCACCCATCTCTATTGGACATGCCCGTAATTTTCAACTTTACCGGTGCTGATTTTATAAGTCTCGGACTTCTTTAATAATGCTACTATAAATGGCTTCTCACCTTTTTCTGAAATTGAAAAAAAGGCCGCGGCTAGAGCAGCAATGGGAGGAGAGGACCTAGACGAGAGGAGGGGCGGTGGTGGCTGCTGGCTGGGAGAAGGGTTGAAGGAAGGAGGGCGGGCGTGTGGAACCCAATTGATCGTCGGCTGACACACAACCCCTTCCCACCAGACCACCAAAACCCGGAGCAACGGCGGCTCTCCAATCCCAGCGATAACCCGGTCAAAATCAAGAGCACCTAGCGAAACCAGTTGGCCTCAATCGATTCTCAACTGATTTAGCCCTAGGGAGCTTAGTGATTAAGAAGATCGGACGATCGCTCGTCGGGACTAACTAAAAAAATTTCTCCTCAAGACTACAAACTAAGTAATGGCATGATTCGCTTTCAAGTCTATATGCACCTGATATAATTTTTTAATAATTGAAAAATAATTAAAAGTATTTCTTTTCTAACAAAATTGACCTTCTGTTGTACTCATATAAGAAATTTCGCCAAGGATTAACTTTCACGGCACTCCGAGTGAAAAAAATTAACAATATATAAAAATTACTATTCATAATTTTTGTCCTTGATTTTTTTTGGCTGAAGTCGACGGGAGTTTTTCCTTTGCGAAACTTATTAACGAGTACAATAGAAGGTCAAATTTGTTTTCAAAAAAGTTGCAGATTTTTTTGACTTTTTTGTAACTACTAGTTAGTTTCCACATCAGGTGCATATACACCGTGAGCCAAGGGGCATTTTCCATGCATTTTAAATTAGACCAAACAAATATGGATTATATGTGGCAGCAATTGTATCAATGAATTCTTATTTGAAAGAAGTTTTGAATGTTGTAATATTGAAGTCACAAAACATATTTTATATATGAATCTAATTTATGGTAAAATTTTGGGAGTATATATCTTTTTTCTTTTTTCTTTCTTTTTTAATATATGATATGCACACTCGTGCATATTCAAGAATAAAAATATCTTTTCCTTCACTTGACACTTTGAGATGCGTGCCTGTCAGGCTCATCGAAAAGTGTGCATAGTCCATACTGGGCAAATTTGACAATTTTGGCCTGTGGATAAAATCATTTCACAAAATAAACTTCCTTTAAAAAAATTTCACTCAGCTGACTTTTTGAGTAACGCCCGACGCGGAGGCGCCACACTAGACTGTGTAACGCCTGACTGACAGGCGCCAGTGGCGGTGCCAAAACTGCAGTCTTGTGTAGTCATTTTCAAATTGTGTAGTCAAGTATATAAATTTGAACAAAAAAAATCAACATTTCTGCAAGCATATGCTAGTTTCAGCAAAAAGCTGGGTAGTCAATTGACTACCCAGCTGATGAGTGGCTTCGCCACTGACAGGCGCTACACGCCTGGCCAACGTCGCACCCCGGACTACATAAAAATTACTAAGTAAATGTGCAGCGCCTAGCCTCCGGAGGTTGCACTATACGTATTGAGTAGGATCCTGCACAGCTGCGCTGCACTGTACGTACGTCGCCTCAAGCCAGCGCAAGGAACTTCGCCTCCATCTCCATGCATCGCATGCAGCAGCTGGGTATCACGTCTTTTCAGATAGGCCGGACACGCGCAACAGCCCTCTCTTTAGGCCAACTCCACCGCGCGACACTATCCTGTCCGGCTCCGTTTGTTTGGGGTAAAAGGAACAAAAGAGGCGGCCCAGCGCGCGGTCTCAAACGGATAAATGTTCGGATTCCGTCGGTTTTTGACCTATCCCGGCCCAAACTTACGCTCGGTTTGGGGTGAAACGGACGCGCGCGGACGGCCGCGACGCACGCCCTTGTCCCCCTCGTGGCCCGCCTGTCGGGGACACTAGCAGTCCCTCCGCTCCTAACGCTTCACCCTCTCTCCCCGCCCCGCCTCGCCGCCGGCGCCGCACCTATTCTCCGGCCGCCTCCTCACCGCGCAGCCCCCCACCGTCCATACCAAACCACGTCTCGACATGGCCGCCACCATGCCCGCGCTTTCGCCGTAGTTTTGGTCGTCTATCGGGGAAGGTTTGGCCGTCGCCGTCCTTGCCGGTGGCGGAGGGGACACGACTGCCGGCGACGGACCACGGCGGCCGAGGCCTATTTCGACGAGAGCTCCAAAGCGGCCAGTAGCCGGCCGACAACCACCCCTGCTGCGTTGAGGTGATCATCGCGGCCTCTTCGCCACCACGACCGCAAGGTGTTCGACCTTTTGCCATCAAAGGTATGGATAGTGGAGACGAGTTTTTCTTTCATCACTTCCTTTGTTCGTCGGACGATTCGTCGTCGGATGATGAAGATCTTGTGGTGGCTGCACTGGTCGTTCCCGACCATATTCAACGGCAGCTTCCTCGGTACAGGGGGTCACTCCCTGGCCGTGCTCCCAACCTGAACCGCAACAGGGAGAGAGGCCACGCCCTGCTTTATGCCGATTACTTTGCCAACACCCCGCTCTTCAAGCCGGATAAATTTCGTCGCCGTTTTCGTATGGCAAGGCATGTGTTCAATCGTATCCGAGAGGGAGTGGTTGCTCATGACCCATACTTCGAGTGCAAGACGGATGCCCTTGGCAAGCTTGGATTCTCCTCTTACCAGAAATGCACCGCGGCCATCCGCATGCTTGCATATGGTATTCCAGGCGATCTGGTGGACGAGTATGTGCGTATGAGTGAGACAACATGTCTGTTGTCAATGTACAAGTTTTGCCAGGCTGTGATCGAGGTGTTTGGCCTAGAGTACTTGAGGCAGCCAACTGCCGCTGATACAGAGAGATTGTTGGCGACCAACGCAGCTAGAGGCTTTCCAGACATGCTTGGCAGCATAGATTGTATGCATTGGGAGTGGAAGAACTGTCCATTTGCTTGGCAGGGCCAGTACAAGGGGCATGTTAACAGGTCCACTGTCATATTAGAAGCGGTGGCATCGCAAGATCTTTGGATATGGCATTCTTTTTTCGGCATGGCAGGTTCTCACAATGATATCAACGTGCTGCAGCGCTCTCCAGTCTTCGCAAAGCTTGCAGAAGGCCACTCCCCACCTGTCAACTTTGAGATCAACGGCCACCAGTACAACAAGGGATACTATCTAGCAGATGGTATATATCCTCAGTGGTCAACTTTTGTGAAGACAATCTCGAAACCCCAAGGTGAGAAGAGAAAGAGATTTGCCCAAATGCAAGAGAGTGCTAGAAAGGATGTGGAACGTGCTTTTGGTGTGCTTCAATCCCGGTGGGGTATCGTTCGAAACCCTGCACTGTCATGGGATGAAAGGAAGCTTTGGGAGGTGATGACTGCTTGTGTGATCATGCACAACATGATCATCGAGGACGAGCGTGATGAGAGTATCTTCGACCAAGGATTTGATTATCAAGGTGAAAATATTGAGCCCCTGCACCAAGACCCGGCCACATTTGAACAGTTTGTCCAATTCCACCGTGAGATGCGTGATTGGCACACTCATTTGAATCTTTAAAATGACTTGGTTGAGCACGTCTGGGATCACATTGGCAACCAATAGATGTATTGGTCCAATTTATGTTCAGTCAAGATAATTTCGATTTGATGGTAAAACTATTTTATTAAAGACAATTTCAATTGGGTTGTAAAACTATTTTAATTTTCAGACAAATATTTGGGTTGGAAACTAGTTTTGATGCAAATTTGGGCATTTTTGACCCTGACGGATAGGATGGGGCAAATGGATGCGGCCGCGCGCTGGGCGCACGCCCACCGCATCCCAGAACAGACCCGGACACGACTCCAAATCCCTACCCATCAGACAAAAACCGGACAAAATGGACGTCCTTTTGAAGTCGCGCGGTGTACGTTGCAACAACTGCATCAAGGATTGGATGGATGGAATAGCAGTGCATGCAGCTGCACCTGCTGCGGCAAGCAGCTTTCTTGTCTCGTTGGAGTACTACTACTAGTGCTAGCAGTTTTGTAGCCCTGTGTTTGCTGCACGCCTGCAAGCAGCGGCAACTGTATAGTGCAACACCTAGAGGCTAGGCGCTACATTGTATAGTGTGGCGTCTAGATCTTAGGCGTTGCATATTGACTTAGTAACTTTTCGATAGTCCGGGATGCTACGCTGGTCAGACGTGTAGCGCCTGTCAGTCAGGCGTTACACAATGTAGTGTGACGCCTTCGTGTTGGGCCCTACTTAAAAAGGCCAGCTAAATAAATTTTTTAAAAAGAAGTTTATTTTGTGAAATGATTTCATCCACAGGTTAAAATTGTTAAATTTACCTTCATACTGTGTCCTGGAGTTGACTGGACACTTTGCGCGTGGAGAAGAGAACGGCGCCTGCACCATGCATGCCGCACTTTTGCACTGCCCCCGTCTGCAATCGCGGCCATTGTTTATTCACGAGGGATTTTATGTTCTCGGACAGGAAGCAGCAATTCGGTTATATACAACAGTCTCCCCTGATTTGCATGATTAGCGGGCACAAGCCGCCAATTTGCTTCCATATGTGCTGCCCTGATCCAAGGGCCTGCACCTCAAGCAGTATCCCTCATGCTTATCTGTCTCGTGCGGGCACAGATTTCACATGCTATGCTATGCTAGGTTTCTTTTTTTGCGCAATCTGGGCGTACATGGCTGTGTATATGGAGTTAACTTAGCTAGCCCAAAAGGCAGACAAGCGAACAAATTCGACCATTGACGAGTTTGTTAAAGCGCGATCAACATATATACCGTCCAAAAAGAGAGAAAAAGATCTGTGACCACCCACCCAGGCCTATGATCGATGTATCTAAGCAGAGATACTAGGTGCTCCCTCCGTTCCATAATGTAAGATGTTTTTTGACACTAATGTTATATCAAAAAACGTCTTACGTTATAAAACAGAGGATTCTTGTTTGTATATCCTTATTCTATTTTTTATTAAATTCCTACTTTGTAGCTGTCGCACAACTTCTTATTTATGTGGGAGCCATAAATGTCTTGATCATATTCGCTGTAATGTTCGTAAATGGCTCAGAATGGTCTAAAGATAAGAATTATTGGACTATTGGAGATGGGTAGTAGATAGCTCTCTCCAGCTGCATGGATCCAAGCATAAAAACTTGGCCAAAACCGAGTGCGCGATATGATGTTTTGGGCTGGCCGGGGCAGGCATATATTCTTCCACAGCTAGGAAAAAGAAAGCTAATTTCTCGTGTGTCAGCTTCGCTTTCCTTCTCGGTCTCAGCTGGTGTTGTCACCCAGGAATCTCCCATCAGTTTCTTCTTCCGGTTGTTATATGTATAGTACTACTTCCTCTGTTCCTAAATATAAGTTTTTTTAAAACATTTCAAATGAACTACAACATATGGATGTATGTGGACATGTTTTAGAGTAGATTATCTCATTTTGCTTCGTATGTAATCATTTGTTGAAATCTCTAGAAAGACTTATATTTTGAAATGGAGTGAGTACACTACAGTAGCAAAATAGCCGCTACACCCTGTTGTCAGCCTTGCATTGGAACAACTGTGAACTGTCTAATTTACGCTGCTAGCGCTGCATCGTCGTGACAATGCTTCTTTTAGTACGTACCTTGGCAAGACAAGAGAACATGCCGATCACAATCAGAATTAATAAAAACGCCGTGCGCCGCTCCTAGGTAGGCTCCTGCGTCCTGCTTTGCTTTGCTTTGCTAGCGGTCCTGGCAAACAAAAGACAAAATATTACAGTTCGAAGGATATCTATAGATTAGATGCACTAAGTTGGGAGAGAGACACAAGCCAGCTGTGGAGTGGATAGTTTACTTGCTTCTAGCCATTTTTTGTTTTGCGGGGTTACTTGCTTCTAGCCGTTAACGCTAGCGCGGCTATATTTTTTTTTTGAGGGAGCGCGGCTATATATTTTGGTTCTTTGCTCCCCGCAATTTCTTTTGAAAGTTATACTAGTATAATTCTTATAAATAGTGAACTAAAATGTCTTGTAAAAGTTTACAAAGGATTAGTAAGTTCACAATGTGTCGATGTCAAAGTGGAGCACCACTCTCACAACTGGCTCCAAAAACAAACGTCCTTCTAGACTGGCGGTTCCAAAACGTTTAGAAACAACTATAACATATATCGAAGAATCAAATAATCATTTTGCAAGCACCGGGAATGTCTTTACAGTAATGTGTGCCCATCTCAACAATGTTAACATGTATTTTTTTTCTCGCCAAAAAATGTTACACGTATTTCTATTAAGAAACATAGGACAACAGACACTTATAAGTCATAACGGACACGCACGTGGCCATATTACGATGATTCACGGATGCACCGTGGCAAAATTCGGTTGCAAAAGGAGGGTGGGGGAAGGGCTCACGGGGAAATTCAGGGGATTAGTATGGATGATCAGCGAATGATATCGTTCGTACATTTGTGCTCATCATCGTAATATAACCCCGTAGGTTCAGCAGTTCTGTGCGCATCTACATTGTCTTCGATGTTTCTAAAATCGTTTTAATTGTATTTTTTCGTTATTAGAAATATTATAGCCTTAGCGATTAAAATATGTTTTCACCAAAAAAAGGATTAAAATACATGACATTTTTTACGGCTGATTGTAGTGGCAAGTTACCCGGTTGTGGCTAGGCTCGTACTCCCTCCGAAGATACTTGTCGAGAAATAGATGTATTAGACAAGTACTCCCTTCGTTCTTAAATATTTGTTTTTTAGAGATTTCAAATGAACTATCACATACGGATGTATATAGACGTATTTTAGTGTAGATTCATTTATTTTGCTTCGTATGTAGCCACTTGTTGAAATTTCTGGAAAGACAAATATTTAAAAACCAAGGGAGTACTCCCTCCGTTTCTTTTTAGTTTGCATATAAGGTTTGGTCAAAGTCAAGCTTTGTAAAGTTTGACTAACTTTATATTAAAAAATATAAACATTGACAATATGAAATCAACATTATCAGATGCACCACGAAGTGTATTTTCATACTATATAGTTTTAATATTGCAGATGTTCATATTTTTATATATAAATTTGGTCAAACTTTGTGTAGTTTGACTTTGACCAAATCTTATATGCGGAGTAAAAAGAAAGGGTCGCACTAATTGCCACACGTGTGGTAGGAAGGGAGACGCACCACACGTTTTTAATGCAAACAGATTGCCAGGTCATCGCATGCATGCATGTAAGAATCTTTTTGGATTTTCAGTTTTTAAAATGTTTTATCTCTTAAACGAAAAATCCGATTGAAAATCCGTTTTCACCATTAAATCCCTCGCGATGAGATCTTCGAAACTAGATCTCATGTTGATATGTTTTGATGAAATTTTTTTTGGATTAAAAGTTGCCATGTCTATTGCATATGAATTGCCATGATATGTTTCAGCTATTTTCTTCTATATTTAAAAGTAAATTTTGACATTTATAAAACGGGGAATTAAAAAACTAGACTTGCCGTGAACCATAAACTAAAATTGCCATGATACATGCACGTAAAATTGCCCTGGTTCATACAAAAAATAATTTTCATGGTCAAAATACTGGAGTTGCCATCATCAAAATACTAAAATTGCCATGATCTACAAAATAAAATTGCCACATGGCAACTTTAGTTTAAGCCCTATGGCAACTGCAGTGTAAACATTATTGCAACTTCTGGCAAAAAAAAAATTCGTCGAAACATATCAACATGGGGTCTAGTTTTGAAGATCTCGTCGAGACGGATTTAATGGTGAAAACGGATTTTTAGTTCGCTTTTTTATTTAGGAGATACAACATTTTTAAGCCGAAAACCAAAAAATAATTCTGCTGATGTCATCTATTCATACGTGACAAAATGAATGGTGGTAGAGGCGTGTGGGCGATGTGCAAACGCCCACACGTGTGGGCGTTAACATTTCCGAAAAGAAACGGAGGGAGTATTTGCGAACGGAGGCTCGTACGTAGCACCAGAACCATCGAGAGAGTCGCGGAATGAACGGTGTAGTACGAAGAACAGTCGCTGGACGCAGCTGTCGTCGTACGTTGTACTGGCGAGGATTCACTGGAGCAACGTGCCGATCCGTCGACGCCGGCTGTGCCTGCCAACCAGCGGGGTGATGAGGTGCTGCACAGCTACGTTTCTTCTTCTTCTTCTTTTTCTTCTTTTTCCGTCCATGGTACAACCACGCTAGCTTAGCTCACCAGTCGTGGCGACAGCGAAATGACACGAAGAGTAGGTACATGGACGACGTGAGGAAAAAGAGATAGATCGCGATCGGCATCCGGGGTCAGGGGCTGGCCATCACATGTGTGCGTGACAGCCCTCGTGTCTTCTGTTTCAGCCGCCGAAGTAAATGTTCACATGTCACACAAGGCAACGCACTATTTTGAAGATACGGTGAAAATTGACTTTAACTCGAAGAAGATTGCTCCCCTCTGCTTCATGGCAAAAAATAAAAGAAAGGCTTTACCTCTACTTTAATTAGAAGATTGCTTCCCCCTGCTTGACTTGGCATGTCCCCTTCTCAAGACTACAATCTTCTGCCATTTATGTTATGATGATTGTGGTGTTATGCTGCAAAAGAAATTCTAGTCTTCTTGCTATTTTTATTATCTCAATGAATGAATGTAATATTTTTATTGTAGTGTTATGATGATGTCGAAATAAATTCTAGCTCACTGCAAACATATTTGCACACCCTGATAACAAATGACTTGAAATCCTAGCGGTCTCTAGGCATTTTCAATGAAAGGATGTCTTGTAGTTGAACCCATCAGCCCCCCTCACCTTCAGTGATCGAATTCGGTACTTAGAGGCTGGGTGACCATAGATCTTTGTGCTTGTGGGGAGATCTGGTTTAGGTTGTTAGCATTTTGGCGTCCTCGTGTAGTTCGCCCAGGGTGTGGAGATGTTGGTGCATCGGAGTAAGTGCTTCATTCCTCCATTGCACCAGCATTGGTTTTGGCATCGTCGGGAGCGAGTTACCGACGATGATGCTTCCACATCAGTTCACATGCCGCTGGTGGTCTCTTCAGTAACATCCCTCGATGGCTCTTTCGACATCTACGTGTGGTTTGGACTCCCCGTCTGGCCTTCACTTTTCGTCTCCGGGCCGACAATCCGTGCTTCGAATCATCACCGCCGACATCCTTTGATGACTTGCCGTCCGTGTTGGCTCCTACTATGCAGACCAGGTGTAAAATCCAGCAAAGCTCGCGTCACGCCATCGGGGCGTGCGGATAAGGGACTTCACCCATCTCGATTGGACATGCCCGTAATTTTTAATTTTACCGGTAGTGATTTTATAGGCCTCGGACTTTTTAATAATACTTTCGCAAAAAAGGACTTTTTAACAATGCTGTTTTATCTAAAAAAAATTTGACAGGAATTTTCCTTCAAACTTTACACTACATCAGTGATAATTACCGTGGATCACCTTTTCTGAAAAGAGAGAAACCTCACTGCGGAAAGGGTAAAAAAATGAAAAAGAAGCCGGCGTCGGCATCGCGTGATGCAGCGCTCGAAAACGACCGAGGCGCGCGCGTGTTATCGTTGCTCTGTCTTCCTTGTACACGACGCCAAGTCAAGCCGGGGAATAAAAACCGCCCGGCCGGGCGCGTCCCGCGGAAAGGACCCGCCTTTGCTCCCGCTCGCCCCATAAATCACGCCGCCCCGCCCAAGACCCACCCAGAAGACTCCTCGAGCTCCCGACTTTCCACGATGGCCATCGCCGAGACGGCAGCGGTGGTGGCGACGACGACGACGGCGGCGGCGTCCGAGACGGCGCCCATGTCCCCGGCCGCGGCGAAGGCCGGGGCGGCGATCGGGCCGGCAGCGAGGCGCGGGTGGCTGCGCCGGCTCGTGCCGCGGGAGTACCTGCCACGGAGCCGCCGGTGGAAGACCCGCGGCGGCGGTGCACGTGATGTTGCGGAGGCCGCGGGCGGGGGCGGGGTGGCGGGGCCGTCGTCGTACCGGAGGCTGGCGTCGTCGCTGTCGCGGTCGTTCCGGTGGAAGCGGATGCCGGCGCTCCCGTCCCTCAGCCTGCGCGCCGGGTCGGCGTCGGCGGCGCTGGACGAGGTGGCCTTCCGCGTCATGTACGTCGTGGAGGCCGTCGTGCTCGGCCTCGCGCTCTCCTGCTTCTTCCTCTGCTGCGGCTGCCACATCTAGCCATGCTTCAACACTTGCTTGGGCCTGGGTCTACTCCTATTTTGTTACTGTTTTTTAGTTTGTTCTCGGTTCTTTGGTTGGTAGGAGTACTAGTGTTTTCATTTTGATCCATCGACTACTCTGCTGTAAATTTTCCACCATGAGGAAAATCCATGGAAAAATTTCCAATCTGCTCAAGATGATTATTTGTGCTTTGGGGAATGGGGATGATGGTGTGGTGCAATTTTGTATGTTAATTTGTGGAGCCGATGTGTTGTTTATTATAAATCTGTCGCTGTCTCGTGCAAATACAACAACAAAGAGTCTAGCTTTGGTTGGGTAGTTGGGGATTGGGAGTGAAGGAGCAGGAGGTCATGGCGATGGAGGAGGCGACGGCGACAGCGACGGCGTTTGGCTTCCCGGCGGAGGTGCGGCCGGGGGCCACGCGGGTGGGGTGGATCGGCATCGGCGTCATGGGCGGCGCCATGGCCGCGCGCCTCATGGCAGCCGGGTACACGGTGACGGCCTACGCGCGCACGCCGGCCAAGGCGGGGGCCCTTGTCGCCGCCGGAGCGCGCCTCGCGGACTCTCCGGCCTCCGTGGCCGCGGCCTCCGACGTGGTCTTCACCATGGTCGGCAACCCCGGCGACGTCCGCGCCGTCGTCCTGGACGCCGCGTCGGGCGCGCTCGCGGGCCTCCGCCCCGGCGGCGTGCTCGTGGACTGCACCAGCTCCTCCCCCTCCCTCGCGCGCGAGGTCGCCGCGGCCGCGCGCGCCGCCGGCTGCCACGCCGTCGACTGCCCCGTCTCCGGCGGCGACGTCGGCGCGCGCGACGGCACGCTCGCGCTCCTCGCCGGCGGCGACGAGGCCGTGGTGGCCTGGCTCGCCCCGCTCTTCGCGCACCTCGGCCGGCCGACCTACATGGGCCCGCCCGGGAGCGGCCAGAGCAGCAAGATCGCGAACCAGATCGCGGTGGCCGGCGCCGTGGTCGGCCTCGGCGAGTCCCTGGCCTTCGCCGGCGCCGCCGGGCTCGACGAGCGGCTGTTCCTCGGCGCGGTGTCCAAGGGCGCCGCGGGGTCGCGCGTGATGGACATCTTCGGCGAGCGCGCGCTGAGCCGCGACTTCTCGTCCGGGGGCGCCGTGCGGTACATCATCAAGGACCTCGGCATGGCGCTGGAGGTCGGCGACCGCCAGGAGGAGGAGGAGGAGGCCAACGTGCTGCCTGGGTCGGCGCTGTACCGGCAGATGTTCTCGGCCATGGCGGCGTACGGCGACGGCGAGCTGTGCCTGCAGGGACTGATCACCGTCATCGAGCGCCTGAACGGCATCCGCAAGTAAGGCAGGGCAGGTGTTCGTCGAAATGCGGCAGCCGGATATGAATCTCATGGTCATGTATTATTATTAGTGTTTCCCTGGACAAAATTCGATCTCTATGTCATGTTTTTATCCAACGATTTGTGGATGCTATCATCGATCATAATATTATCATGCTTTTCTATCTGATTTGTGAATGCTATTCTTCTTCCTTGTTGATGTTAAACACCAGTAATTCAGTTTTTTTACCATGTGTGGTACCCTGATGAATTACCAACCCAAGATACAGATTCATATATGCCATTTTATATTTGCATCTCCAAAAATACCTAAGGCAGTGACAATGAGCAAATATTGAGGCGATGCTACACATGGCATCTTGTATCCAGATGCTAGGATGTGATACTAATCTGACAGCCAAGGAGCAATTTGCAAACCCTGCTAAATTCCAAGGGCCTTTGGCCCAACCATGTGAGATTTCCAGGTGTCTGTCAGGTATTTGCACCGTGCAAGATGCAAGATAGCATATCTACTCTGGAGCCTTTCTCTGTGCAGTGCACTGCTTGAGTCTCCTTATCTCTTTCACTCCAACAAACCTTCAGCAGCAAGAATGGCAGCGCCGGGCTCCCTAGGACTCCTCCAGCCGCCGTCCTTCGCCGCGGCCAAGTGCCGTCCGGTGGCGGCAGCGAGCCGGGGAGCGGCACGAGCCGTGTTCGCGGTCCGGGCCTCGGCGGCTTCCGCCGCCACCAAGGACGCCGTGCTCAGGCCCTTCCGTGAGAACAGGGCTCTCAAGGTCTCACTCTCCATCTTGACACCTTCCGTGCAGTAATAAATTTCCATTGCTTTGATGGACTCTGATAGTTCTGATAGATGTAGTAGTGTGTTCCCTTCAGACTGGATGGATGGTGCAAGTTTAGAAGTCATCTCTGGGTTGAAGCGTAGAGCAATAGAAATTTCATTGCTCTGGTATGATGGAATGTGCCTGCTGGGCTCTGATGATAGTGATTGGCCTTTTGCACCTGCAGATCATTTCGGGGCTCCAGAACTTCGACAGGAGCAATGTTGCGTCTGTCGTCACGGCTGCGGATAAGGTGTGGATGCTGTCTGGTGCATTCGTTTTCCATGCTATGTTTTTTTTACAGTTTAGCTCTTGCAGAGGGATGAAATGTTTACCTATGAACTTTATCTGGGATGGAATAACATAATGGTGTTGCGTTTGCTGGTGATGTGCTCTGGAGTTGATAATATTGCCAGCTTAGGTCACTGCTGAGCTTGTCAACCGAGAAGTCTGCAAGTAGAAGGCAGCGTTTGATTAGTACATAAGCCTCGTCGTTTATCTCACCAGAAGAATCAGAACCAACACATAGTAGTATCTTTTCACATGGCAGTACGTCAATTGTGAATTTTGTTTTGGAGAAGTCATTGTCAATGCAAATTAACTAGCCGCAGCGACAAAGTATCCTCTTCAGATTCAGTCAATATCAAGGAAATCAGTATCCAAGAAGCAACTGTTTTTATTAGTATTCAGGATGCAACTGTTGTTATCATCCCACTCTGATACTCTTTTCCAACTAATAGCTTTTATAATAAGTATTGCTGGAAAACTTTATATGAACCTTTGAAAAAAAACTTTGATAACAAGCAGAATTAAGTACAAGTGCCTCTATTTTGTATCCAAATGTATTCAGGAGGCCAACGCCATGATTTATCTTATTTTGGATATAAAAACTATCCACTTATCCAAATATAACAGTTATGTCACCAGGCTATTATCTTAATATAATCTTGTTGCTGTCCTGCATATATCACAGAAATAATTAAAGGACGACTCATTATTCACATGCTTGTCATCTTGTTTAATGATTGCAGGGAGGTGCTACCCATGTTGATATAGCATGTGACCAGGACTTGGTAAAGCTTGCGCTGGAGCTTACTAACCTTCCGGTGAGCTAACCATTCACCCAGTTATAAGAAACTGTCAACTATTTCTTTTACCCAACTGTAGAGTTAACCTATGCTAAGTGCATTATGGGAATTGCATATCTGCAGATATGTGTATCGTCTGTTGATCCTTCAGCATTCCAATCTGCGGTAGAAGCTGGTGCGCAAATGGTCAGTCCCTAACCTTGGATGGCACCTGTGCAACAAGGTTCAACTGCATTTTATTTACTCTGCTAGCCACTGGCCTTCACAAACTTTTCTCATGCAGATTGAAATTGGAAACTATGATTCCTTTTACGACGCAGGCATTGAATTCTCATCTGAGCAAGTAAAAATTTCAGCTTATAGATATTTAAAGTTATCGATTTTTGCTATTGGTTCATCTGTTTACTGAGATAAACCATCATTTCTATGTGGAAGCTTAAATCCTCGTTTGATCAATTTCAGATACTGAACCTGACAAGGGAGACAAGGAAGATACTTCCGGACATCACATTGTCAGTAACAGTTCCCCACACTCTGAGTCTCCCGGATCAGGTATATCATCCTCTGGCATACATTCCTGTTACAAGGTTTCTTGAAATAACAGTTAACAAGTGCATTAAGCCGGAATCCTTTTGTGCAAAATTACAGATGAGACTTGCTGAGCTACTCGAAGAGGAAGGTGCCGATATCATCCAGACTGAAGGAGGGAAGTGTTCTAGTCCGACAAAGCCTGGAGTGCTTGGACTAATAGAAAAGGTAGCGCAAAAATGCTAAATAGAACACGTAGTATCAAGCACTGTTACTTTCTTGTTTCACCAACTCATAACTAGTATTCAATGAATTGTAGGCAACACCAACATTGGCAGCCGCATACTCCATCTCACGGGCCGTCAGTATACCGGTGATGTGCGCATCGGGGCTAAGTTCAGTGACTGCACCAATGGCAGTAACTGCAGGAGCCGCCGGTGTGGTATGTATCCTGTGTCTTAAACTTCTGCGTAATGATGAGAAAGCCATGAGACCGTGTGAACTCTGTGGCTGAAAATAAACCTACACTGATCCAGAACATTCGACCTGCCATGACTTTTTGTGCTGTATACTGAAATCCGAAATATATTTTTTGTTCCTGCCTGCTGGAACATGTGAGTCTGTTTATTCACACGAGCTGATCTTCTCCCCCCCACTGGCTGCAGGGAGTTGGCTCTGCGATTAACAAGCTCAACGACGTTGTGGCGATGATCGCCGAGGTGAGGAGCATCGCGGAGGCTCTGGGGGCGACGGCTTCGAGGAATGTGTCCGAGGAGCTGAGAAGAGTTCACAATTAGTATTACTAGGTGGGCACGGCTTTTCTCTGGACAAACTCGAGAAGTCAGCAAGGAATCAGGAGATGTAGTTCCATCAGTTTAGCATTTCTCCTGGCTGCTAGCCTTTGTGCAGATCTAGAGAAGATTGCCTGAAAGAGCTAAGATAACTAAATCTGTTTACACCTTCCTCTCTATTTATTTTTCATATTATATCTATAGAACTGGAAGATGTTCTTGCTGGTGATAATAAAACCTGAGTCTTTGAAGGCAGTGATAAAGCTACTTTGAATATCAAGCTAGCAGGGGTCCTATCCATCACCAGGCGGTCAAGTTCGGTTTCTTCTTATCGATCCATTTCATCACCAACTGATGTGAGTCTTTTAATAACATGCCAAGCGTCCAACTAATGTCTGCAATTGTGTTTAGCTAGCATATCTGTTACTATCTTATTTGCCTCTAGGACATAAAACAAAGATTGCCTTCACATGGTCCTTAGCCAAGTTTGCACATTCATCAAATATTACAGTTGCTGATATATGCTCTTCCTCCATTGTTCATAGTTTCAATCACCTCCATGCAATCTGCCTAGAAGCAAACTCAGTTGCATGCCAGCATAAGGGCTAAATAAATTCCGTGCAAAAAGAGCATAAGTTTCTACTATATCAACATCGTATACCTGATCAAGAAATTTTATCAATGCACCCATGCCCCCTACATGGATTCTCTGGCTACATGGTATCCTCATCAAAGGATGCATCAACGAGACCTTCACCGTGTCAGCAGGTGGTGGCATCCAAACATGGTGCTTCACTGTCGATGTGCTAGTATAAGCTTTTCATAGTTTGCTACTAGCTAGAGCAGCAATGGCTGATGCAGTTCTTGTCTATGTTTGAACCTGATTTCCTTTTACATTTGGGGTTGATATTTTAATGCTCCATAACCAGATGTTTGACTCAGCTTCCACCCATGTTGATGCTCCCACTCGGTATAATATGCTGATCCACAGAAAAATATACCCGACTTTGTGTATTGCCTTGCCACAAAGTCTTCAAAATCCTCATTGGTTGGAATTTGCAATATGTGGTCTGCAGCAATTGGCCAAAAAAGACCTTGAATCAACTCCTCACCCCGTTTACTAGATTGTGGGCTGGTCAAATCATTAACATGAGTAATGTTAATGATCGATTGTTCTCTACGACTTACCACACATCTTGTAGCACCGTTGGGTGTCTAATTATGGTTGTGTGCATCATCTGACGGTGAGGCCAGGGGAAACCCTCTTCGAATAAACGTTGGGTATCCACAATTTTAGTTTTTAAGCTATCTTGTACTCTAAATATGCACTGTCTTTTCGAAGTCTAAACTCCCACCATGGTGCTCTGCCAAGTGAAGGATGAGTCCTTCAATTGAGTTGCAAAAGATTCTCATTTGGATAATAGTTTGCTTTTAATACTCTGGCACAAAGTGAGTCAGGATCTGAAAGATTGAAGCAGTGCATATCTCTAAATTTCATTCCACCCTTCTTCTTTCATACACACATCTTTATCCAAGCAAACCAATGCATTCTCTTTTGATTTTCCTCAGCACCCCACCAAAACCGTGACATCAAATCAGTAATTCCCTTACATATTTTTTTAGGGATTCTGAAGACCGACATCACATAAGAAGGGATAGCTTGTGCCATCACTTGAGAAGCACCTCATTTCTACCTAAATATATAACCTTTCCTTTCCATCCATTGATTCTTTTGCAAACTCTCTCCACTAAATATTGAAATAGTCGCACCTTTCAGCCCCATTTGACCTAATGTAGTGCAATAATCATCAAGGATTGTACCAATAGATGTTGCATTTTGTACATCTGCTTTCATTAGAATAATCAAATTATCTGTAAATAGCAAATCGAAAATTTGAGGGCGTCGCGGCATACCTTGACCAATAGTGTTGTCTTGTATCTTCAACATGAGCGAACGAACTCGCTAAACCTTCACCACAAAGAATAAAAAAGGTAGGAAGATTAGGGGTCTCCTTGTCATAGCCCCCTACTATGATGGTCTACATCTCTTGCGTTAAATTTGACATGGTACTCAACTGTGCACATGAGATTGTCAGCTGCACTCATTATGGCGCAAAACCTAGTCTTCGGCATGATTTTCTCCAATAAAAGGGAGACCATTCTATGTGGTCATCAACTTTATGCATATCCAGGTTAACAACACATATCCCCTTGTTTCCATCTATTTTCTTTTTAATTGTGCGAAAGCTTTCATATGCCTGATTCCTGACACAAATGCACTCTGTGTTGGACTAATAATCTTTGGCAATAACATTTTCGTTGTGGCCATCAAAATTTTAGATATAATCTTAAGACAAAAGTGCATAAACTTACCAGTCATAATTGCAATACCTTTTTATGGCAATTATACCTTCGGAATCGTCCTTATCACGATGTTGTTCCACCCTAACGGTAACACAACAGTATTTGCCGATGTTAATACCTCCTCCACCAAATTATTCTATAAACATTGTCAAAAGCCGTTCAAAAAATATCACGTGCAGCCTTCCGTCCTGGTGCTTTCAGATCACGAAATTTGTGATAACTTCATGTAGTTTTCCAATCTTATAGGATTCAAGAGGACACAACATTACAACCCTATTTTCTTTCTTTCAAATCCTCTGTTTTATGAATCCCACGGATCAAAGTCCCCCTAGGTCTAGCTTAAGGTATAAATACGAAATGCACATTCAATACTTTCTTAAGAACTACCCCTTCCGTCCCATAATATAAGATCGTTTTGCAAGCTATTTTAGCTTGCAAAAAGATCTTATATTATGGGACGAAGGGAGTACTATACGACTTTATTGCTTCATTGATCGAAATACAATCGACCTTCATTATTTTTGTTCACTTCAATTGTTTTAAATCTATTGTTCATTATCGTATCAATCAGTTGCACATTCAATACTTCTTAACACAACAAAGATGGAGTTTGGTTTAGGGTTTCTCTCACCGAGCCACCGCAAGCGACGTAATGGCCAGCGCTAGTCTCACAGATTGTGAGCGCTATTTCTGCATCACTAGATGGCTTGTTCCACGCCTTGGGAAAGTATTATTTTGCTAATTGATATAATTGCCAGCAACAACATATGAACATGAGAACTATCCCTGAGTGAGCACCGAGCTAAAGCGATGAAATATATCGTACATAATAAACCCTTTAGTTGTTTTTTACTCTCTCAACTTTGTAATATCATGACATGTGAAAAACATTGTGGCCACTTTGTTTCATACTAGTCTACAGTCCAGGAGTACCACTACATTAGGGCTAGAAAGGAGCCCATACCCCCTTCCACTCCATACAATTTTCCTCGATGAATTAGCACATGCTATTATTTCATTAAAAATGGGGAAAGAAAACATATATAACAAGATTAAAGCGAAGAAAAAGGAAAACTACCAAGACGTACACAAAATGTCCCTACTTTCACATAGCTAACTACTCCCGCGCTTCCAACAGGATACGTAATCCATCACTGTTATACTCACTACCATGGGGGCGCTCATTGATTTCTGTTCAAAAGTTTTGCAAGTTTGCTCCCTCCATATGTTTCACACAATGTATCTTGCCAGAGCAACCTTTCTTTTCTTGACGTCTTCTCCTAATCTATCGTTGATCTTCTCTTCCACCATGTCTTGACCAAATCCGAGTTGATCACTGATCACGCCTCTCGTGGGTGCCCTACCTCAGATTCGTGCCAAACTTTCTTTGTATAGGGGCATCCTAAGAACAAATATGAACTTCCTTCCAAGACCATATCACATAGGAGGGGGGCGGTAAATTTAGGGCAACTTCCATTATGTCAACAATGTGAAAAATGATGCTTACACCCAAAAGAAGCCTCTTATGTTCCTAATATTTGATAGTATGAGGGCCTTTGACAATATTCAGTGGCACTATTTGGTTGAGGTCACTGCTAGGGAAAAGGCTAGCTAGCAGTAGCGCGGGTTCTTCAGGGGTTTGGCTTGTGATATATGAACTTCGGTTATTGCTTCTTCCTCTTCTAGGGTGCTCCTTAATGGAACTCCGAGGATGCCTTTGTCCATAGAAGAGGGTTGCGACAAGGCTACCCTTATGGAAGGAGAAGCAGGACCAAGAGGCTGTGATACGTCTCAAACGTATCTATAAATTTTTATTGTTTTATGCTGCTATATTATCATTTTATACCATTTTATATTATTTTTATGGACTAACCTATTAATTTAGTGCCAATGTCAATTCTTGTTTTTTGCTTGTTTTTTATTTCGCAAAAAATCAATACCTTCGAAGGTCCAAACACGATGCCATTTTTTGACGTTTTTATAGACCAGAAGGAATGCATGAAGCTTCGGGAGACACCGAGATGAGCCTCGAGGGGCCCACAAGGATAGTGGCATGACCTGGGGGTGGCCGCACCACCCAGGCTTGTGGGCCCCTTGGTTACCGCCTTAGTCCAATTCCACCACCATAAATCCCTATACATACTAAAACCATCTGTCGTTCCTCTAGAAGATTTTTATCAACGCCGCAAGCCTTTGTTTCAAAGAGATCCCATCTGGAGCCATGTTTCGGAGTTCTGCGGGAGGAGGAAGCCATTGGAGGGGCCATCTTCATCAACCTTGTTGCCTTCATGATGATGTGTGAGTAGTTCCTTTAGGACCTATGGGTCCATATTAGTAGCTACATGTTTTCTCTCTCTCTCCCTCCCTCTCTCTCTCTCTCTCTCTCTCTCTCTCTCTCTCTCTCTCTCTCTCTCTCTCTCTCTCTCTCTCTCTCTCTCTTTTGGATCTTCAATATCATGTTCAACTCTGAGATCAATCTGATGTAATTCTTGTGGTGTGTTTGTTGAGATCCAATGAATTATGAATTTATGTTCAGATTATTGATTGAATTTTATTGAATCTCTTGAAGTTTCTTTGTTGTATAATTGGGTAGCTAGGTGATACGTCTCCAACGTATCTATAATTTTTGATTGCTCCATGCTACTTTATCTACTGTTTTAGGCAATATTGGGCTTTATTATCCACTTTTATATTATTTTTGGGACTAACCTATTAACCGTAGGCCCAGCCCAGATTTGCTGTTTTATGCCTATTTCAGTGTTTCAAGGAAAAGGAATATCAGACGGAGTCAAACGGAACGAAATCAACTGGAGAAGTTATTTTTGGAAGGAAACCCACCTGATGGACTTGGACCCCACGTCAGAAGATACGGGAGGTGCTCACGAGGGTGGGGGGCGCGCCCCCTGCCTCGTGGGGCCCCCGTAGCTCCACAGACGTTCTCCTTTCACCCATATATACCGTCGTACCCTAAAACTTCCAGAACAGAAGATAGATCGGGAGTTCCGTCGCCGCAAGCCTCCAGAACCACCAAAAACCAATCGGGACCCCTTTCCGGTACCCTGCCGGAGGGGGGATCCATCACCGGTGGCCATCTTCATCATCCCGGCGCTCTCCATGACGAGGAGGGAGTAGTTCACCCTCGGGGCTGAGGGTATGTACCATTAGCTATGTGTTTGATCTCTCTCTCTCTCGTGTTCTTGAGGTGATACGATCTTGATGTATCCCGAGCTTTGCTATTGTAGTTGGATCTTATGATGTTTCTCCCCCTCTACTCTCTTGTGATGAATTGAGTTTCCCCTTTGAAGTTATCTTATCGGATTGAGTCTTTTATGAACACTTGATGTATGTCTTGCCGTGATTATCTGTGGTGACAATGGGATATCATGTGCCACTTGATGTATGTTTTGGTGATCAACTTGCGGGTTTTGTGACATTGGGAACCTATGCATAGGGGTTGGCACACGTTCTTGATTCTCCGATAGAAACTTGGGGCACTCTTTGAAGTACTTTTATGTTGGTTGGATGAATATGAGATTGTGTGATGCGTATCGTATAATCATGCTCACGGATACTTGAGGTGACAATGGAGTATCTAGGTGACATTAGGGTTTTGGTTGATTTGTGTCTTAAGGTGTTATTCTAGTACGAACTCTTTTATAGATTGATCCGAAAGAATAGCTTTGTGGTGGTTTCATACCCGACCGTAATCTCTATGTTTGTTCTCCGCTATTAGTGTCTTTGGAGTGACTCTTTGTTGCATGTTGAGGGCTTGTCATATGTTCTATCTATGTTATTATTGTTGAGAGAACTTGCACTAGTGAAAGTATGAACCCTAGGCCTTGTTTCCTATCATTGCAATACCGTTTACGCTCACGTTTGTCGCTTGTTACCTTGCTGTTTTTATTATTTCAGATTACAAAAACCTATATCTACTATCCATATTGCACTTGTATCACCATCTCTTCGCTGAACTAGTGCACCTATACAATTTACCATTGTATTGGGTGTGTGTTGGGGACACAAGAGACTCTTTGTTATTTGGTTGCAGGGTTGCTTGAGAGAGACCATCTTCCTCCTACGCCTCTCGCGGATTGATAAACCTTAGGTCATCCACTTGATGGAAATTTGCTACCGTCCTACAAACCTGTGCACTTGCAGGCCCAACAACGTCTACAAGGAGAAGGTTGCGTAGTAGACATCAAGCTCTTTTCTAGCGCCGTTGCCGGGGAGGCTAGGTAAGTGAAGGTATATCTTTAGATCTTGCAATCGAATCTTTTTGTTTCTTGTTTTAGCACTAGTTAGTCTATAAAAGAAAATAAAAAAATGGAATTGAGTTTGTCTCATACGCTTCACCTTTTTAATATCTTTCGTGAGAATGATGGAAAGGAAAATTGTGCCCAAGTGTTAGAAGAAGAAATCTATAAAATGTTTGGCACTATATCTTTGTATGATGAGCATGATTGCAATGTTGTTAGTATGAATTCCTTGAATATCCATGATGCTAATGATATGCAAAGCCACAAGCTTGGGGAAGCTATGTTTGATGAAGATGATATTTTTTGTCCCCCAAGCCTTGATGAGCAAATTTACTATGATGAAAGCATGCCTCCTATCTATGATGATTATTGTGATGACACGTATGCTTTAAAGGATAATGATAACCATGAAACTTGTCATCTTGATCTTAATTCTCAATCATATGATAGTTATTTTGTTGAGTTTGCTCCCACTACTATTCCGAATGAGAAGAATTTTGCTTATGTGGAGAGTAGTAAATTTTCTATGCTTGTAGATCA
>LR880966.1:757528684-757556829 GCA_904067115.1 Aegilops sharonensis | reverse complement strand
TTGATCTCTCATGATTCACTTAGATTATTCTGAGAGTCGTTAATATCATGGTAATTTGCTTAATGTTAATATACTTGGTATTCAAGATATGTGAAACTTTCTTATGAGTGTGTTGAATACTAAGATAAGTTTGATGCTTGATAATTGTTTTGAGATATGGAGGTGATAATATCAAAGTCATGCTAGTTGGGTGATTATGAATTTAAAAAATGCTTGTGTTGAAGTTAGCAAGTCACGTAGCATGCACGTATGGTTAAAGTTGTGTAACAAATTTGAAACATGAAGTGTACCTAGCTTGTGCATCCTTATGAGTGGCGATCGGGGACGAGCGATGGTCTTTTCCTACCAATCTATCCCCCTAGGAGCATGCGCGTAGTACTTGATTTTTGATGGCTTATAAATTTTTGCAATAAGTATATGAGTACTTTTGACTAATGTTGAGTCCATGGAATATACGCACTTTTACCTTTCCGCCATTGCTAGCCTCTTCGGTACCGTGCATTGCCCTTTCTCACCTTGAGAGTTGGTGCAAACTTCGCCGGTGCATCCAAACCCCGTGATATGATACGCTCTTTCACACATAAACCTTCTTATATCTTCCTCAAAACAGCCACCATACCTACCTATTATGGCATTTCCATAGCCATTCCGAGATATATTGCCATGCAACTTTCCACCGTTCCGTTCATCATCATCATGACATACTTTACTTTTGTCATATTGCCGTTGCATGATCATGTAGTTGACATCGTATTTGTGGCAAAGCCACCATGCATTAATTTTCATACATGTCACTCTTGATTCATTGCACCATCCC
The DNA here is from genome assembly GCA_904067115.1 of Aegilops sharonensis. Lineage (NCBI taxonomy): Eukaryota > Viridiplantae > Streptophyta > Magnoliopsida > Poales > Poaceae > Aegilops > Aegilops sharonensis. The sequence continues at coordinate 757,556,012 of LR880966.1, read as the reverse complement.
GGTACACCGCCGGAGGCATTCATATAGAGTCATATCTTGTTCTAGTTTTGAGTTGTAATCCTTATTGTTGTAATCAATAGAAGTGTGATGATCATCATTATTAGAGCATTGCCCAAAAAAAGAAAAAAAGAGAGAAAGGCCAAAAAAAAGAAGGCCCCAAAAAAAAGAAAATAAATTAAAAAAATAAAAATAAAAAGGGGCAATGCTACTATCTCTTTTTTCCACACTTGTGCTTCAAAGTAGCACCTTGTTCTTCATGTAGTGAGTCTCATATATTGTGCTTCAAAGTAGCACCTTGTTCTTCATGTAGTGAGTCTCATATATTATGCTTCAAAGTAGCGCCATGTTTTTCATATAGTGAGTCTCATAAGTTGTCTTTTTCATACTAGTGGGAATTTTTCATTATAGAACTTGGCTTGTATATTCCTACGATGGGCTTCCTCAAATGCCCTAGGTCTTCATGAGCAAGCAAGTTGGATGCACACCCACTAGTTTTCTTTTGTTGAGCATTCATAGCTCTAGTGCATCCGTTGCATGGCAATCCCTACTCCTCATGTTGACATCAATTGATGGGCATCTCCATAGCCCGTTGATTAGCCTCGTCAATGTGAGACTTTCCCCTTTTATGTCTTCTCCACACAATCCCCATCATCATATTCTATTCCATCCATAGTGCTATATCCATGGCTCACGCTCATGTATTGCGTGAAGGTTGAAAAAGTTTGAGATTATTTAAGTATGAAACAATTGCTTGGCTTGTCATCGGGGGTATAGAAGTTGGGAACATCTTTGTGTGACGAAAATGAAGCATGGCCTAACTATATGATTTTGTAGGGATGAACTTTCTTTTGCCATGTTATTTTGAGAAGACATGATTACTTTTATTAGTATGCTTGAAGTATTATTATTTTTATGTCAATATGAACTTTTGTCTTGAATCTTTTGGATCTGAATATTCATACCACAATTAAGAAGATTTACATTGAAATTATGCCAAAGTATCACTCCGCATCAAAAATTCTTTTTTATCATTTACCTACTCGAGGACGAGCAAGAATTAAGCTTGGGGATGCTTGATACGTCTAACGTATCTATAATTTTTGATTGCTCCATGCTACTTTATCTACTGTTTTAGGCAATATTGGGCTTTATTATCCACTTTTATATTATTTTTGGGACTAACATATTAACCGGAGGCCCAGCCCAGATTTGCTGTTTTATGCCTATTTCAGTGTTTCGAGGAAAAGGAATATCAGACGGAGTCAAAACGGAACAAAATCAACTGGAGACGTTATTTTTGGAAGGAAACCCACCTGATGGACTTGGACCCCACGTCAGAAGATACGGGAGGTGCTCACGAGGGTGGGGGGCGCGCCCTCCCCCCTGGGCGCGCCCCCTGCCTCGTGGGGCCCCCGTAGCTCCACCGACGTTCTCCTTTCACCCATATATACCGTCGTACCCTAAAACTTCCAGAACAGAAGATAGATCGGGAGTTCCGCCGCCGCAAGCCTCCAGAACCACCAAAAACCAATCGGGGCCCCTTTCCGGTACCCTGCCGGACACTACAAGAAATATGTCAACTAGTGACCTTCTGTCAGTGACCCTGGAAGAATTGGTCATAGATCTATGACCATTTCAGACCAATTGGTCAAAAGCTGTTCGAGGGGCTCCAAACCCTAAACCATTGCGACCATTTTGGTCAGAAAGGTCGTAATTTCCTTTTACGAAAAGGTCATAAAGCAAACAACGCTAGTTCGCTGCCTTATTTCTAGTTGTTAACGACCAATATAGATGGTCATAGCCTTGTAAATTGTGGTGGGTTGCTATGACTAGGCGCCACCTCATCAGTTTTGCCTATGTGTCATGTCCATGTGGCAGTTTTTGCCCTAGGTTGTGAAGCAACCTATATTTCTGTCATTCCCAAAATTCCCAAAAAAATCTCATAAATTCTTTGGGTCATATCTTCGTCAAATATGTAAAAACATTCCTTGCCTAGTTCAAAAATAATTCGAAAATATTCATTTTCCTATTCTGTTCAAAGCAGCACTTTGTGAAGGAAGTACCACTTTGGCATGTCCAAATGGTATCCATTTTCTACAGTGCTTTCGTATGCCCAAATAACCATCCTCCACCAAATGCCAGCTCAATCGATTCATTATTTTGAGCCCAGCTTCAACATTCGTATTTATGTCCAGTGTGGTAGTTTGTAAAGCAAGTACCACCTAGGCTCCTCCTTTTGAGGTGAAATTTTTTGAAGACGGTCTTCTTAGAAACTGATCATCCTCAGCCAAAACTCACGCCCATTAGCCATGTGCATTTCCCGTACCGCAAATCAAACACTTGGCTGCTTATTCATGTTTGAGCATCGATCAGTCTCCTCGTGTGAATCTTATGTTGTGATTTTCTTCCTAGCACCTACCTGGGGAGTGCCCAACCCACTAGACATGCCTAGGCCGCCCAGAACACATGGCAACGCCACGGTCACGCGGTGACCACGCGGCGGGCATGCGAGCTTACGCGCTCTAGAGTTGGGGCCCTCGGCCACCGTCCAAACCTCGATGTCTCGCCATCAAACCATTTATTTCTGATTAAATAGATACTTATTTACCTATAAATGATTTTTGGAAAAAAAGAGCAAACTATGAGGCAGCTGCAGTTCAAATTTGACCCGCTTCCAACTGAATCGACGGGAATTTGTCTTTTTCACCAGAGGTGGATCAAAAATTTTGACAACCAACCATTTTATCAATTGTGCATTATATATGGCCTAGTATTTTATAAAATTGATTGGGTCCAATTTTGCAACAATTATTTGGTAGTTCCTTCACAAAAAACCCTCCTTTTGGGCACTCGGAAAATGAAAAATGAATTTTCCGTGCAAAGAAAATGAAAACTTCCTTGGGCAACATTGTTTGGAATTCCAAGATGCACCCTCGTGCACAATATGAGATCATTTGAACAAACTGTGCCATGAATGTGGCCATAAGATTGATCATTTGGCTTGAAAGCCATGAATCTTCACGCATGATAGCTCATTTCTGAGAACACTTTTTAAAAATAATTACCGTATTACAAGTTTATTATTTTTCCTGGAAACTTGGTCACATATAATGACACAATGCGAAGGTTTTCCAATTTTTTGATTTTTTTTGAATTTTTTATGCCCGTTTCAAAATGCGGTCAAAACGGCGGGCTTGACCGTTCCTAGCTAGTGGTTGAATCATGGAATTTTTTTGGTGTTTCTATGATTAAATAGATACTTATGTACCTATAAATGATTTTTGGAAAAAATAAAGAGCAAACTATGAGGCAGCTATAGTTCAAATTTGACCCGTTTCCAGCTGAATCGACGGGAATTTGTCTTTTTCACCAGAGGTGGATCAAAACTTTTTTCACGCAACCATTTTGTCAATTGTGCATTATATATGGCCTAGTATTTTATAAAATTGATTAGGTCCAATTTTGCAACAATTATTTGGTAGTTCCTTCACAAAAAACCCTCCTTTTGGGCACTCAGAAAATGAAAAATGAATTTTCCGTGCAAAGAAAATGAAAATTTCCTTAGGCAACATTGTTTGGAATTCCAAGATGCACCCTCATGCACAATATGAGATCATTTTAACAAACTATGCCATGAATGTGGCCATAAGATTGATCATTTGGCTTGAAAGCCATGAATCTTCACACATGATAGCTCATTTCTGAGAACACTTTTTTAAAATAATTACCGTATTACAAGTTTATTATTTTTCCTGGAAACTTGGTCACATATAATGACACAATGCGAAGGTTTTCTAATTTTTTGATTTTTTTTGAATTTTTTATGCCCGTTTCAAAATGCGGTCAAAACGGCAGGCTTGACCGTTCCTAGCTAGTGGTCGAATCTTGGAATTTTTTTGGTGTTTCTATGATTAAATAGATACTTATGTACCTAGAAATGATTTTTGGAAAAAATAAAGAGCAAACTATGAGGCAGCTACAGTTCAAATTTGACCCGTTTCCAACTGAATCGACGGAAATTTGTCTTTTTCACCAGAGGTGGATCAAAATTTTTTTCACCCAACCATTTTTTCAATTATGCATTATATATGGCCTAGTATTTTATAAAATTGATTAGGTCCAATTTTGCAACAATTATTTGGTAGTTCCTTCACAATAAACCCTCCTTTTAGGCACTCGGAAAATGAAAAATGAATTTTCCGTGCAAAGAAAATGAAAACTTCCTTAGGCAACATTGTTTGGAATTCCAAGATGCACCCTCGTGCACAATATGAGATCATTTGAACAAACTATGCCATGAATGTGGCCATAAGATTGATCATTTGGCTTGAAAGCCATTTATCTTCACGCATGATAGCTCATTTCCGAGAACACTTTTAAAAATAATTACCGTATTACAAGTTTATTATTTTTCCTGGAAACTTGGTCACATATAATGACACAATGCGAAGGTTTTCCAATTTTTTGTTTTTTTTTGAATTTTTTATGCCCGTTTCAAAATGCGGTCAAAACGGCGGGCTTGACCGTTCCTAGATAGTGGTTGAATCTTGGAATTTTTTTGGTGTTTCTATGATTAAATAGATACTTATGTACCTAGAAATGATTTTTGGGAAAAATAAAGAGCAAACTATGAGGCAGCTACAGTTCAAATTTGACCCATTTCCAACTGAATCGACGACAATTTGTCTTTTTCACCAGAGGTGGATCAAAACTTTTTACACCCAACCATTTGGTCATTTGTGCATTAAATATGGCCTAGTATTTTATAAAAATGATTTGGTCCAATTTTGCAACAATTATTTGGGAGGTCCTTCACAAAAAAACCTCCTGTTGGGCACTCGAAAAATGGAAAATGGTTTTTTCGTCCAAAGAAAATGAAAACTTCCTTAGGCAACATTGTTTTCCATTCCAATATGCACCCTCGTGCACAATATGAGATCATTTGAACAAAATATGCCATCAATGTGGCCATAAGATTGATCATTTGGCTTGAAAGCCATGAATCTTCAGAGATGATAGCTCATTTCTGAGAACACTTTTTTAAAATAATTGTCGTATTACAAGTTTGTTATTTTTCCTGGGAACTTGGCCACATATAATGACACAATGCGAAGGTTTCCCAATTTTTTGATTTTTTTTTGAATTTTTTATGCCCGTTTCAAAATGCGGTCAAAATGGCGGGAATGACCGTTCCTAGCTAGTGGTTGAATCTTGGAATTTTTTTGGTGTTTCTCTGATTAAATAGATACTTTTGTACCTATAAAAGATTTTTTTAAAAAATAAATTGCAAACTATGAGGCATCCGCACTTCAAATTTGACCCGCTTCCAGCTGAATCGGCGAAAATTTGTCTTTTTCACCAGAGGTGGATCAAAACTTTTTACACCCAATAATTTGGTCAATTCTGCATTAAATATGACCTAGTATTTTAGAAAAATGGTTTGGTCCAATTTTGCAACAAATATATTATAGGTCCTTCACAAAAAAAACTCAGTTTGGACACTCGAAAAATGGAATATTGATTTTTCGTGCAAAGGAAATAAAAACTCCCTTTGTCAATATTGTTTGCAAATCCATGATGTAAACTTGTGCAAAATATGATATCATTTGAACAAATATTTGATAGGACTTTCACAAAAATACTCATTCTGAGCACTGAAAAATGGAATGAAATTTTTTATCTTGAATCGATCACGACCAATTTATATTGGTCATAAGGTCATCAAATGGTTTGCTTCGCTCTGATTGGACCATGAGCATATCACACGGATCACGCATCAACCACCGTCGGATGCTTCCGGATCCAACGGCCCAGAACCACCCGAGCCGAAACCCTAGGTCTGTCCTCATGGACATTTTCCACCCACCCCCACCTCCATTCTTCCTTTCTTTCTCTCCCTCCCCCATCAGATCCTCTCCCCTCTCCCCCGTGCAGCGAACCCTAGCCCCTCTCTCCCCCGCACACCACTCCTCCTCCCTTCCAGATCACAGCCGCCACCTCCTCCTTTCTAGATCGCCACCTCCACCTCCCTCCGGACGAGCTCCCCGCCGTCCATGGCCTCCCCCACGCCCTTCTCCCCCGCGAGCCCTCTCTCTCTCCCTCGCGCGACTCCTCTACTCCACTCGATTCCGGCGAGTTGAGGCGGCTCTCGCCGGCGCGTAGCACACCCCAGGCTTCAGGTAAGCAAGTTTTTTGCTCGGCGCCGGCGCGGGCGCGGATCGAGACTGACGGATGGGTTTGGTTCCTTCCTTGCTACGGGCGGTGTTGTGCGCGGCGGTGGCGCTGGCGCTGTGCGCGGGCGGCATTGGCGCGTCGTCTGCGGCGAGGGGCACGGGGTGCCGGAAGCACGTGCGGAGGGTCACGGAGTACGAGGCGGTGGGGGACGGCAAGATGCTCAACACGGCGGCGTTTGCCAGGGCGGTGGCGGACCTGGGCAGGCGCGCGGGCCATCGTGGCGCGGCGCTGGTGGTGCCGGCAGGGCGGTGGCTCACGGGGCCCTTTAACCTCACCAGCCACTTCACCCTCTTCCTCCACCGCGGCGCCGAGATCCTCGCATCCCAGGTGCGCCCCTCTTCTTCAGTTACCCGTGGGATTAATTAGCGGCAGTAATTGCTACGTACGTACATACTGTGGCACGATGCTGGGTGGGGGGCTACTGGTGACGGACGGGACGGCACTGGGCCGGTGCTAAGTCACTTGGCCGCTTGCGTAGGGAGGTTCGTCCAGGAACGGAGTGGGCAACGGCTACTGGTTTGGGGGTCCCCTGCCATGCATCGCCATGACCTGTAAACTTGAGGAGAAGTTACATGATAATTCACTTCGGGCTGGTTGTTTTATAACTTACACCAATATATTGCAACCGATTGGACCTTCGCATGCGTTTTTTCAAGTAGTATTCGTTTGTTAGCAGTACCGCAGTCTGTTAATTTTGTCCTCTATCAAAGTTGCCTCATGAACAGTTAATTTCTAGTAATTATTTGGGGAGAAGTTAATTCGTTAGTAGCTGATTTGGAGCATGCTCTTAATAATTATCTGATGTTCTTCGAATCACAGTCGATTCAATTATATGTGTTGCTTCAAATTGGTTGGTTGAAGTTTGACATTGTACTTTGTTAACTCCCTTAGCTGTTTTGGATGTCAGAGTGAACTGAGAAGAAAATCAACCAGAACTCAGGACAAGTATGGGCTGAGAAACCATCAAATTTCTTTCTCTTTTGTTGCTCCACTATGTGTATGAGTCAAGGATATCTATTTCATAAAAGAAATCGAAGATCATCTGTACACACTCCCTCCGTTCACTTTTGTAAGACCGTTTAGACATTTAAGACAACACCCAAATGTTGGTAAGCGCCTGATGCATACAACTTTAATCTGTAAGGAGGGGCTAATAGCATATACATACTTACGGATGGTTGTTGTAGTTTGAAGATACTTTCAGGGTGCATGAGTGTTAGGTTGTTAACTTGTTTCAGAGTTCCGATCATTCTATATCTCTAGCCGTTCCTGATGTATGTCTCTGTTTTTCTGGATACAGGGATTTTCTTTACAGTGCTGGGCGTAGTGATGTTCATCCCTGGGTTCTACTACACAAGAATAGCGTATTATGCTTACAAAGGGTACCAGGGCTTCTCTTTTGCCAACATCCCTCCCATCTGAAATGATCTGCTGTAATGACGGGCACGGGCATGGCAGGTCAAGCAGTCGCATCCCACTTATTTGGAATCAATAATAACAAAGCAGACAATATTACATTACTTTACTGAACTGCTCTTTTTATCCTGTAGATTAAATCTCATTGTTTAAGAGGTCCTGTCTTTGCTTTTATCTATTCAATATATTCCAGCATGTTGGTTTAATAAAATCCTCTAGTAATGCCACAGCTTGTCATGCATGTCGCATTTCCTTATTTTTGGGGAATTTCGACCAGTACCACCACTCTCTGTTTTGGGAATTTCGTTCCCGTAATTATTATAGCCAACTGTTCAGACTTGTTTTTGCTGGGAGCAAATCTGCATGTGCAAAGTGTGTGTGTGTCTGTGTGTGTGTATCCAGTGAGCAAATCTGTAGTAATTACTGAGTATACTATCTGCTTTCTTTTAGCGTCTATTATCTGCTTAGTTTCTGATGGATTTTGAAATCAGACCATATGTTTTCTTATAAGCAAACTATATTGATGGTTGAAAGATTTTATATGCTTCTGATGCGTGATCCTTCTAATGCTAGGTGATTTGTTTCTTGGAATTTGGAAGAGGAAGACGATGAAGCATTCTGGTTGTACTTCATAGCTAGTTTCATTGTATTTTGTACTGGTCTGGTTGTATGAATAGTATGTAAAGATTGTAATAGGCTACACTTATTGGTCTGGTTGTATTTTGTACTGGTCTGGTTGTACTGGTCTGGTCATTTCAAGTATACAGTTCTGTTTAATTTGAAATATTTGTCATGAAATAGTTCTGTTTCTTTGTACTGTGAAAATGTGAGAAATAGAAAGTTGATGTGTTGGACTTACTTATTGGTAGAGGCCAAGGCCCAAAACGTGAATAGCATGCAAAAAGGCTGAGGCCCAAAAAAAGTCAACTTTTAAAAGGCCGAGGCCCAAAAAGAAATGGACCGTAAAGTTCTGTCTTAGAAACCAAAAAGGCCGAATTGCTGGGCTTGGCCCATGTAGCTAGCGTAAATTGACAGGAAAAAACAAATATAAAAGGCTGAATTAATGGGCTCGGCCCATGTAAAACACCTAATTGGACTGGGCTGAATCTTGTGCCACATCAGCTTGCCACGCTGGATGCCTACGTGGCCTGGGGAGGTTGCTAGTGACCAAAATGCCACAGTAGGAATATTTTGGTCGTAAACATCCACGACCTTCTCACAGAGAAGGTCGCTATGGTCAGTTAACAATCCTCAGCTTTTGACCTTCTGTTTTTGGTCAAAAAAAGGTCGCAAATGAAAAACAATGACCTTTCAGTGACACTTAGTCAAGGTCACAAGTTGACATATTTCTTGTAGTGGGAGGGGGGATCCATCACCGGTGGCCATCTTCATCATCCCGGCGCTCTCCATGACGAGGAGGGAGTAGTTCACCCTCGGGGCTGAGGGAATGTACCAGTAGCTATGTGTTTGATCTCTCTCTCTCTCTCGTGTTCTTGAGGTGATACGATCTTGATGTATCCCGAGCTTTGTTATTGTAGTTGGATCTTATGATGTTTTTCCCCTCTACTCTCTTGTGATGAATTGAGTTTCCCCTTTGAAGTTATCTTATCGGATTGAGTCTTTTATGAACACTTGATGTATGTCTTGCCGTGATTATCTGTGGTGACAATGGGATATCATGTGCCACTTGATGTATGTTTTGGTGATCAACTTGCGGGTTTCGTGACATTGGGAACCTATGCATAGGGGTTGGCACACGTTCTTGATTTTCCGGTAGAAACTTTGGGGCACTCTTTGAAGTACTTTTATGTTGGTTGGATGAATATGAGATTGTGTGATGCATATCGTATAATCATGCCCATGGATACTTGAGGTGACAATGGAGTATCTAGGTGACATTAGGGTTTTGGTTGATTTGTGTCTTAAGGTGTTATTCCAGTACAAACTCTTTTATAGATTGATCCGAAAGATAGCTTTGTGGTGGTTTCGTACCCGACCATAATCTCTACGTTTGTTCTCCGCTATTAGTGTCTTTGGAGTGACTCTTTGTTGCATGTTGAGGCCTTGTCATATGTTCTATCTATGTTATTATTGTTGAGAGAACTTGCACTAGTGAAAGTATGAACCCTAGGCCTTGTTTCCTATCATTGCAATACCGTTTACGCTCACGTTTGTCACTTGTTACCTTGCTGTTTTTATTATTTCAGATTACAAAAACCTATATCTACTATCCATATTGCACTTGTATCACCATCTCTTCGCCGAACTAGTGCACCTATAAAATTTACCATTTTATTGGGTGTGTTGGGGACACAAGAGACTCTTTCTTATTTGGTTGCAGGGTTGCTTGAGAGAGACCATCTCCCTCCTACGCCTCTCGCGGATTGATAAACCTTAGGTCATCCACTTGAGGGAAATTTGCTACTGTCCTACAAACCTGTGCACTTGCAGGCCCAACAACGTCTACAAGGAGAAGGTTGCGTAGTAGACATCACTATGTATGCTTCCTGATCTATTTGTCTTCTCTGGCCAAGATTGATGAGTAGTTCTTTAGAGGGAGTGTTGCATAGTAGTGGGTTCAGTCTTACGGTTCTAGAAATAGATGATCGAATACCCGTCGGGTGAGCATGCCCTGTTATTGCAAAACTATCAGCCGCGAGGAGTTACTTCGAAACAAAAAACCTAGCTATTTCTTGTGATGGTTCATTTGCTTACCTCGGGCAATGCATGAATTCCATCTTCCCAATCGATCCAACTAACTCAACGCCAGTGGCAGGCTTTAGCAAAATTTAAGAGGGGGCCATGACTTGGAGGGGTACAAATTAATTGGGAATGAGGAGCTAATCTCTAGTTCAAACACTATTTATGTATACAATCTAGCATGCTCTTCAATGAATGCAAAAATTAAAGGGGGAGAGGCATGTCCCCTGTTGGTCTACTCTAAGCTCCGCCACTACTCAACGCAATCTGTAAACACAGTTGTTTCGTTATTCAAATAGTTGCTAGGCACGCACATGTTTAAACTAGCGGGAACAACAACCTTCAGAGGCCTGAGAATTTCCACATAAAATTTAAGCTAATAGAATGTTAACATATCAAAAACAGTCATCCATAATTTAATTATTTCCATGCCATTTTATAAAAGGAATGGCCATCATAACTAGCTTTAGTGAAAGACTTGAAGGGTCCACCTCAAAACTTACCAAAATGCCAGGGATTCATTCTAGTTACAATAATTCGGATTAAAAAGTAAAGTTAGCAGCTATTTCATGTGTTGCTTCATTCGCTTCCCTCGGACAATGCATGAACTCTACCTTCCAAGACAATCCAGCTAACTCCACACAAACCGTTATTGCCTCATTCCAAATAGTTGCTTACAGAATTTGTGTAAAACCGTTGTTGCTTCATAATAATAGCTTGGCCTCCAGACATCTCCAACACTTCAACGTCAGTTGATTAAACTGGGAGCGCCCTATACCCGATCATATTGACAAGGCCAACCCATCCCACATAACTTGCACTTCTGGCATCGCCACACTCACAACATGCGGTAGGTATGAACGTAGAGCCGCCATGAATCTTGCCTTCACAATCTTAATAATTTCACAGGTTGCTTCCATTTCCTTCATTGGTATGACAAAGAGGCCTCACTGTTCAACTTTGCGTACCTTGGATTAGGTGCTCCCATTCTTATTTTCAAAGAAAAGAAAAAATCTCTTCCTCTCTTCCTGTGTTCGTTGCCAATGAAACCACACCAAAAGTACCATAGGCTGTCTACCGTGATACAACAGTGGTGATAGAGATCATAGTCGCATACTACCCACAATCTAGAATAGAGGCAACATTTAGTAGATTTGTAAAAAAACCTTGCTTGGTTTGTTTTATTTCATTTTTTGTGTGTGCGCAAATACACCTCAAATGTCATTCTTCTCAGGACTACTGGTAGTTTTAGATAGTGGCCCATACATAGCCCAGACAGCCTCATAGTCTCATTCTCCCACCCCTAACCCTAGGAGAATAGGGTCATGGCACACTTGGTTCTCTCCTTCCTCGTCGGGGCATGTTCACCGGTGTTGCTCTTCCGTTCTCGAGCCATCCTCGCCGGCGCTGCTCGAGCCTCCTGAGGTATGCGCTCGAAATCCACTTCTCCCCCGCCAAACCTGGTTTGTGCGTGTTCTCTCACCATTCCTTGGTCTGTTGGGGTCTTGTACCCATCCAAACCCTAAATGGTTGACCATTCTAGGAGACGAACTTACATGGTACTTGAAGTTAAGGGTCAAATGTACATAAAAATAAGGCCATGAACCAAAGCTACGCTTACCGGATGATATAAAATTAAAATAGATTTATTTGTTTTATGTTGGCGAGAAAACTGAGTGGTAGCAAATACCCCCCCGTCTCGTGTGGAACAAGAATGCCGTCCTCCCCCGCCCCGCCCTAGCCTTGTCTATCCAATAGAAGATAGTGTCTCCCACAAACCATACCTCCCACACATATTGTAAAAAAAGATTGGATGGAAAGGTTCAATGAATTTGGAGTAGGATAGTATGAGCTTATAATTGCACCATTCCTCAGATTCAATACCAACAATGGTTTCTCAAAAACCATCAAGATATCTTCCCTACAATATCTGAAATATAACATACGAATTGAAGCATTGTAGATCATGAAAATAAAGATAACAAAATGAATCATGGACACAGAGGATATAATATCCCACATGAACTCGCTATGGATCAAATAAAATACTATTAATTAATTCAAACTAGCAGGAACATCAACCTGCACACACACACGTAAGAACTTCTGAATAAAATTTAAGTGAACGGCATGTTTGTATAGCAAAAAACAACAATTTACTTTATCTTCTTACTATTTCTTAGGGAGGCATGATGGTGTTCTATTGTTATCAAATAATAGTTACATGGTCCGCCAGGGAACTTAACAAAAAATTTAGGAGGCCCACATCGACCTAATTACAGAAATTTCGATTAGAAAAAAAACCAAAACCTAGCTATTTCATGTGCCATTTCATTCACTTCCCTCTGATAATACACACACTCTACCTTCCCAATCAATCTGGCTAACTCCACACAATCTACATTATCTTCCCTCGAAGAGTGCATGATTTCTACCTTTCCAATCGATCCTGTTGGCTAAGCTACAAAAACCGTTGTGGCTACATACCAAATAGCTGCTTAGCCTGCACATGTCTCCGCCACTTCGGTGGCATCTAATTCATCTTGGACCGCTACACGCCATCACATTTTATGGGACCAATCCATCCGTTATAACTTGCGGTTCCGCCATCGTCACACCCGAGACACGCGGTAGGAATGAACACGGAGCTGCCATGAATATTCTCCTCGCGTCCCTTAATAATTGCACACATTAACCCCGTTCCATCATTAGCATACAATATAGGGCATCGATATTCAACTTGATGTATCTTGGATTTATGGATTATTGAAATTAGCAGTTAGGCCTCTGATAGTCATCGCCCAATGTGTTTGCTGTCGACGAATACACTAGGGGTACCCGCTGATGAAGCCATGTACCTAGGGTAGGGTCATGGACCTGTCCAAGACACCCTCCCCAAGGACATCTCTTGAAGAAACCACCTTTCAGTCGACCTGGAAGGATTCCACTCGACGGACCCGAAGACACTCGACCATGAAGCCAACCACTCGACCTCCAGGAGATCTACAGTCAGACTGCACGCAAACGGTCGGTCATTAAATGGCTTTATGGTCATCATAGCACTTTATGTGGGACGTTACCAGTAACTCCCTATCTTAATGTACCTTAAACCCTACATAACTGAGGGCTGGAGGGGTCTGGCGAACTCTATATAAGCCACCCCCTCCTCAGTGTAAAGGGTTCACACCCCTGTAACTCATACGCACATAATACAGTCGACCGCCTCCGGGCTCTGAGACGTAGGGCTGTTACTTCCTCCGAGAAGGGCCTGAACTCGTAAACATCTTGCGTATACAACTACTCCATAGCTAGGATCTTGCCTCTCCATACCTACCCCCCATTCTACTGTCAGACTTAGAACCACGACAGTTGGCGCCCACCGTGGGGCAGGTGTCTTAGCGACTTGTTGGAGAAGTTGTAGTTTTTCTGATCCCCTTCATCATGGTTTCAGGTGGAGTTTTGGTTGAGGGCCGCGAGATCTGTCTCGGCGTGCTCACGTTCATCGCCGACGACTCCGCTTGGCTTCAGGAGGCTCCACTCGACGTTGACACGCTCCCCGTCCGCGGGGCAACGCACTTTTGCGCGTGCGTCCGCGGCGTCCTCCTACGGCAGCCGTCGACTCAGCATCGGTCGGCTCCTGTGTCGTCCTCCCTCCCAGTCTCTCGCCGGCGCAAGCGCTCCGGTCGGTCGAGGCTTCAGCGATGGGTGAGGCACACGGTGGCCCGCCAGTCGGCTACTCCCCAAGTCGCGGCAATCGAGCCCGACGAATTTCTCTACGGCCTGTTCGATCTGTCGACTGGCTCCGCAGAGACTGCATCCGAGTGCGAGAGCAGTGATCCAGTGGCGGAGGTTCTGATGGTCGACGGACCACGTAGTCCTCCTGGTTTCCCCCGCGCCGACGGAGTCGCTGGCGGAGGTGAGCCGGCGCAGATTGACGAAGAGTATCAACCCGAGCCCCTCACTTCGCTGCAGAGGGAGGAGCTTCCCCGCCGGAACATGGATGCACTTCACACTCATATCGTTGGAGAAACCCCCGAGGCCCGCGCCTTAGAAGACGCGCGTTTGGCCAACTTGGCTGAGCGCACTCGACTGGAAAATCTCCAGCGAGTGCTCGACGAACGAGCGCAACAACGGGTCCCGTCTTCCAGTCGATGTCAACTCTTTCCACAACCGACTCAGGTATACCGAACTCCAATTTAGAATCTAGCAGCTGCAGCCCGTATAGCAGAGTCCATTCAGCCTTCCGAGTCAGAGGCTGGCAGAGGCTTGTTACAGATCAGAGATTTACTCCGGGCAGCAGGAGATCAAAATTCAGCTGTATCGCAGTCGCGGAATAGGATTCACAGCAGATCCGTCGCTGCGAATACAGTCCAGTCGGCTCATAGCCCAAGATCGCCCCCGAGGCGTGAGGGACATGGAGGCCGGCGTGATCAGTATGAGGACCGATTCGATCGTGGTGATCGATGTCGAGTGCCCACTCCTCCCCCAAGGGGTGGGTCATACGCGCCTCGACAACAGGATGACAGACGCCATCACAGTGTTGGGAGAAGGATTCCAGTCGACCCCAGGGAACCAGGCTTTGATGCGAGATCCATTATCGTTCAAGGTTTGGTCGACAGGAACAGAGCTCACCGAGAAGGCCATGACAGAGATGCGCCCACCAGCAGCAGAGTACATGTCTCAGGACCAGAGTGTTTTAGCAGGGCCATCAGAGCCGCGGTGATTCCTCCCAACTTCAGGTTGGCGACTGGAGTCAGTAAGTTCACCGATGAGTCCAAACCGGATACTTGGCTTGAGGATTACCGAGTGGCTGTTCAGATTGGCGGCGGCAATGATGAAGTGGCCATGAAACACCTGCCTCTTATGTTGGAGGGCTCGGCCAGAGCATGGTTGAATCAGTTAGCACCCAGCAGCATTTACACTTGGGAAGATCTTGACCGAGTGTTTGTCAGGACATTTGAAGGAACTTGCAAGCGGCCAGCAGGGTTGACAGAGTTGCAGTCGTGTGTGCAGAAGACGAATGAAACACTGAGGGATTACATCCAGAGATGGATCACATTGCATCACACGGTAGAGAATGTATCTGATCATCAGGCAGTCTATACCTTCAAGGAAGGCGTTAAGAACAGAGAGTTAAGTTTGAAATTCGGTCGGACCGGAGACATGACCCTGAGTCGAACGATGGAGATTGCCACCAAGTACGCCAATGGTGAAGAAGAGGATCGGCTCCGGAGTGGCAAGTACAAGTCAGCTGCTAATGAAACCGGGGGAGGGAACTCCAGTCGGAAGCAGAAGCGGAAAGCCGAGCCAGCTGCTCCTGGAGAAGTCTTGGCCGTGACTCCAGGAAAGTTCAAGGGGAAATCCAAGGGACCTTCGAACCCCAAGAAGGTGAAAGACCAAGACGGAAATGATGTATTGGACCTGCCATGTCACATTCACACGAAGAAAGATGAAGAGGGTAAACTCATTTACCCAAAGCATACCACTCGACAGTGTCGGCTCTTGATTCAGCAGTTCCAGGGGAAGCAACCCAAGGATAAGGAGAAGGAGTCGGACAAAGTTGAGGACAAGGAAGATAGTGACGGTGGATACCCCCAGGTCAATTCCACCCTGATGATTTTTGCTGACGTTGAAAGCAAAAGTCGATTGAAAGTTATCAACCGAGAAGTGAATATGGTCACTCCGGCGACACCCAGTTATCTAAAATGGTCGCAGACCACCATCACGTTCGACCAGTCTGATCACCCGACGCACATAGCCACCCCTGGGAGGCAAGCTTTGGTGGTCGACCCAGTCGTCGAAGGCACTCGACTAACTAAAGTTTTGATGGATAGTGGAAGTGGTCTGAACATACTGTATGTAGAGACATTGAAAGGGATGTGCATTCCGATGTCCAGACTCAGCACCAGCAACATGAGCTTCCATGGAGTCATTCCTTGAAAGAAGGCTGAGTCACTCGGCCAAATTGCTCTCGATGTTGTTTTTGGTGATTACAAGAATTTTTGTAAGGAAAAGTTGACCTTTGAGGTCGTGGATTTCCAGAGCGCTTATCATGCTATTCTGGGAAGGCTGGCATATGCACGTTTCATGGCTCGACCATGTTATGTATACCTCAAACTGAAGATGCCATGCCCCAAAGGTGTGATCACTATCACTGGCAATCGGAAGAAAGCAGAAGAGTGTTTTCAGAAAGGCTCTAAGATCGCTGATGCTCAGATGGCAGTGGTAGAGCTGCAAGAATACCAGAAAACTGCAGACCTGAGTGATTTATTGCGAGCCAAGAAGCCCCCCACGGAGTCAGGATTTCAGCCATCCGGTGAGACGAAACCGATTCACATTCACCCGACCGATCCCAATGCTGCTCCGACTCACATCTCAACAACACTCGACTCCAAATAGGAAGAAGCGCTCATCCAGTTCCTCCGTGAGAACTGGGACATCTTTGCATGGAAGCCTGCTGACATGTCGGGTGTTCCCAGGGGGCTGGCTGAGCATCGTCTACGAGTCGACTCAAAAGTTAAACCTGTCAAAGAGCATCTTCGACGGTCCGCCGTCCAGAAGAGAAAGGCCATTGGCGAGGAGGTGGCTTGGCTCTTAGCAGCAGAGTTTATCCGAGAGATTTACCACTCCGAGTGGCTCGCCAATATTGTCATGGTCCCTAAGAAGGACAAATCACTTCGCATGTGCATCGACTTCAAACATATCAATCGGGCCTGCCCGAAAGATCATTTTCCTCTCCCCCGCATCGACCAAATAGTCGACTCGACTGCGGGGTGTGAGCGGTTGTCTTTCTTAGACACCTATTCCGGTTGCCATCAGATCCGTCTGTATGGAACTGACGAGATCAAAACAGCTTTCATCACTCCATTCGGGTGCTTCTGTTATGTCACCATGCCATTCGGCCTCAAGAATGCCGGAGCCACGTTCATGAGGATGATTCAGAAGTGTTTGCTCACTCAAATCAGTCGGAATGTGGAAGCGTACATGGATGATATTGTAGTCAAGTCACGGAAAGGTTCCGACCTGTTGACTGACCTTGCTGAAACATTTGCCAATCTCAGGAGGTATGATATCAAGCTTAATCCATCAAAGTGCACATTCGGAGTTCCTGGCGGAAAGTTACTCGGTTTTCTCGTTTCCGAACGAGGAATCGACGCCAACCCAGAAAAAGTTGGCGCTATACTCCGAATGAAACGCCCTGTGCGTGTGCACGATGTCCAGAAGCTTACTGGATGCTTGGCCGCTTTAAGTCGATTCATCTCTCGTCTTGGTGAAAAGGCATTGCCTCTTTACCGACTGATGAAGAAGTCAGACAAGTTCGAGTGGACTCCCGAAGCTGATGCAGCGTTTGCAGAGCTAAAAGCTATGCTCTCCACCCAGCCGGTGCTTTCTGCCCCAATCAGCAAAGAGCCTTTGCTGCTTTACATTACAGCCACAGGACAAGCCGTGAGTACAGTACTTACGGTCGAGCGGGAAGAAGAAGGAAAAGCCTTCAAAGTTCAGCGCCCAGTATATTATCTTTCTGAAGTACTGACCCCATCAAAGCAAAGATACCCTCATTATCAGAAGCTTGTTTATGGGATTTATATGACCACGAAGAAGGTTGCTCATTACTTCTCTGACCATTCCATTACAGTCGTCAGTGACGCTCCATTGTCAGAGATTCTGCACAACAGAGATGCAACTGGTCGAGTGGCGAAATGGGCGATTGAACTCCTTCCCCTTGATATCAAGTTTGAGGCAAAGAAAGCCATCAAGTCCCAAGCAGTAGCAGATTTCATCGCCGAGTGGAATTAACAGCAACTGCCGACTCAAGTTCACTCAGAGCACTGGACCATGTTCTTTGATGGTTCCAAGATGCTAAATGGTTCCGGTGCTGGGGTAGTGCTGGTTTCCCCCCGAGGAGATAAGCTCAGATATGTGCTCCAGATTCACTTTGATTCTTCCAACAATGAAGTAGAATACGAAGCACTGTTGTATGGGTTGCGTATGGCCATTTCACTCGGCGTCCGTCGCCTCATGGTCTATGGCGACTCAGATCTAGTGGTTAATCAGGTGATGAAGGAGTGTGATGTCAGAAGTCCAGCCATGACTGGTTATTGCAATGCAGTGAGGAAGCTGGAGAATAAGTTCAAGGGGTTAGAGCTTCATCATGTACCCCGACTGAAAAATCAAGCTGCTGATGATTTGGCGAAAATAGGGTCCAGGAGGGAAGCCATTCCCAGTGATGTGTTTTTGGAGCACATCCACACACCGTCAATTCAAGAGGATCCTTTCACCAAAGAAGCCCCACAACCAAAAAGTGCCACTGATCCGACTGAAGTTGAGGTCCCACCTGTGGTCGACCTGATCATGGAAGTCATGGTCATCACTCCCGACTGGACAGTGCCGTACATCGCGTATATCCTAAGGAAAGAGCTCCCGAAGAACGAAGAAGAGGCTCGACAGATCATCCGCCGATCCAAGGCCTTTACTGTGATCAAGGGACAGTTGTACAGAGAAAGCGCGACTGGAGTCGGCCAGAAATGCATAACACCAGAAGAAGGTCAGATAATTCTTGATGATATCCACTCGGGCACCAGTGGCCATCATGCGTCCTCTCGGACCATTGTGGCCAAAGCATACCGAGCGGGATTTTACTGGCCAAAAGCAAATGAAATGGCAAAGGAAATAGTCGACAAGTGTGAAGGATGTCAGTTCTATTCTAATATGTCGCACAAACCCGCCTCAGCCTTGAAGACCATTCCACTCGTCTGTCCGTTCGCTGTTTGGGGATTGGATATGATTGGACCACTGAGAACTGGCAGAAGCGGCTTCACTCACTTGCTAGTGGCAGTCGACAAGTTTACTAAGTGGATCGAAGCTAAGCCTATCAAGAATCTCGATGCGTGCACTGCTATCAGTTTCATCAGAGAGTTGATATTCATATATGGAGTTCCGCATAGCATCATCACTGACAATGGGTCAAACTTCGATTCCGACAAATTCAAAGCCTTTTGCGCCTCTCAAGGCACGCGAGTCGACTATGCTTCAGTTGCTCACCCCCAGTCGAATGGACAAGCAGAACGAGCAAACGGTCTAATTCTCAAAGGACTGAAACCCCGGCTGATGCGCGGTCTCAAGCATGCAGCAGGAGCATGGGTCGACGAACTTCCATCAGTTCTTTGGGGATTGAGGACCACTCCTAATCGGTCGACTGGGAGAACTCCATTCTTTCTGGTCTATGGAGCTGAAGCAGTTCTGCCGAGTGACTTGCTTCACAATGCACCTCGAGTCGAACTCTACTCTGAAGATGAAGCGGAGCAAGCCCGGCAAGACGCAGTCGACCTCCTAGAAGAGGAGAGAGAGATGGCCCTGATCCGCTCGACCATCTATCAGCAGGACTTGCGTCGATTCCATGCTAGAAATGTGAAGAGCCGAACCTTCCAAGAAGGAGACTTGGTCCTCCGAGTGGATCAACAGAAACCACACAAGCTCGCTCCCACTTGGGAAGGTCCCTTCATCGTCACCAGAGTTCTCCACAATGGAGCATGCCATCTTTACAACGTCGATCACCAGATTGATGAGCCTCGAGCTTGGAATGCGGAGCTGCTCCACCCCTTTTATACTTAAGTACTCACTCAGGTGAGATGTAATAAAAGTACCTCTGTAGTTTGTTTATCGAAGACAAGAATGTTATAATTTTCCTAGTGATTGTTATTACTTTTTGTTTACATGAGAAATTTCCCCCCAGTGGGTGGCTTAGCTGCGAACCCGTTTCGCCTAAGTTTTTAAAAAAAATCCCTGCCGAGTGGAGAGCCAGCCTCCCACTCGGGGGCTTAGCCGCGTATCCGTTTCGCCTAAGTACTTGAAAATCCTACTGAGTGGTGAGCCAGCCTTCCACTCGGGGGCTTAGTTGCAGTCCAAGTACTCGCCTAAGTGTTTAAAATCCTACCGAGTGGTGAGCCAGCCTCCCACTCGGGGGCTTAGCTGCAGTCCAAGTACTCGCCTAAGTGTTTAAAATCCTACCGAGTGGTGAGCCAGCCTCCCACTCGGGGGCTTAGCTGCAGTCCAAGTACTCGCCTAAGTGTTTAAAATCCCACCGAGTGGTGAGCCAACCTCCCACTCGGGGGCTTAGCTGCAGTCCAAGTACTGGCCTAAGTGTTTAAAATCCTACCGAGTGGTGAGCCAGCCTCCCACTCGGGGGCTTAGCTGCAGTCCAAGTACTCGCCTAAGTATTTAATACAATGTGCACTTTGCAAGGACGACGAGGTACAGGTCGACTGTTGCCTTCCCCTTCAAAGCTACGACACAAAAAATCCTCCCACTCGGAGGCTTAGCTGCAGTCCAGTACTTGCCTAAGTTTGAAAAATCCTACCGAATGAAGAGCAAACCTCCCACTCGGGGGCTTAGCTGCAGTCCAGTACTCGCCTAAGTATTTGAATCCTACCGAGTGCAGAGCAAACCTCCCACTCGGGGGCTTAGCTACAGTCCGGTACTCGCCTAAGTATTTGAAATCCTACCGAGTGGAGTGCAAACCTCCCACTCGGGGGCTTAGCTGCAGTCCAGTACTCGCCTAAGTATTTCAAATCCTACCGAGTGAGAGCAAACCTCTCACTCGGGGGGCTTAGCTGCAGTCCAGTACTCGCCTAAGTATTTGAAAATCCTACCGAGTGGAGAGCAAACCTCCCACTCGGGGGCTTAGCTGCAGTCCAGTACTCGCCTAAGTATCTGAAAATCCTACCGAGTGAAGAGCGAACCTCCCACTCGGGGGCTTAGCTGCAGTCCAGTACTCGCCTAAGTATCTGAAAATCCTACCGAGTGGAGAGCAATTCTCCCACTCGGAGGCTTAGCTGCAGTCTAGTACTCACCTAAGTATGAAATCCATTTCGATCCGCAAGGACGACGAGGTACAGTTCGACTGCTACCTTCTCCTTCGGAGCTGCGCCACAAGTACAATGTGTACTCCATTCAGATCCGCAAGGACGACAAGGTGCAGGTCGACTGCTACCTTCTCCTTCGGAACTGCGCCACAAGTACAACGTGTACTCCATTCCGATCCGCATGGACGATGAGGTGCAGGTCGACTGCTACCTTCTCCTTCGGAGCTGCCCCACAAGTACAACGTGTACTCCATTCCGATCCGCAAGGACGACGAGGTGCAGGTCGACTGCTACCTTCTCCTTCGGAGCTACGCCTCAAGTACAACAAGCATTCCATCCAGATCCGCAAGGACACAGGTCGACTGCAATCTGTGCTCCATCCCTACTTGCAAGAACGATGAAGTGCAGGTCGACTGAAATATATTCCGAGTGAAAAACAAAGTTCACTCAAAGGAAAATGAAAGCATATTCGATGATAGGCCAAGTTCGGATAATGTCCTACGGGTTCAGAAGTGCTCAGGCGTCAAGCCTGTTAAAGTTTATCGGTTACAAAACCACTCGACATTCCGAGGCAAATTTAAGACGAATAATAGAAGTTTTTTATTCCTCATGCGGATGACTGGAAGGCGCGACAAACTGGTCCAGGTCGATTCCGTCAGCAATCCGGGTGGCAGCAGCGATGAAAGTCTGCATGAAAAAACATATGCATTGGTTTGCCTGGTGGAAGATGTGCGTCCCGAAGGAGAAGGGTGGTATGGGCTTCCGGGACTTGCATTGCTTTAATTTGGCTCTTTTGGCAAAACAGTGTTGGAGGCTTTTGTGTGAACCGGAATCATTATGTGCCAGAGTATTGAAAGCAAAGTATTTCCCCGATGGTGACCTTCTGAACTGTACGTTGAAGAAGGGTAGTTCATATACCTGGCAGAGTCTCTGGAGTGGAATTCAGTCCTTTAAGAGAGGACACATTTGGAGAGTAGGAGATGGATCACATATTAATATCTGGGAGGACCCTTGGATTCCCAGCAGCCCGACCCGCAAAGTTTTTACACCAAGGGGAAATATAGTGATTACAAGAGTTTCTGAACTCATTGATTCGAAAAACAGAGTGTGGGATGAACAATTGCTAAACGATCTTTTTTGGCCAATTGATGTGTAGCGTATTATGAATATCCCTCTAGCTTTGGGAATGATGGAAGATTTTGTATCATGGCACTTAAGTAGAAGTGGAATTTTCTCAGTTAGATCGGCTTACCATGAAGAGTGGGAGCACCAGCATGGATGAAAGTTGAGGACGACAAACTCATTACAAGCCTCAAGTACTAGTCCAGTCTGGCGTACCATTTGGAAATTGCGTGTGCCATCAAAAATCAAAATCCATGTTTGGAGGATTTTGCTTGGAGCTATTCCTTGCCGTGGTGTTTTAGCGAACAGACATATGACTACAAGTTCCCAGTGTCCCCTTTGTAGTTCAGACTGTGAAAGCATTAGGCATGCTATGTTTCTGTGCCCGAGGGTGCAGGAAATTTGGCGAATTCTTGGACTACAGGAGCTGGTGAATGAAATCTGCACAGTATAGAGAGATGGAGGGTCGGCGCTGGCCGATCTCCTAGTATCCAAAAGTACCATATGTCCACTGATGGCTGATGTCCAGCGCAATGATCTAGTGGCCACAACAATCTGGTATGTATAGACATGCGGTGCCCCCATGTGTGGTTTTGGTAATTGATGACATTCTCTATGGACTAATGGTTGCATTGAGTTATATTTGAAGGATTTTTCCATAGGCATTTCTTGAAGTCCATGTGTTGGTTTCAAGGAGTTTATGGGTTGACCAAGGTTCTATTAAGGAATTATCCAAAGAATGGTCATGTGAGTGTTGAGCTTATTGCAAGCATGTCTTGAAGAATAAGATTGTGTGATCATTCATGTTTACCTTCAAGACATCATCCAAACAAAGAGAGTTGGAAAGATTCAAGGTTGATCAAGACTAAGTCAAGAGTGAATCAAGTTGATCAACTCACAAAGCGTAGAAGATGTACCGAGAGGGATCAAGTGATCCCATGGTATGGTAAGCATTGTCCATTGCACTTTGTGTACTAACCCATTGTCTATGTGAGAGTCTATGTGGGGTTAGGTACATGTCCATGGGCTTGCGTCAAGAGGAAGATATCATACAACCCATGGAAAGGATGACATCAAGTGGTGATCGTCATCAAGATTGCCGTGTGCAAGTTCAAGTGGAGCATCACGAAGAGATCAAGTGCTTGAAGGTTGCCATCCATTGTGGTGTCAATGTACTTGTGAAGATGTGCCAAAGAGTGGCTCACCCATAGTGGAGTATGGGGGAGCAATCATCTAGTCTCCATCGACCCAACGCAATCAAGAAAGGTGGTCCATCTTGAGGAGGACAAGATCGTCATCATCTAGCTCAAGTGGATCATGTGCAAGGCAAAGGTTTGCCCTTGATAGGTTTTCTATTTTACCGGTCTCATGGTGGTAGTTGGGAGACCGGGTCATAGGATTGATAGCCGTACTATCAAGGGGAGCTCTCAAGTGAGTATCTTGATCATATCGTTCGTCGAGAGCTCAAACCATTGCATCCTTGCATCATGTTTCTTGGTTGTTGTTTGGTTATCTTTGTGAGTCTTAGAGCTTATGGTCATCTTGATGACAAGCTTGAGTTCATCGAAAACGGAGTTTGCATGCGTCTTCTATGATGTTTTATGTGTTGGAGGTTTTACCGGTCTTATCCGAGGAAAGGTTCTCACCATTTTCTTTTGGGCCTTTTCTCATTTGCTTCTCATTGATATTTCTTTCAAGATTGTGTTAGCCCTTGTTGCTAGCTTTCCAACAAACTTGGTTTCATCGAATTCGGAGTCCATTTGCAAAAGTTGTGGCAGTTTTGGTGTTCTGAAAAGGCTGTAGCGGTACTACCGCGAATTGGAGCGGATGTAATTTTTCACTACTGCTCCAAAGCGGTATTACCGCGACTCCTACAGCGGTAGTACCGCTCCGGACCAAAAACTTGTCCCAAGTCCTGCGGTGATAGGCCCGGATGTATTTTTTTAGTACCGCCCGCAAGCAGTAGTACCGCTACCCTTTGCGGTAGTACCGCGATCCCTAGCGGTAGTACCATGAGGACGAGCGGTACTACCGCTCCGGCGGTTCTACTGGCCTTTTGCCTCCTCGCTGTTGTTTTTCAAATGGGTACTACCGCCCTAGTGGTAGTACCGCTCCTTGGAGCGGTAGTACCGCTCTGTGCGGGCTGTAAGCATAACGGTTGGATTTTTCCCCACCTATAAAATGGGGTCTTCTTCCCCAATGAACCTTATCCTTTGAGCTCGTGTTCTTCCCCCATTGTTGACCTTCTTCGAGCTTGCTAACTCTCAATCCCTCCAATGATTCTTGCTAGTTCTTGAGGGAAAAGAGAGAGGAGATCTAGATCCACGTTTCCACCAATCACTTTCTCCTCTAAGTGAGGGGAACCCCTTGGATCTAGATCTTGGAGTTCTTCGTGTTCTTCTTTCGTTCTTCCTCTCATTTTCCTCCCTAGCATTAGTTGCTTTGGTGGGATTATGGAGAGAAAGACTTGGGCACTCCGTGTGCCCTTGCCATTGCATTTGGTGCATCGGTTTGAGTTCTCCACGGTGATACGTGGAAGTGAAGTTTGAGAAGCTTATTACTCTTGGGTGTTTGGGCACCCTAGAGCTTGTTCCTCTTGGGTGCCTTGGCGCCCTAGATGGTTGGTGGTGTTCAGAGCTCAATCATTGTGGTGTAAAGCTCCGGGTAAGCGTCGGGGTCTCTAATTAGGTTGTGGAGATCGCCCCGAGCAATTTGACGGGTACCGGTGACCGCCCCCAAGGGTTGCCAAAGTGTATGGGTTCTGTGACCGCCCCCAAGGGTTGCCATTTGTACGGGTTCGGTGACCTCCCTCAAGGGTCCCTTAATGGAATCACTGCATCTTGCATTGTGCGAGGGCGTGAGGAGATTACGGTGGCCCTAGTGGCTTCTTGGGGAGCATTGTGCCTCCACACCGCTCCAAACGGAGATTAGCATCCGCAAGGGTGTGAACTTCGGGATACATCGTCGTCTCTGCGTGTCTCGGTTATCTCTTACCGAGCTCTTTACTTATACACTTTACTTTATGATAGCCATATTGTTCTTTGTCACATATCTTGCTATCACTTAGTTGTTTATCTTGCTTAGCATAAGTTGTTGGTGCACATAGGTGAGCGTAGTTGTTGTAGGTTTTGTTCTTGACAAATTAACCGCTAGGTTTATTCCGCATTTGTTCAAGCCTAAACCGTAATTATTTTAAAGCGCCTATTCAACCCCCCTCTAGGCGACCTCCACGATCTTTCAATTGGTATCAGAGCTAGGTTTCTCTTTGTCAGGCTTAACCGCCTAGATAGTAAAGATGTCGACTAGGGGATTAAGATTCTCTGACACTCTTAGTTTCAATGGCACAAATTTTGATGTTTGGGTTATTCGCATGCTTAATCTCTTTAGGGTCATGGACCCAAATTTAGAGCAAATTGTAGATATGGGTTTTTCTCCTCCAAAGGACCCCAAAGATTATCTTTAGAGGATGAGAAAAACTCTTATCTCAATGCTCAAGCTTCTAATGTTCTTTTCAATGCTTTGAGCAATGTAGTTATATTTCAACTCATGCCTTTCCGGGATGCTCATGAGTTTTGGACAAAGCTTCAAGATAAATATGGCGTGTCCAAGTTTTGTGGGGATGATTGTTCTCCCTCCACCTCCGGCCGTGTTGTGTTCTCAACTTCATCTACTTCACCTACATGTGGATTTCCACAAGGTAATGTTATGGTGAGTAGTGTTGGTCATTGCAATGATGATAGTGTGCTTATCGTTGATGACTCTTCATCACTATCTTGTTGCAATGCTCCATCTTTGGACTTTAACACTTTGAGCACCTTACATGTTTCACATGCTCGTGTTGGTAGTCCTTACATATCATGTAGAAATTGCTTGCTCAAATCTCATGATGATATGCTTGCTATGTCTTGTTGCCATGATAAAAATGTATCTATTTCCTCGAGTTGTTGTGCTAACAATGTAGAGGAAACCCAATACTCCATGGAACAAGATGTGGTCTAGAACGCTGCTTCAAGGGATCCTACATCATCATCGATTGCTTTTTGCCTTATGGCTAAGGATTCAAAGGTATCTCCCATTTTGAATCCCAATATATCTTGTGATGATATTGATGATGGCAAGAATGATGATGATGTTGATTATGATGAAGAGAATGATAATGTTGCCTCCTTAAAAATGATGGGGGAAATGGTTTTTAAAGCTCTTCATAAAATAAAATTGCTCGTTCCAACTTCATGGAAATTATGTCCATTGCCATTGAGAGCAAGCAATATATTGAGGAGTTGGAATCTCATCTCGAGGAGCATGAGGTCACCATTGAGAAAATGGAAGGTCATGAGCGTGATTACGCTAATGAGATTGCGGACCTCTCTCAAGCTCTTGAACTTGAACAAACCACCAAGGAATCTCTTGAGGAGACTTTTGCTCTAGAATTATCTAGAGTGAGGGAATCTTATGATAGAGCTCTTGAGGTGGCCAATAATTTTGAAACTAAAAATGAGGAGCTTGAAGTTGCGCATGCTAAATTCCTTGAGGACTTTGAGCACCTCGAAAATGGCTCAAGGGTTATTAAGAGTGAGCTCATCAAACTCACCGAGTTTCATGCTCAACATAAGGCTTCATATTCAAAAGAGCTTGCTAAGTTGTCTTCTCCTCTTGTTGCTAATGATGATGCTTGTGCTACTAACTCTATCTCTTGTGAAGCATCCATATTGAAGGAGAATGTTGAGCTAAGGGCTCAACTTGAGTTGCTATCTAGCAATTATGGGATGTTGGAAGAAAATCATGTAAAGCTCACAAGCTCTCATGATGATCTTCTAGTATCCCATAATGTGCTAAAGTTAGCTCATGAGGCCATGCTTGCTAAGGTAACATCTAGTGAGCCTCATGTGGATACTAGCACTACTTTTATTCAAAATGCTATATTGCCTTGTGCTAGTCCTCGCGATTCATCCATGCATAACATTGGTACATCTTGTGATGAATTGCTTTCCTTG